>BGZK01000464.1:0-401801 GCA_005406025.1 Eumeta japonica | reverse complement strand
AATACTTATCAACGACGATATTCAATTGACATCTTGGAAAATGAAATTGTTGGGTCGACTGAAAGTAATAAATTTAAGAATCAAAAGATTAAAAATCGAAAGCGATCCGAAAAAGTGTGTCAGACAAATATATAAAAAGCTGATTCAAGCTAAAAGACAATACCTAAATTGATTTTAAAAATGAAAAAATAAATGTCGATTAGTTGAGCATCCTTTTAAGATTTAGTAGTTAATTTATTTAATTTGTTTCATATCATGCCTTTTCATGGAGTCAAGTTTTTATAGTTACTTAATTACTTCTTTATTCTTACAATCGCCGTCAATAAATATTGTGAAATTAAGAATTGCGATTTATTTTTAATGAATTCCTATTTCCTATCCGAACTTATCACCGTCTTTCCCAATTGATTCATTCATCAAGGGTATACAATTTTATTTAGGGGTTATATGTGGTGGCAACCTGTCACTAAAGATGTCAATAATAAAAAGCAAGAATTTTTGAGTAGAATGTGGTTTTAGATTTATTATCAACGACAATATTGAATATATTTAACAACATATAAGCAATTGTTAATAACAATAAACAAGCAATGTTATATCTATTTAAAATAATATTTTTTCTGTATATAGTTGTAATGTATATTACTTATCGGTAGTCGTAGTCAATCTCTAAATATTATACAAGTACAGTTAGTTTCGACGCACGCGCCAATCTATCGCTACTCGCTTTTCGTTGAGTTCCTGTTCAGTACTCAAAAACGAAAACATTTAAATAATGGTTGCGTGTGTGCATTGAGCGTTTACCTCGTCTCCCACCGTTTTTCGACCAAAGTTATATTATGATAAAATAGCTTGTGTCCTCTCCAGTTCTATTCCGTCCGAGCGAGCACAGGCTCGGGCCGCGGGCGGGCCGGGGTGGGGCGGCCGCGGCGGCGCACGTGACCGCCTCGCATGCCCAGTAATGACGTCCGTTCTAATAAGTTATTAATAGATTTTTTATCATTAAAAATATTAAATCGTAATTATATCGATATGAACGCTAAAGTATTGACTTGCAGCCGGCCCGAACACCTTATAACTGACCAAATCTCCAAATCCCGCACGCCGTGGGCGCGCGGACGAATATAAGCGTGGCACGGGCATTAGCGAATCACTTCAATGTGTTGTGTTTTGCCTCTCGCCGCTTATCGCTCTTTTGGCTGCCGCCACCAATATGCTTTCGAATGGCTTCTCTACTCTAGTTAAATCAGCAGTTATTATACATTTTAGGGCAAATTGACAGATCGATCATCTCGATAACTAAATAAATATTAGCGATTTTTTTTTACAAATTAATTGAAATAAAAGCGATGAAAATGTAGTATTCGAAGCGATTGCAATAAATGTTAAAATAAACTGTGCATGCCCGTTCACTTCGCATTGGAAACAGGGAGAAAAACATACGATTCGATAAGTTCGACTAATCTAAATTTGTATCGATATCGACAAGTGAAAAACGGACGGATGTAACGAGCTGTCCTACTTCGTTTTCTCCCTTAGACGCAATAATTGCACACAATAGTTGCAATCGTACGCTCCCTGCGACCGCGGCCGCCGCCCTCGCGCCCGCGCCGTCGACGTCGCCCGATTTCCCAATAAGCAGCATAGTCGTCTCCCATTAATAGGTCCGGATATTTTAGGCCGAGGTCTCCGTCGTACAGTCGGTAAGTGCCGAAAAAAGACATATAAGTAGCTTGGCTCGTTCAAAGGGTTTGCTGAAGGTTAACAAATGTTTGGAAATTATAAAACGAAAATCTTCAAACGCCATTCGCTATTGATTTCAGTCCCGGTTCCATAGTCCAATCTGATTCTCATTACATTTTCAATTTTGGTGTGGGTTTCTGTTCTCGATTTTGATTCCTTTGCCGGCTTGCCTTACAACCTTGCAAGCTTCCCCTACAAATAATTTGAACGAAGGCAGAGAAAATGCTAGTGTCGAAATAAAATATAGGTTATATTACTCGAAAACAATACAGTTTGCTATGAATTAAAAAAAATGAGAATCGGTATAGTTGTTCGTTACAATAAAATAATAGATTCACAAATTCACAAAAAGATGCGCGTATATAAAGCAGTTGTGTAAAAATTTCCAAAGGCTCGATGAAGAATTTTAGGCGATTTGCGACTTTGAACAAATGTACATTATTTTTTTTTGTATATAGATTAGTCATTTGATAGTGTTGGATAGGACATTCCTAACAATAGTTAAAGGAAATAACACAATAATGGCATCAGACAGAGAAAAAACAAAGTTTTCGGTGTGGAAATGAAGACACGATTTATCAAAAATAGCTTGAATACAGCTATCGAAAATACACCGTGAAATATAATAGTGATGAACTCTAGGACCTGCTCACACTGATCGATAACTTTGGTCAGGAATAAGTTATCGCAACAATCTCAGTTTATCAAAACCTTTCTTTAACCTAATACTTTTAGAACTATTTAAAAACTGACCACTGACATTTAAACTTCTATAATATATCAACATTAATATATTCCATAATACACGCTCAAGCTTACTTCTCAAAGGAGTCAATAGAGACCACAAACCACTTTTGTTACTACGTTGTGTCCTCCTTTTGTTTCGTCGACTTTGCTCGACCAGTTCATACGAACTCATAAGTTTCGGATATTGACGACTACATCGTTTTTTAACATACGAACAAGTTAATTTGCAACTTACTAGGAAACTTCTTGCTGGCCTATCCACTGCCCACCGTTATTCACTATAGATGTATTCCATTCTTTACTGCGTGAAAGTCTACTTTCATTTAAGTAAGTAACAATCTTTAACAAAGATTATTATTTTTTTTCTATATTTAGACATTACAAAAATTGACCCAATATATGAACACTGATGCAATACAACGAATTTGTGTATTAAATAGGAATGTAACATACGTAAATAAATGAGTAAGTACGTAAATGTGTTAAAGTTAAACAGCACAAGGGGTTAATAGCGACAGAATTTCGTGCTTTGCTAACGAGCAAAATAAAAGCAGAACAGAACAGGCAATTTATTTAATGTTAGCTAAAATTCTCTCCGTAATCGACGAGACACAAATGTTAAAATCAGTATTTTTTTCAAGCGATTTCGCCTCGGTGATTTCAAAAGTCATTCTCAAGGCGCAGGGCGCGCGCCGAGGGGCGGCGCGGGCGGTTTTCACGGGGGCCGTTTAAATATTTCACTTAATTAAAGTACGCGAGTGTAGAGCGCTCTCAATTTGTGAAGCGGCGGCCCGCCGGCCTCCTCGTTCGGCGAGAAAAACGATCGCAATTACTTATCTCCACTAAATGGAAACAGTTTCTCGACTCCGTGCCTCCGGAAGCTGAATTTGTAATGCAAAGGGCTGCCTTAAATCGGTTACTTTATGATCCTACCGTGGGCTGAGCACGCTCGTGTTCGCGAACACGCGCAGGCACCTTCCTGAAGGTCCAAAACGAGCTCGCAGAACTGGGCCATGGGCGGGGTATATTTAAAAAGAAATATACGAAAATAAACTTTAAGCAATTTTGTAGCATACGATACACATGATGAATGGATTTTACGGTTTCCGTGTCACCGGGATTGGACCATGAAATCGCTACCGAAAAAGAAGTATTTTCGAAAACGCGGTTTTCAATGTCGCGAATTACAAAAATTCTTTCGATATTTCACTCAAACCACGTATGTCCTATTAAAAATTATGAGAAAAATTATATATACAGTATGTAAACGAACAGCACTGCGGCAAATTTTCTCATTATATTATAGAGTTATTTATTAATGAATCAAATTATACATATTATAAAGATATACAAATAACACAAATTGGTATGCGTACGCTTTTGCGATGTTACCGTCACCTTTCTTCTTATTCCCAATACAGTGTGAAAACAACGTGACGTGAAAAGGCAGGCGCATTTTGTTCACGAAAAATATCACGACGCAAGGTGAATGACGGGTTTCAGCGCCAATGACTATATAGATATGATGTTGGTATAGGCTCAGTGTGGATACAAACACGGAGGTAAATACCATGGATCTTGGTAGAGTTTTTACCAGATCTTGACGTTTTAGAGTCCCTAGGAATCTATTTCAACCGTTTCCAGAGTGATGTCTTTGTGTGTGCGTGCGTGTGCGCATGTGTTTGTAAACCCCTCATACTACAAACGCATTTTGCGACAATCGAAGGTATTCCTCTCAACTTAGTCTCCTGAAACTTTGAATTAATTTCACCTGGTAAATTTTGAGGAATAGTGAAAATAAAAAGTTTAGAAAAAAAAATAAATAACTTTTAGACTACCCTACCTATCGATACCAAAATCTAACCAGCTCTTTTCCCCAAATAGTTGCATCGAGTGTCGCAAGTGCACAAAAATAGGTTAATTTGTTCAAGTGTTTCTATTTTAAATATTTTAAACAATATTTTTAAAACTGCTCTACCGATAAATTCTATGATATATTCAGATGTTTTCTTAAAAACATGTCAACCGTTGCTATACGCATTTAAATCGGTTGATCTATTCAAAAGATATAGTTGAAGGAAAATTTTTCAAGAAGTATATTTTTAGGACATTTTTGAAACTACTCTACCGATAAGCTCCTTTATTAATAACGTATTTCAAGCGTAATTTCAGGAATTAAAGATATTTTTAATTTTGATTTTTGATTTACTGACAGCTCTTCTGGTTAAAAGACACAGCATTACAGAAACAACATTCCATCTTTGTACTGTACATCAAAATCGGTAGCTTCGTTCGAGAGTTAACGTTAACGAAAAATGAAAAAAAAATTTGTTTCAAAATAAAATGAGAAATGCTTGAAGGATTGATGTTTGTTATTTGGTCATCTTATTATGGTTTAAGAAAATGCATCGGATGCCGTAAAGCCGATCAAAATCTAACACCGGTCGAAAGTTATCGTAGTAGTTAGATTTTTTGAATGTTATAAATTTTTGAACTTGTTGAGCGCAGAGCGTATTAGAACTATATTTTTGAGTTCGGAGAGCTTGAAAAAACATTAAAATCTATCCAATTATTCTCTTTAGAAAAAAAATTGGTTGCCTGTAAAGTCGGTATACGGGCGAAAGTTTTACGTGACAACGACTTTGAATGGTAAAATCATTTTAATGTGAATATTCATTCGTATAGTAGGAAGAAGGATGAAATAATAGTAACAATTTAAAACATTTATTTATACAAAGAATTATATTTAAAACATTAATTTATACAAAGAATCTCGCACTGAATTTCATATTAACAAAATTTTATTTTTACCTTTACACATACATACGTATTTATATACAAATATACATACAATAACTTGCAATACATTTGCAAGCTATGCACTATTCTCTAGTGCTGCGCGCGCGGCAGACCGATCATAGTTGAGTGGGAGAGAGACGCAAGGCATTCGGCGGGCCTCTCTCTCGTTCGGTGACTCATCGTAACGTTACCGAGCGTTACACTTTTTCATAAGTGACTCCCAGCCGCAACCTAATTTAAGACGTTGTCACGTCAAAAAAACCGTTCATTATTGCTGAATGCGTCAAAATTGGTTAATTTGTTTTCAAAAAATATTGTTAGAAAAAAAAAATTACAGTGTTTTCCTAAAATATTTTTAAAATATTCTATCGATAAAGTCTAATATGTAACCAGTTGCTATCTTTAAAAAACAGCAGCCATCGTCGCAAGTTACATCAAAATCAATTGATGCGATAGATACGGCTAACGAAGATTCGAAAAAAATAGTTTTTTTTTTTTCAAAATACATGGGCAATGCATTGTGATTCGTACCTGTCGATGGATTGATGTTCCATGCTCGGTCACTTTTCTGTTTTTAAAACTGTGTCGGATGCTAAAAAGTAATTAGAATCAACAACGGGTTCAAAAGATATAATAGCTGAAAAATAAAAAAAAAGCGTTTTGTACATACCTATATATACATTTTGGAACTCGAAAAGCTCAAAACATATTAGAATTATATTTTTGAGCTCGGAGAATTTGACAAAGCAATGAAATGGATCTATCAAGCATAACAAACTCAATATTTTATTGCTACTTTATTTTTGAACGCTTTGAACTCGAAAGTATTAAGAATTTTCAGTGATGGCCTGCAGGGTTAACCATTTAACGGATTTTTTAACATTAGGCATTAAAAATAAATATTATGTTCTATTACGGACACAAGTGATGTGGTTCATCGTCATGTATTCTAATAATAAATAAATCTTTCAAAGGAAAATGTGAACTTTATATAAAATAAAAGATCACGGAGTAAGCTTCAATATTGTCACATTGTCTAGGTATTAAGTAAACGTTAGCTTCTCATAGTTACTTATCCGTTTTCGGCACGACTCTTCAAATAAATAACTTTTCGGCCATTTATCAGACTTTCAATGTACCTATCGATTGAAAATGATAAGTCTTAATTAATCTTTAGATCCCAACTATGCATGTTATAAACATGTTTTGTATATATCATACACTTTTGTGAACTTGTATGCAAGTTTAATATGACTTTTAAAATTTTTGCAAAAGCTCCTTCGTATCGGATCACAAAAGTACCTTCAAACATCCACCGATTTTTAGGATTATAGGCTAAAACGACAAATGATTTAATACACCAGTCGTTTCTGTCAAAATTTTAGTAATTTTTTTCGTTTTTGAGAAATCTGAAAAATAAGAAATTAACATTTTTCCAAATTATTTTCTGTAGCAATGAATCAATCGAAAAAGCATTTTCAATGGTAAAAACACACTGTTCAAACCAGACGGGCGCACGCGCACATGGGCCCGCCGATACCGCATCTGGCGGTCCAATAACTGTCGCCTCAATGTATTATAACGGAATAAGCGGGTTCGTGTCGCGGCCGAAAGTGAAAATGAAAAGTGCAAGTGAGCGGTCACCACGCCCGCCCGCAGCCCCCGCGCCGGCCCGCCCAGCACCGAGGAAATGATAAAGTCGGTTGAGTTCGCGTCCATCATGTACACTTGGGTTCATTACAATCCATATTGCGCGCCTGCGCGTACGGCTTGAATTGTTAACATAGATACATGTTAGCGAAAATCTTCCAATCAATATGCCACTTAATTATACGGATATAAAAAATATGAATATATTTAAAAGAATTGAATAAATACGTCTGCTCTACTCAAAAAGCGTTATTGCTAAGTAAAGTGATGCGTAATCTTGATCTGGAATTTAATCGTTACAATCTATTAAATGTATGTCATTGTGCAATAACATGGGTACAGTCCATAATAGACATGATGCAGTGATTATGCGATTCGCCAACACGATTGGAAAAATCATTTCCAGTAAAACATGTTTTGCGATTTTATTGTACATCAATTACAATAAATTACACAACTGCGTTTCAGTATCACTTCCTCATTAACTAGATTGAGTTGGCTGGTAGAAAACGTAACATAACGAAAAAGCGTTATTCTCCCTCCATGCGAACCATTCTCTCCCTCTCTTTTAAAATTTAAAATTAGTATTTTTTATTTATTGTAATTTATAAGTCAGAATTTTACATCAGATTTTTAATAAATTAATATTTTTCCTAAAATATTAAATGAAACATATTAATATTATTCCTTGCTTTGCATTATTCATATAAAAAAAAAACCTCGTTCCTGACGGGGGTTCCCGAGCGCACATTGCTTTTTTTCTCTAATAACATGAACAATTTTCATAATCTAAAAGGAATAATAGAATTAGTTATATAACATAATTTAAGTGAAAGTAGCATAAGACCGGCATTTTAAAAGTAAAACAGAGCATGAAATAGGAGTGACATAATTGATACCACCTTTAAATTGCTATTGACAACGTCTAAAATGTTTATTTCACGTTAAAAGACCGCTCTTATAAAAATTGCTATTATTATAGTAGTGACTTTAAAATCTATTAATAAATTACACTTTTACGGTGAAGATTATCTGTTATCTGCTTTTTGTGAGCAAAATGAAATCAAAATTTTTATAAAGCGATTGGGGTCCATAAAAGCGAATATGGGGTGGTGATTTTAAAAGCTAAGTGTTCATAAAATGGTAGGCATTTTAGATTCGAAACGTGAAAGAAACTAGATAGATAATGTCTCATTATCAGTTATTATCACCTTTTAGGTTAATAAATTGTAAGCTTTTTACATAGAATGTAGGAGCCTGTGTAAGGATAAGCTTTTAATGCGGAACATCTTAATGCTCAGAATGCGGCATTTGATGGAACTAATTTCGTGAATGAGATGGAAATACGTAACAGGAAGTACTTAGAGACAAGCGAGCTCCATTCGATTATTATAATATGCATTATTTGTGCGCGGCCTACAGCCGGCGCTCGGGCTGCGGCGCGTCGGCGAGCGCGAATACTTCAATTTGTACGTAGTAAATTCACGAGATTAGTTCAGCAAATAGCGCGCACTCTCCGATATTTAATAACAATTGTAAATGGCCGTACTAGAGGTTATATCACGTTGGGTATTGCCGTTTAAGACTACTGTAATTTGTAAGATCGTCAATTCTAAGTCATCCGTGAATGAGATTGCGTTTAAAAAAAACAATTACTCATTTTTTTTTTAAATCATTACAGAAAATTTAGAACATCTCGTTAAAAATTCCTATAGACGATTAGACACTTTTTATTTAGGAATGGATTTTTACTTATAATACTTGTAAAAGTAGGCCTTTTTTACCCTAATATTACGATGTTACTGATATCATTATATTTATGATAATAAAGTGAAATTATTACACCTTCTAATAAATAACTTGACCACTTACACTACTTTAATTAATTTTCCGTCTTATTTGATAACTGAGTGTGTTTTTACCTCACTGCGGGGACAGCAAAGATTGTGTTATGTTTTAACGCATAATTTTCTGGGGATGTAGGTACACAAGATTCTTTACTCTCTTCTTCGAACTTTCCGACTCCTGGATGAGTTTTAATCAATGAAGTATTTATCGATTTGTCTAAGTCATGTGATAATTCTAAGCTTTTGTTTTTTATAACAGCAAAATGGCGACTGTAAAATACGAGTGGCGATAAAGGCGAAAAGAATTGCGTACCATATTGCATAACCTATCATCGAATAGGTTTTTTGAAATCAAGATGATGTTTCCTAGGCTATTTTGCAATAATAACCTCAATTTAAGGATTATGCATCTTGAATTTATAGTTTATGAATAGTTAATTGATAACAGTATATAGATAAAATAAATTTACTACTATTATTACAACGAAACGCGACGTTAAAAATGCTAATAACGAAAAACCATCCCAAGATCTTGTTAAAACAGAATTAAGAAAAATACATAAATAAAAAAAAACCGACTGCGTAAAAGTAAACTAAAAAGATTGAAACAAGACAAAGCTAAAAATTTGGTTGCCTGTAAAGTCGGTATACGGGCGAAAGTTTTACGTGACAACGACTTTGAATGGTAAAATCATTTTAATGTGAATATTCATTCGTATAGTAGGAAGAAGGATGAAATAATAGTAACAATTTAAAACATTTATTTATACAAAGAATTATATTTAAAACATTAATTTATACAAAGAATCTCGCACTGAATTTCATATTAACAAAATTTTATTTTTACCTTTACACATACATACGTATTTATATACAAATATACATACAATAACTTGCAATACATTTGCAAGCTATGCACTAATTCTCTAGTGCTGCGCGCGCGGCAGACCGATCATAGTTGAGTGGGAGAGAGACGCAAGGCATTCGGCGGGCCTCTCTCTCGTTCGGTGACTCATCGTTACGTTACCGAGCGTTACACTTTTTCATAAGTGACTCCCAGCCGCAACCTAATTTAAGACGTTGTCACGTCAAAAATTCGAAAAAAGCGGATCGATGTTCTCTCGCCCGCTGCAACTCTCGCTACACGTATGCCTCCGACTGCAGATATTTGTTTTATTCGATTGAATGATTTTTCGTATCATTTTGTTACCATCTTTTTAGGTTACTTTTACGCAGCAGTCGAGTTTTTTTTTAATTTTCTTATCAAATCTAATTCTTCAAGTGCCGTAAGATCAGGGCCTCGAGCCGCCGGCCGCCGCGGACACCGGCGGGCGGGTCCGTCCGGGGCGCTTCGGCCCGGATCCGGTCCTCGCTCTAAGGCCGCGCCGGGCGGCGGCGGGTCACCGCGCTGTATTATTCACGGGCTTCGCACACGAGGCCGCGCCGGGTGCATATTTGATGATGACCGCTGTACGCACAAGTTTCCCTGCGCTCCACATGCGAAAGGACGATAAACAGCATCATTATAGTTTGACTTTTTAAAGACGTAGCAAAAAAAGTTTATTTGACGGCCCTTCGGCTTCTGGATTGGACAGACAGCATTAGATTAAATGCTGTGCAGACCAAATTGTTTGATGGCAAATTAAAAAACCTCCAAATTTTAAGCACACGAAACAGACGCTTGCATGACAAGATTGATGGATGTGAGTGATGCAAGAGAAATATGCCGAGAGCGTATCATACGAAAACCTTTAATCTTTGCGTACCCTTCTGGGAAATAGGCGTGAGGTTATATTAATAATAATAATAATAATTAGAATAAATCAGGTTAAGGTAAGTATATAAAAACATCGATAAACATTTATATACACATGTAGAGCCTCCAATGTATGGTTGGACTCTGCATTTGCAAAACAATAGGCGCGTGCTCAACAGTTATATCGACAAAGCTGTTATCAAAACTACGGCGTCACGAGGCGAACCGACCTTCAACATCTTAACTTTATTTATGAACGAACTAATTTTATCATATTCAATTTATAACAAAAAAAAAAAACAATTGTAAGAGTCCATATTCATCATTCACAACAAACACTAATACTTTTGTCCAAAAACATAAAAATTTGTGTTATGTTTCTTCAGATTATTATTTTCGTTTTAAAGCAAACGCCATAAGCAAGGTTAAAAGCAATTGTTGTTTGTCATTTACATTCGGTCATTCCATAAAAATTGGAATCCAAATGTCGACACTTTTGTTAACACTATCGTACACAAACATACTGAAGCAGATCGGTACTTATGCATATTGAGTGTGCGATATTTAATTAGCTCGATAATTGTGATTTTAGGACCTCATTTGTGCTGTTTTATGTTACTAGCTAAGTATTCTATTTTAGCTTGGTACTATAGTCGCGTCATTTCAAACAATATTCGTACCTTTTTTTTTTCTTGTTATATTATTTCAAATTTATCCATGCAATAGAAACTAACGATAACGTCATAGCGTAGGTATAACTGGGTGAAGTTTTACACAACAAAAAAATATTTAAAATTCCTCATACAATGATTACAGCAATTCTTTTACGTGGACATGGGATAGAATCTTCGCTTTACATATCAAGTTTGCAAGTCTCATTTTAACACTAATATATATATATACACACATATATTTTACGCATTTTTATTATTATTTAATTTATGCATCCATCATCATACCTTTAGCGACCATTGCAATGAAAAATGAAGACCAAACTAAATCAATCGAAAGCTGCTTACCCGACGCCCTCCAAGGCGGAGACCAGTCCGGGTCGCTCATAGCACATGTGCATCCCGGCGGACGGCGGCCGGCGCGCACGCACCTCAACAACGTCCGCGGTAACTCGACATGTGCCGCGCTCGCCGCCGCGCGCTCGCCGCCGCACGCTCGCGCGCGCACACACCGCGCGGCGACTCAGTCCACTCCACGAGCGAACATTTTAAGTGACATCCTCGTCTCGGTTCACTTTAGCATTAAAACGCTTCCTGCAAAAGAATCACCGTTGAGAGCCCTCCGCGGCTCACGCGCGCGGCCGCACACGGCGACCCTCTCCGCGACGTGACACGCGCACACTTTCAAATTGTAAACGACCGCTAACCCCGCGCCGGGACGCGATGTCACTCATCCCCAGACGTGGTCTGTCGTGTGTCGGCTAATGGGGCGTGATCGAGTTCACGTGTTCCGGCAGATTTTGTTTTATGCGAGCCTCTTATTGCCCTATAGCGAAGCATTTATTTGAGGAGCGCGCATCGACGCGAAGGAAGTAAACGAGCGAGAGGCCGGTTTTAGAACGCCATCATTTTGGATATCTGCACAAAGTTCACTAACTGTAAGTTATATTCTCTGTTACACGTTCGTATAGTGAAGGATAACCCTGACCGAATAATTTGTAAAGGCGCGGTTCGAGCTACAAGCATTGCCGATTAGATCACGTGCCGCTACGCGGGCGAACGCAGAAGCGGATGGAAACGGGGAAAGCGCGTGTCGGGTGGTTATTGTAAAGTTCTGTTGTCAAAACGGTTATATTCGTATTTATCATTTACATATTTTAGACAAAAAACTCGCTCATACAAGGTGAGGAATACCTAAAGAATTAAAAGAATTATCAAACTTACATCAAAAAATTCAAATAATAATTTAAACAAAAATTTTGTATATATATATAATAAATTACTACTCTGGTTACTTCATCTTTTGCGTACTGATAATAATAAAAAGGTTATAAGCTTTTATTTTCGGAACGATTGCGTAATGCGTTACAAAATTTTTGTAATTAACTGCGCACATAAGTTTGTCTGGTAATAAACCCGTACGGAATTTGCAATGAATAATTGTCGGATTTATTACTTTATTTATACCAAAAGACCTTCCTTCGGGGCAAACATGATTGTAGATGACCTTATACCACACAAAATTTAATGTATTGTATTTCTTTGTGTTACTGTAAAAACTAAAATTTTTTTCACTAGTATGAGGTTATGTATTATACATTAATACATTTCATTATTAATTTCAACTCCATACCTCAATTAATTTTGCCAGATAAAGGGCGTCGAAACGCGAATGACACTTCCTATAAGGATTTCGTTTCTTTTCCATCGCACAGCAGGAAACCCTAAAACACTTAAGTCAGTTTTAGACATAGGCACAATGGAGGCGCTAGACTAAAAGTGGACGTCGACGATATCGGCTTTGCGAGGCCTCATCGTCTCCCTGGCCGAAAGAAAACGTTAAATTAAATGAGCTGAATTATACACTAACGCAAACTTGCTAAACTATTTGCGAGGCCCCTCGGCGCGAGTCCGTCGGTGGTCGCCGATTGTTGCCGACACCTCACACCGCTACTGTTGATGGGAATTGAAATAGTTTATTTATTTCTGTTATTGCGGCGCAAAGCAGGCTGCATGCTCCGCCTTTGAAGTTCCAACATAACCAGCGCGCGCACCGAGTCCACATAACAATTCCGATATCGGTAAATCGAGGAAGCGACTAGAGCGACGGCCTCTCGACCGCTACCGGCCCGGCGGCCGGCGCGGCGTCGATTACGGCTCGAGCTGCGGTTAATTACAAGCTCCGGGCTCGACAAATGTCTCTAATCACGACGAAAGTACAACAGGAGGCCGCAAAGGCACCGGCGGAAGGCCCGAGGGGGCGCCACATTGCGCTCGTATTACCTACGTACGCGTATTACTTTCGCCGGTGACAATTGTGTTGGATGAGATTAAATACTTTACTATAATATTTAGCGGCACTTAGCAGCACTTATATATTATGCTAATAGCATCGAAATGGAAAGCGATCACTCGGGTAGTAGCCACGAAAAATAGTGTTACAAGATAAAGTTTTGCTAAGCTTACTACTACCTAGAACACGATAGTGAACATCGGCGAGTAAGTTCCTATTATTATTATTACTATTCCTACAAACGTTGGCGTAGTTAAAAATTTTATCTTGGCGAGGCAGCCGTCCAGCTACACTAACCAGTCGTTTAATGAGATATAATGTATAAATGACGCCTAATATAAACAATAATGCAGTTAATTCGGTCTCCTTAAAAGCGATTAAGCAACAAGTTGTAGGTCCACGCCTACGAGGCTTTTTCACTCGGAGAGGACGAAAGTTGCGCCCGCGACTATAATCGCTGACGTTCTCGTCTCTGACTGGTCTCGCATACAAACATGAAATGAAATCATTGTAATTTTCTATTATTATCATCAAAATAACGAGTACCTATGTCGTTCGTCATCGTCTTGCGATACGGGCGGGACATCGCTTCCGATGTTTTATCTCACGCGTACCGCCGGGCGTTCCCGATTTACGGCGCAAGCGCGGCGGGGCGGGCGGCGCCGGCGCTGACGAGTGTCCGCACACGCATATCGGCCTCGCGGCACAGCGCCGTGCGATAAACACAGTGACGTTCGTATTGAATATGGCGCGCGCAAACTTACCACGTCGGTTTTCATTTTATTTTACAATGTTTATCATTTGTACAAAGGTTAGCGATACCCTGGCGCGTCATAAGCGATCTACTGTATACAATTGGAAACCATGCAAGAAGTAAGAAGTGTGCTTTTTTACCTATTTTAAAAAGGGAAAATTTCTTGCTTGATTTTACTTTAGTGACGATTTCTACGGCTCTGTCTTAGAAGTACGTCTTATACGCGAAATCCACGTTTGTGAGAAGGTCTCCAGTTCAAGTATTTGGCGACTTTTATGATTCCATTATTAGCATGATATTCATCCAGTTTTGTGTATTTTTTTTTTTATATTTTCGGCCTAAAATCATTTTTAACTTTGCCACTAAAAAAGTCATAATGGAGATAAAAAAGCCGTTTATGAATTACGTTCATAAAAGGAAAGATTACGAAAATGTTTGACTTTATTGATTCGTCTACACATGTTTTAATTTAATTTCCTACCACATCAAATATGCATAAATAAAATATAATAATATTATTTTAAATACGAAGTAGAGCAGTTTGTTATTTTACGAAGAAATACTAAAAGCGGGTTCCACCAAAATCTAATGCATAAGATTGGACAGATTGTCCATACGTAATTTGTCAAATGTTACGATTACTTTTACGAATTACGTTTTCAAATTTGGTGCAACACGTGGTAAGATTATACAAGCGGGTGCGTGGCAACAAGTAAAAGAAACCACAACAGCCAATACAAAACGACGAGGACAAGGTCCACGCGCGGCTCCGGCTTCGACCGGTCTAAAAATTGGCTCCGTCCCAAGAGCCGACGGCCCAGTTATCTGATGCATTAGCGCAGCGGCGGGCCAAGGACGCCGCCGCCCGCCGCCCGCCGCCTCTCGTTAACGGCGAATTAAACGAGGCCCCCCGCGGACTTTATGTACGAATTAAAGTATTATTTCCTCCAGATGATCTTCGAGGAGGTAGCGTTTTATGCGAATAACCGGTTTGTAACATTTTTACATTTCAAGCGGACGGCCGATTGAACCGTACAAACAAATTGAGATTTTAGTTCCCGCAAGATGCTTTCATACTGTGGCGGGACTTATTCGAGCTTTTCCAGTAACTGGTTATCACAAGTTCGCTACGTTCGCATCAAGAACTTGTACAAACTCGGAAATCCTAAATTTATAATATTAATTAACTTGATCACTTGAAAACTATTCCTTTATTAAAGATTTCCATAAATCCATTGAAATTTTATCTAGCAATAAGAAACAAATCACTAAAGAAATAAAATAAAAGGGAAGAACTTATCAGTTATGCTAAAAAAACGAGAATTCGTCACGAAATTGAGTTTATTACAAAACTTCTAAAAAAACGTTTTCTTTCCTAAAAAAATTTGGTTGCCTGTAAAGTCGGTATACGGGTGAAAGTTTTACGTGACAACGACTTTGAATGGTAAAATCATTTTAATGTGAATATTCATTCGTATAGTAGGAAGAAGGATGAAATAATAGTAACAATTTAAAACATTTATTTATACAAAGAATTATATTTAAAACATTAATTTATACAAAGAATCTCGCACTGAATTTCATATTAACAAAATTTTATTTTTACCTTTACACATACATACGTATTTATATACAAATATACATACAATAACTTGCAATACATTTGCAAGCTATGCACTAATTCTCTAGTGCTGCGCGCGCGGCAGACCGATCATAGTTGAGTGGGAGAGAGACGCAAGGCATTCGGCGGGCCTCTCTCTCGTTCGGTGACTCATCGTTACGTTACCGAGCGTTACACTTTTTCAAAGTGACTCCCAGCCGCAACCTAATTTAAGACGTTGTCACGTCAAAAATAAAGCTAAAGTTTAATAAAACTGATAACAAAGCGGCATTTAAGGAAAATATTTCACAAATACAGATTTCACAGTCCGTCAAGAAAAAAATAATCGAAACAGAATTTAATCTATTACAACCGCGATCGCATCGTCCGGAACGATACGACACGACAACGTGACGACTACGGGCGGCTCCGTTCAATGTGACGTAGCTGATGATGCTACATAGTGACTTTGTTACTGTGAAGCGTTTGCGCATCTAACCGGGCAGTCACGCGCCTACTCGCGACATCGATTTGTTTACACGCGGCTCGTGACGACTCGACGGTCGGGTGTCGGTGACGCTGTCCCATATCCGGTATCCCCGTTCACATTGGTATGTTAATTATTCGTTGAGATAATATTACAAAATATTACTTTGTCATTTATCTTTATAAATATGTAGGTAATATAGCCCAATTCTACAAAAATGTACGGGGTTCGGTGAAATATACGAATAAGCATTTTTATAAACAATTAAATTGTGTTCGCTGAAAAGGTTTTCACCATCCCTCGAAGGAAATTTCCAAAAATATATGCACGCATGTACGATAGTCAAATAATAGTACAAGTGTTTGAGCGTATGCGACTGCAGCGGAGCGATTAGCACAGCGAATTGAGGCCCGAGCGAGGCGCACCGCGGACGGAGGCCACGGCGGACAATCGCCGTCCTTCTGTGGGGATGCAATGAGTTGTACCTGCGGCACTCACATGGGGCTAAAACTGTATGATGAATGGTGTTGCCCAATATACTATGGAAACGGGTCTACGGAAAGAAAATGCAGGGTCCAAAAAAGATAAGAAAAGCGTACAATAGAATAATGTTTCCAATGCTCTGATTAATTTTAAAAATAAACAAATTATCACAAATTTTACAAACTAAAGGTTTACTATTTAATGAAAGGGATAGACAATAAATTATTAGAATGTAAATATTTGTTAAACAAAGAAAAATCATAATTTACACCTTTAAGCTACGAATTAATGTAAGCCCATATTCTGAGCTCAATTTCACACCATCTAAAAGTTTTTGTTTGCTATGAAACTTATTCATTACAGTCTTCAGACATCGTTTATTAGCTAGCCACATTAATTTCTTTTCATAGACGTTCTATTAATAGTCGGGCACGCTCTACTTGTACTGTTGATCTATGGTACATTAATATTTGATTTAGAGATATATGCCTTTGCGTCGGTACATTACATACATATGTTGGTCAGAAACTGGAATATCTTCAAAAGAAAAACATTTTATGAAAAAATGTGAGATTTTAGGCATCCTGCTCGAGGCGTTGCGTCGGTGGGACGGATGAGAGGGCTGGCGACCGGGAAGTCCCGCACTCTGAGGGACGCGAGCGAACTAATGAAATCAATGTTGAACGTACTTTAGTATATAGGGGATTTTAAAAAATGTGGAGTCGGTACTGGTCTATCGTGTGAGGTGTTCATTCGCGGAAATCCATAATAGATACTTGCCTGAAACATGTATTAACATACAGCATGCAACCCACCGATAACCCTCGCATCTGCCCCTCCACTACTAATCTCTTTCAAAAGAATTTAATATTAATTCGAGAGGATTGACAGTTGCATGCTGCATGTTGCAGGAAAGCGTCGGTACTAGTCGGTGGTAACGTATGCGGAAACACGTTTGATACTAAGAATTCATGAAGAACGAGACGGTCAATATAAGATTTTTGTTTGCAAACAACGAAATACTTAAGCTTAAAGCTTCAATGAATAAAATATTTCTAATACAAAAAAAAAATATACAAAATTCAAACGATAAGATAGCCACGAATAATAAACACCCAGAGATGTATTATGAAAGAGAGACCTGTACGTACAAGGTTTTTATGAGTCAGTCATTAACCTGCCGCGTAAACAGAGCTCGGGCCCGTATTCGACGATCCTCGCAAACTTCCACGTTTCATTACACGGTTCATATTTATTACATAAGGGTTATTTCTCTCTTCCGTACGGTAACGTTTACTAACTGGCCCGGCGTATTCGACGAGAGTGCGGCATCGAGCGGTGGGCGTGGGAGACCGCCGTGATCGCGCCTACCCTCGTTACGCTACACCAGCCATTTTGTGTCCGCCGGAGCGCGGGTCGCGTCGGCGGAGCCGCGGCCGACGGCCGTCGCTGTGAACCGCCGCGATTAACTTCCCGAGGATACGTCACGGCCGCGTGTGACTCCCTTCGTTCACGTACGTTCCCCGATCGGAATCGCTGTCCGCCGCGGCGCCGCGCCGACGGACGTGCTTTGAGATTATGCAAAAAAAAAATGCTTCGCCGCAAAACTGGGTACCATCACGGTGTCGTACAATTTTCGTAATCGACGCTTCCCCAGGGTTTAGCGATCGTCATAATTCTATGAGTGCGTGCGTCTGTCCGATAGGCGAATAAATACCGCTCGAGTTCGAATCAATTCGTGTAACCCGGTCGGACGAGCCTTCCGAGTCGCGGTCGCGGCGTCGGCGAAGTCGTCCCGCCGCCGGCACCGGCGCTCGTCGCGCACCAGTCGGCCGCCGACGAATCTCTTCGCGCACGGCTCACACCACACTTCCGAATCCAAGGCACTGCAATCCGATAACGACGACGGGGTTGGGGCGCACCGGCCGGAGGCGGCGGGCTGAGCGCGATCGCGCGCGACCGAATCGGCACGTGAACGTCCCGCCAAAAGAGGGCTCCGAGCGACACCGCTGTGCTACGACGTTCTCACAGGTGCGGGCGCGCGAGCGACTGCCGCGGGCGGCGAGGCGGCCGCGGTGACGCGCGCCGCGCGATGCCGTGACGCGCGCCGTCGCCGCCGCCGACGCCCGCGCCCGCGCCTACGGTCTAGGCCGAGTAGAGCCTAGTGCAAGCCGACACAGTAATTAACGCGATAAATGCGCGCTAATGCATTGCAGACGGTTCGCCGCTCTAATCATATCAAAAATTTACGACGCCTTCGACACTTCATTAATTCGCTAAGAATAGTAGACGAATTGAATTAAAAAAAAGCCCTACACCGCATACACGACGAATTAAAAAATTATAAACAAACGAAAATAAATTACAATAAAATACTCTAGGTGTAACTCTTCAGTTACGATTTCACCATGAATTCATACAAACTTGTAGGCGAGTAGAGACATATAAATAAATACGTAAGCATACAAAAAATATGGCAAAATATTTTACACCTATCGGTTCAGTTTCAAATTCACTCTGAAAAATCCAACTGCGTTACCCTCTGTCGGCGTTGCCAGTACAGCGTGCGGATTAAAGGATAGGTTGCATAGAGTCAACACAACTTCGTTTACGATTGTTTATAAACAATCGTAAACGAAGTTGTGTATATGGGGTATACCCCAAGTTTTCTTTTTATGCAGTCGTGTTCTTCGATATCAATTTATCTTAACATTTGATAACCGGGCTAAAATAATTTACGGAGAATCACAATGCGTTTTACAACTAATGTGGATTGATTATTAGGTACTTGGACAATTAAAAATCAGACGTTCAATTTTTTATGTTTCGTTGACTGTTTTCATATCCAAGATGAAACAAGAATTATTAATTGTTCATTTATATATTTTATGTTTGAAATTTAAATTAATTATTAGCTTTAACACTTCCATTTGTTAATGTTGTTACACATATTAACAATTTTTGATACCAAATTTTTGGCAAGATTGTGTTTAACATATTCTCATACCATTGTAGCAATGAAGTGAGTTTGTCTAGCAATTGGTTTAGTAACTGACTGGAAATTCTGTTAACTTAAAACCACTCAGTCGATATCGTTATGACTGTTGTCAAAATTACGTGAGAACGAAAAGATTTGCCACCACGCGCCCTCGGTTTACGTGATTTTGATGTTATACCATATCGACTGAGCGGTTTAAAGTTTATAGAATTGAACTGCTGGCCTGTTGTAGTTGATTTAAGCTAGTAACAGACCAGTGTTGTACTGCTACATCAGCTACGAGCCGCTCAGGCTCACCCTCGCCGTCTATTATCAGCGGCAAGCGCCCCGCTAGTGCCCGCTCCTCCGACGCCTCCACGGACCAGTCGGATGGTACCGTACGGGGCTCGGACAGCAAAGAGGACGACTGTTTCACAACAGTCGCCAATAAAAAACGATCCACGCGATCACGTAAACGGCGAAACGCCGAAAACAATAGTCCAAGCATGGACATCGACGTTCAGTCGGCCGCGCCGACTACATTCATAGATTCGCCGACATCGCCCGACTCTTCTGACACTCCCGTAGCCCGCGGTCTGGTAAACGCCGACAAACAGACGATCACTACGACCCAGTCCACCAATAATTCTGGTGCCAAACCAACGGCCCCCTCTAAGGCCAAACCCCCGCCACCCATTTACCTACGCGATAGGGTAAATGGAATGCAGTCTCTGCTGAATGCAGTAGACTGCATATAAATTATACCAGTGCGCGCAACACGCTGCACGGTATTAAAATAACGGTCTACTCGATATCCGACTTCAGGAGCCTCAACAGCCTCCTAATTAAATTAAATTTTCTCTTCCGTACGTACGCGCTCGATGAGGAGCGCAAAATCAAGGCGGTTCTAAGAAACATCCCGTTAGAGATCCCGACGGACTGCATCAAGTCCGATCTCGAAAATCAGAACTACCCTGTCTTCGTGGTACACAGGATGCACCGCCGAGACGGCAGTGAGATCGACCTCGTCCTGGCAGTACTGCATAAATCGGATACTGCCAAAGACATATTTAAATCCCCTCCCAGAATATACGGCCTCAGCGGTATCTCCGTAGAAGTACCATAAAAAAAAGCGGCCTCGGGCAATGTTTTCGTTGTCAACTATATGACCACGCGTCTCAAAATTGTCATGCACAGCCCCGCTGTCAAATGCCGCGAACCTCACGCGACAAAAGATCGCAAACGCTCCAAAGATTCTGGCGACATCCCAGAATGCGTAAATTGTAACAGCGAGGGTCATCCAGCCAGCTATAAAAGCTGCCCGAAAGCCCCTCACTTTTTTAAAAATTCAACAAAAAAGTTACCAGCAAAACCTCCGCCCCAGGCATCAACAATAAAAACTTTTCCGCCCTGGCCGGGAAAACTCCGCGAACAGCCAGTGACGTCACTCGTAGTACCGCCCCCGCCCCCCGTCACAAACGCATGGTTCAGAACACCCCCGAGAGTCGTATCTGAACCGGTTATCCGAGAACCCCCCAAGCCAGACTCAGCTAAACAGACGGAATCCTCTGCCGGCCCACTCGCCGAAGATATCCTTACCATTATGTCCATGCTAAAAGTAGTTAAAAGCCCGGAGTTTGCCCAACTGGCCGCAGACTTCAGAATAGCTAGGAGCGGGGAAGACCGCCTAACGGTCATCCTACGCCATCAAGATCTGCTTAACAGACTTGAAAAAATCTAACAGCAAAATAAAGACATGTCAAAAGCCTAGGTGCAGACACGACACTCCCCCATTACGACCCTAAATGGTCGTCCAACCGGTACGCCCCTCGCGCTCCCGGCCACCTGCTAGGAGATTCAGCCCGAGCCAAATTTCCACGTGATTCCCTTTGCCGAGATGCCCACTTCGCGGCATCCATAGGGCAATCACGCGCCGACGGCATCCCATGCCGATCGGCCGCGACAGACGAAGTCCTCAAAGCTCCAATTTATTGGGGCTACGGACAACGGCCAATCAACAGGTCGCTTCGGGCGTTTTTTGGTCCGTGAAAGTCGGACACACCCCACGCACGCGGGTGCGTGGCAGCTCATTAGGTTTTTTATCCCCCTCACCCCGCAAGGAGAAAACTAAAAAAAAAAAGTGTACAGAATGACTGTGTACTAACCGGCCAGTTTTTACCAGATATCCCAAGGATGACGGCTTTAAAAATCACTATTTAATATTTAAGATTAAGAACAGTAAGCTTTATTAAGATTTCAAGGTTCGTTTATAGTATCAATACCCTAGATTATTACATCGATTCTAACATAAAATTATTTACATATTAATATCTGTGTTTATTTACATACAACTTTGTAATACTTATTTTCACAGGTTTATTATCCATTTTTTATTGTACGCTGCTCACCGAATGTACAGTATAACGCACGAAATTTTGCTTCTGTGAAATTAGTCACAAAAGGGTCGCAATTACACAAAATGGACAGCGGGGCAGAAAAAGGAACTGCTGGAAAGTGTAATACCTGAATGTAATACCGAAACTTTGCTGCTCTGAATTGCATCAGTCGCAGGCAATTCAAAACAGCAGTTTCGTGCATTGTGCTTATACATAGGCAACTTCTTCTTAACTTACATTGCATGTATTATACTATGTTACATTATTGAAACCTATAGCAATATTATTTTAACGTAAGTAACGCACGAAAATTTACCGCTGTAAATCGGCTGCAAATAATATACTGCGCAGGTATTGCGCTACCCGACCCTTTCTTCTTCTCCGCCATGTTCTTATTTTACGCCATTGCGACGCTTTCGTGACGAACTTCACAGCGGCAAAGTTTCATGCGTCATATTGCATCTTAAATTATGTGAGTTGTGCAATTAATGGAAATAAAATTAAAGCCACAATCATGGCAGGCAGTCATCAAACAAGTGGCTTTACATAATCCAGCGCCAATTTCCTATTAAAACCTAGTTTTAAAATTCTAATTTACATTTAATTTATACATTAACAACTTAATCTGATTAAGCAAACGATTTTCGTATGCAGACATCGAACGCCTCATAGATGACAAATTGAACGGTCATCAAATGATTGATAGTGCGCACGGAGTACTCAGTGCCGGCATGTATAACACGTCGCGTGCGCATCGCTCCGATTAATCATATGAAGCGATACCTAACGCTTATTGGGCGGTTGTCATCGCCCGTACGCGGCCGTCGTGGTCGACTATAGAATTAACCGGTAACACCGTATACAATACAGCTTTGGTGACTTATCACGAGCCCTAATAGTTTTCTATCACACGACTGAAAAAACTACGCTTTTTATCATACTTCAAGTAGAAGAAGAAGAAATAAAAAATGCGAGCCGTCACAGGACGCCTGGCAGGTGTGAAACATCGAGTTTGTACAAGTAATATGCATTAAAGATAAGATTACAACAGGAACTAATTATAGCATAATGGAAAAATTAAATATGACGATTTTTTTTACAGAAAATGATGACTATTTATTTAATAATAATTTATTTTCATTAAATAAAATTTTCAATATTAATTCCAAGTTGCCACAACTTAATTCATTTCATCTGTGACTTCAGTAATAGTTATATTCGATGTTTCCTCTGACGGTATTACTGTAACAATTGCTTGTCACAGTAATAATTAATAATTGATTATTAATAATCAATTATTAATCAAAATGTAGTGAAGTATACGGTGTGGCGACGGGTCGCCACGCTACACTCGATATATACAGTCCACAGATAGTAGTGTGTACGATGCGGCGATGCGTCGCCATGTGCAAGCGATTGTGTAACTCCCTTTTCACTCGGTTCGATAATGCTGTTTACTACGGTATACATTTTGACTATACATTGTATAGTGTGGCAACCCGTCGCTACACAGTGCACTCTACTATATGTATATATATATATATACACCCCTGTATATATACCCCAGTATAGCGTGGCGACGGGTCGCCACGCCAACAATCCGATTTACCCTACTCCTATAGATGTTTCACATCAAAAGAAGAATAGAAAGTAATTCAGACGGTCTGACGTACGGCGATCGCTTTAACCCGTTTTTTGGTTATTGGCAAAATCGTGTTTTGGTTTTTTATTATATTTATTCATTTATATAATCCCACGATAATACGTTTTTCTAATTTTGGAACAAATTTATTATAGTTTTAAACAGACTGTATTTTTAAATTTATATTTAAATGAAGATACAAAGAATATTTATTTTTGTTTATACGATTGAGCGGCGGCGCGCCGCGGCCGTAGTCAGAACCTCGAATATGCGCCGTATCGCGTACGCGCTGAGGTCGTTAACGCATCGCGACCGTTAACGGGGTAACGACTATCTATTAGCGCAGCGGGCCGCACCCAAACGCGATCCTATGCGCCGAGAATGTAAGGTCATAATTCGCCCGCGACCGAGACGCGAGCTTCCGAGCCGATTCCATTTAGCGAGGCGTAATAAACGCATTCTGCGAGCGAAGTGAACTATATACCGGCCGTGTCCAAGAATCGGGCCCCGGCGGGTGACGGCGCCGGCGGCGCCCGGCCGGGCGGCCTTTTTGCCCGAATTTTCCGGAAACAAAGGAATTTCGGACCGAACGCCGCGCGGATTACGGCCGCCATTACGCTAAGCGTTGTTTTACGATTGAACGAAGTTGGGTAATTAACTAGTCATTGCTGACATTAACAGAGCCGGTTACGCTTTCGGCGTCCTCGCGGTGGCGCCGTGGCGGCCTCGAGGCGCGCGCCACTGTTCGCGCCGCTCGCGTCCTGCGACCACAGGTCGACGCATCAAAAGCCCAGTCGTTCCTCCTGCAACGACCCGCATCCTAATACGGTCCAGTATTTTATTGTCGGTCTAAACTCTACAGTAAACTTACCTTCTCTTCACGAATCCGTCTCACTCAACTAATGTCTTCTCCACATGGAAGCATTGTCCTTAAGGGACTTGATATTATTTCTGTCGCTTTCCACTAATGTTTGCCTCGATAGTTGAATGTGTTAAATTTCCTGTGTTTTAGTATTGTCGCATTTGTTTTATACAATTTTATATTATTACTTTTTTGTATTATTTTAGTATTAATTTTCAAACTATATAAAGTACTATTTTCAGTGTAAGAAATCGTCCAAATCCAAACCGACTCTAATTGAAAACCAGTACACCGCAGTCCATCGGCGAGCTGAAATCGATTCAGCATTCAGGACTGCAACTTTAATTTTGCACTTTTTAATTATCATTTTTCTTCCTTTTTTGATTTGTGCCGAATAAAATGTTTTTCCTTTCAAATTAATAAAATAACAATGCAGTTTTCTAAATTCACACGTTCAGATAGATCAACATATCCAATAGTCGATTTCATGAACAGGTACCTAATAGGTGTGCACAAGTTCGAGCCAAATGAGCGAGTTCTGCTACGCGCACGCGCACGCTGCACGCGCGTCGGCGCACGCCGGCAGTTTCGCGGTGATCATTTGTGCGTACCTCGCATCGAGGATATCATCCGGCGGCACGTGACGGGCGAACTAATCGAGTCCTGTTTATCGCCGCCTGCGACCCCCTCGCCCCGCGCCCCGTCGCGCAGATACCGTTGCGTGTTAATTCTGTCGCTACATGGGTATGTAATGAATAAATGGAAAAAGTGAAAACTTAAGCCGTACCATAAACACGAAATCGGAGAACTGCTTTGTACCAAAATTGTAATCTCTAGAACTAGTAAATTGACAGCCAACATTTTAAAATCTTGTAATAATATTTTTTGAAACACGTGTAGTACATTGCATTTTATTAGTAAAAATTAAAAGTATGTTTTTAAATATCGATTAAAAATATGTATATACATAAACTAGAACGCGGAGTAACAGGCGCAGCGTCAAGGACCGGTCTCAGTTCGTGTCATCGAGCGAAATGGGCAGACATGTGCATGTGCACGTTTAAATTTTTTCTTTTCTTAATTCATCAACCCTCCTGGAAAACCGTAAAATAAAATGCAATGATGCGCAGAAACCATTTTACACATGAAGATAAGTCGACATTCAAAACAAAGATTGAAAATTTTTTAGATATCCCCGATACGCCGAGTAGATTTTTATCTACGTTTCGAAATAGATACAATATACACATACGATACCATAGACACATCTGTCGGCGAGCGGGTGACGCGGGTCGCTTACTTGACGTTTGCTTATTTAAAAGCAACAAGGACAAACTTATACAGAGACATATCTTTGTGCAGTGTGTCAACTTTTTTAAATACCGATGACAACAATTGACTTATAAGATTGTACTGGTCTTCTTTGTGCTATAATAAAATGCAAGTTCACGGCAAACGTCACGAGTGCGCTGACGTCACACGATGTTTCAGACTTCAGCGATACAAGATGATTTTTTATATCAACGTATGCTTCTTACGTGATCTAAATTAGTTTCAGGTGTAATCCTCATGTTTAATATAAGTTTATTTTCATCTCTTCAGTGCATCTCCAATACTCATTATTTTTTAAGAATGTGCCAAATTTTTTTATAATTATTATTTAATTCTAATATTACAAAATTATTGCTAACGACCCATATTATTATGCTAACCCTAAACCAATAATAGAAGATATGGAAATGAAGAATGGAAAAATAGCTGGAAACATAGTCTGTACATTACTCAAAACGTTATAATCATTAAATTTATTAAATGGACTCTAAATTAATAACATCGGTGTGGGTAGAAACCGATAGTACTACCGCAGATTTTGTCATTTTATGAATTCGGTGAACCCTTACGAAATAATATTAGATCAGAAAAAGACAAAAAAATATATAGTCCTGTTTGTGTTAAAAGCTATTTGTATTTCTTAAGTCGTCCACAAGCATCGGACACATTTTAAGATTTAAGTGAACGGGCCCATGCAGTAGTTTGCCAAGTCGAAAACGTCGATTGCCGCGGCCCGCGCTCATTACTCAGCCGACCTGGTTCGCGCCGGTCTTCTTTTTCTGGGCTCCTTTTTTACTTACTCGATGAAGAAGATCCTTCTCCACCCTCTAAAGTAGTTTTAGTCATTCACAGATGGATTTAAACTTTTTCTATTTGGTGTTTCTTCGTTTCCGTTTTATAATTCCAATTTTTTCAGGATTTATTAATAAGATAATATGAGAAACTGATTATCTTTGATGTCAAACTGTAAAAAAATTCCTATTCTTTGAAAAATCTTTAATTCAAGTATATTGAATAGTTTCGCAGTTAGGTCACTTACAACCGGGTAGTGATCACTCAACACCTCATCATCTTCAGGACTCATTTGATGACTTATGGTGCCGTCGCGGGTGGTACAGAGAGATCCAAATATATATTTTTGTCTTGTCATCACATAAATATTCACAACGATATAACTAACATTTTTGCAACTTTCAAACTCTGGAGTACGAAGATTTCAAAGTATTTTTTTTTTAATTTCCGCAAACGAGGAAAATGTTCCTCAATGTTATCTTAAAAACAACAAATAATCAAAAGTCACGTAAATATGTGGTTGTACAATCTTCAATAAACGTATTTAATTCTTTTTTGATAGCAACAATTATTTTATTTCAAATTTTGTGACAACCCTTAAAAATTTGCATATGGCGGCTTAAAACACCTACCTATTGGGGGGCATCGCTTGACGTTAAAGATAGTTTCACACTCTAAGGATAATAAAATAATGTTATGGAACTATTTAAGCAATTTGACGCCCATTTAATTTGTTTTTTTTCACGTAGCTTTTTTATTATATGTATACTGGTAGTTAAATAGGCATTTTACAATTTAAAACATTCAATAAATTAAGTTATCAATCAAAAGTATAGTTTTTTAAAAACATGCATTATTTATATATTAAACAAATGCATAGTAACTACAATCCCCTCATTCGTACACACGATATGACGGTCATAAAGCCCACTGACGCTCCTGTCAGTCGTCATAATTTCAATTAGACGGTCCACGGGCGATCTTGTGTTGCGCGCTGGAACATCATTATTCTCCAATCGGGTAACTAATTCCGGTTGACCCGAATTCCGGCCGCGAGTAGAACGGCCCGCTAACGGCAGGACAAAAGGAGAACGGGGCAGGGAGGACTACGGGCGGCGGCAGGGGGAAGGGGCAAAAGCGGAAGAGAGGGTGAGGCAACGGTGCACGAAGGAAGAAGGACCGAAGAGCCCCCCGAATGCCGCGTTAACCCTACTACAACGTATGCGCTCGCTCGCCGATCGCCCACCCGCCTACCGCAAATGGCGAGGTAGATACAGTACGAAAATTTCACAGCAGCATTTCGCAGTCCATCGTGAATAGAATGAACACAAATATGCGGCGGAGCACTGACACGATCGTTTCATACGATGGGAAATGAATAATAGGCATAATATTATATAGGCTTTTACGTATTTTGTAATATTATGCGAATTTTTATTTTACTTTATATTATTCATATTACATGAATAATAATACAGTATAGATTATGTACATAATAGTATTAATATGTACATAATATAAAATAAGTATTATAATGATATACATTAAAAATCTAGACTTCATGAAAATATATTAATCGGCCGAGCCTTCCCGGCGCAGCCGCTGTGGTTCATAGGCCACCTACAACACAGCTCGTTCGATATCCTATCAGCTTTCACAGTCTAAGAAAGTACTCCGTCTGCAAACGTTTTCAGCAAGTACATCTTTGTGAATATATACTGCGCTGGCGGATAGCTTATCTCTGACAAGTCGCTCTAGCAGAAACGGTGCGATTAAAAACGGCGTCGGCGTACGCGCTAGTTAGCACGGCACGCATGTCGGATAGACGGTGCAGCGAGCAGCGGCGCCGCCCCCGGTGCATCACCAATGATAGCTTTTCGAATTTTACGGTCTTTGAGCTGAATGTATGTAGAACTGTGAATTCGTCCATTTTACGAATCAAGTTTTAAAATCGAACGTTTACGAAAGTGAACAGTTTCACACGAATGACTTCCGATTTGTGATCCATACGTTTACAAACTCACCAAATACTTAAACGAGCATTGTAATATCGTTATAAATAAAAAATCTTTAAAGGGCAGTTTTTGAGAAAACCCCAAAATAAATATCAAAATAGAAAGTTTGATGATTGCATATATTCAATGTTTATAATATTTTTAAGTAAGCATGCGGGCCACCAGAATAAATGCTCACCGCCGTTCACGGCTATCACTTATACATTGCCGGTCTCTTAGAAGGTAATACGCTCTTTTCTTGAAAACCGTCTCGTCGTATTTCACCAGGAGTACTGCTGATGGTAAATCATTCCCAAGTTTTGCCGTACCAAACAAAATATGTACCTATAAATGATACACCCATACAACTGTTTTAGAAGTTTTTCATCTCTAACCAATGACACAACACTCCTCGTCAGTTATGAGATGATGTTTTCTTAGAAATGATTCCGCGAAGCGATCAATCAGCGCTATCTCGCGGAAGGCGTGCGCGTCTGCGGGTCAAGGCTCGTCGCCGGTCATTACGAGTTTTCGGTATAAATTATCACCGACGTGAATCGTTTTAACAAAATAACGTATCGCTCTGATGCCGCCTGGTGACATTAATTTTGACAAATCAAATATGATCGCTCATGTCGTTGATTGATCATAACATAGGGATAACTTTGATAACATTTATGCACTAGTACAACTCCTTTCATAAAGGAACAATTAATTATTTCGGGATTTTGTTATACGACTCGAAAAACAGCAGCATCGATATCAAAGTTTTAAAAGGTTTTTTTATACACGTCAATACCATTGACTGATATCGTGGGCTGAACAAGATGAGCAAATTTTTATGTAACACTATCGCTTATCTTTTTTACTTACAAAACAATCCATATTCCTCGTAGTTGCCTTTCGCTATTTTATGCTTTCGACATAGTTTACGCACACGATGACATACGGCGGCGGTGCCGCTCCGGTAATTAGGGTCATTGAATTAGTCGAAGTCGCCGGTGGCGTCGGTGGCGCCGCCGGCGAACTGCACTAGCGGTGCTTTATGACACGTTATTTGTTTATCGCCAGCGACAGGTGCATACGCCTAAAGATCGGGTAAGCGACGAGCTCGTGTTACATGACAATGATCAAAATTTACGGTAACTCGAAGGTAAAAAGTATTTAATCGAAATAATTACAGCTATACATACACGGTTTGCCTGGAAGACGATATACGTATAATTTAGAAATTATTCTCAGCTAAGATCTCCAGTACTGCGAGTGCATGAAGGATGACATTCATAGATGGATATCTATATTTAATTATAATATATATATTTTAACAACCTGTTGTCTTTTTGTACGTGTAGTGCTATCAACTGACATAACCAGTTTCATGCTACTCTTCACGAAAGTACATTAGGTCCATAAACGTCATTTTTAATAAAACTTCAAAAAGAATCAAATTTCTATGTCAGATTCACTCATTTTGGTGGACAGAAAATTATCAATACTATCCTGGTATAAAACTCTCAACCAAAGAGATTTAACTACAACTTTTGCGATACGACTTCAAAATAGAAACTTTTCGCCCAACCTAATACTAAATAAGCGTTGTGGCATTCTGATCAGTGTCGCGGATACATATTAAACATATTGTCTATTGTGTAATACAAATACGCCGGCGCGTGCACACACACACACACACACACACACACACACACACACACACACACACATAGCTGAGAAACCTTAAAATGTTTTAAAAACTGTCAAACATCTGCCAATCGTTAATGTTTGCTGAAAAAATTTTCAGCTTTCTGTTACAGGTATGAAGTGCCGCCCAGAAACCGGAAAAAATATTTTTGTTATTTAACCACCAAATTAAGCAGCGGCTTATACAACACCTATACACTATAATTAATTAATATAGGTCTTGTAGTTTTTAAATAAAATGCCTGTGACCTTAGGAAAGACGAGCGGACGGACATGACGAAACTATAAGGGTTACGTTTTTGCCATTTTGATTCGGAACCCTAAAAAGCATATCGACTGTACACGAACGATGTACTTGACGTACTCAGAACAAAAAAGGGTTACTCTCACTAATTATGCACATTCCGGCGACGAAATACTGATAATGCAAAATATATACACGTCACATCACATCGCATCTACATGTTTAAAAAGCTAAATCAGTGAGGTATTATAATGGTATATATTTTTACTTTGCAAAAGCAATCTTGATGTACTCTCAATGGCCATAGCATCACGATAATGTTTTGCGATAACACACAGAGGTTGCGCATATTTATAACAGAAGAGACGTTTTACCTATTCATATTCAGTTACTTAGAACTACTTGTTGAAAATATTTTATCTTGGACTTAACTTTATTATCAGTGTTTCACATATACTTCATATTTTAGATAACCAGAGAGATTTAAAATGGCACAGTTGTCCGATAAATAAAAAATGTCCGTGTGAAAAAGCTGTAAATTTTAATATAGACAAACTAACTCAGCCCAGGAACTTTTAATCAAAGCTACCGCCACAGCCAGCCAGACGATGCGTGCAGGCCGACCGCATCTTTCCAATTGTGTATTCTCTTCCTGGCAAAAGTGAAGTATGAAATAATTACGAGACGGCGGCGGCGCAGAGTGCGACGTGCCAGCCGCTCCCCACCACCCCGCCCCTTGTCGCTTCCGCCCCACGTTAGGGTTGCTACGGAATGTGATATTTATCGCATTTGAAAGTACTATCCAAATCCACCTGTTGTTTGGCGTAACACTCACACAAAAAAGGACTATGTGATATGTTTTTAAAACCTTACCATGTAAACTGAACAAATGTCAAATAACAAAATTATTATTATATGTAGACCACTACATATACTGTACTTAAATAGGAATTTAAATACAACTGGCGAATTTAAATGAATTTAAAAAATTTATCCAGTATGTGTAATACCCCAGCACGACGACCGAGAGCGGTCCGCCGCCCCGCGCGGGCGCAGACGAGCGCGTACTCGCGGCGAAGGCGTCGCTATGGTAATTTGTCAACGTTTTGTTGTTAGCCATCAACTGTTCCTTTTACGGACTGGATCGTGCAAAATGAACTGTAAGTCATTGAGTATATCGTAGTCGGGCGGCCGAACGTTAAACTGACGTCCATCCAGAATCCGTTTTTGTCGACGATAATGTCTACCGTACAGAAATTGTGATTATCGATATTAATTTTAGTTATGTCGGATAACTCGATGACAAGGCCCGAACCTAACCACGACTGAATCGACCGATAAGTTAAGTTTTCAACTTATGTAAAATTAGAGCACTCGCTTCAAAGTTCGGGGAGGGCGTTAAACCACCGCCGACCGCCGAACGGTCAGGCTGAAGAGGTTACTACCCGAATGCCTCGATCTGAAATAAAAATATTGCGGAAGAGAGCGCCTGTGCGGTGGCCGATATAAGCTTGACGCGACTGTCCCTGTTAATTCTTAATCTTGCGTAATACGAAATATGAATTGAAACCTATAGGGCGGAAAATGTTCATTTATTTCTCTTTAAAATACTAACCGTTTTTACCTCATACATGCAGAAGCAATCGTGAAAACATGAAGCATTGAAACACGAAGACTTATTACAATCACTAGTAAATACTGAACCAAGTCCGTCACGTTCAGTTTAAACCTGTACAAAGAGACGTATGAGCACTGTCCGCTTAGAGCAAAAGGAACGTGCTGAGGACCGGCCCAAACGTGGGGGTGAACGGGGGTGGGGCGAGAGACCTCCCGCCGCTCGTCTCGACGCCGGGATGCAGCGCAGACATCGCGGATCTGTGAACGAACGCCTATTCACTTCCCACGGTAAATGCACACCGACATCACGGAGGTATCTATGAGTGAGCCACACTGAACGTTTTCGAAACGGATACAAGAAAAATATATAAAAGCCTAAAATCACATTATTGTATCTCAAAATATTGTCAATGAACGGTTAATATACCTTATTTATTACACTCTTCTGTTACGATCTCGGAAATCTTCTTTCCACATTCTGCGACAGTATCCTCTGGTGCGGGCGACGAACACGGAATGATTTAATTTAGAGTACAGAAATAAGTCACAAGGCCTTAAGTAGGACGCTAAGGAGGTAACGGAGGACGGCTCATGAGTACTATGTAATTCACTTTAAAAGTCTCGATCGCCCGGCTTGATCAGCGGCCCAGCCGGTGACACTAGCGTTGTCGTGGTGGGTGATGCTTTGGGGTTTACAGTTATTTTTCCGGAGTTCGTCAACAATATTTTTTTAGGAAAATAATGATATAAGAACAAATATTTACAGTATGACGATTCTTCAGGGGAATATTAACCACGTTTTCAGTTTTTCTAAAGAAAATCGACCATTCACTTCGAGGAACTTCTCCTGTGCATCACTTCGGGGAACTTTTCTCGTGCACCACTCCGGGGAACTTCTCTCGTGCACCACTTCAGTTGGATTAGGCTATTTTAAAATTCAAATAGCTGATTGTTTGCTTTGAATTGTAGCTATAAATTCATGTTTCGTCACCTGTAACGGACACGTTCGGTACCGACTTTGACACCCCTTTTTCGAGTGCGGTAAGTGTTACACAACATCGAATTAGGAATTTCATTTTTTGACCGTCGGCAGTCAAATTGTGTAGGACGCACCACAAGTACAACTTTCCCACATTTCCCACGAGTGTTAACGTAGCAGTGATCGTTGCGTAAAGATGACCGAGCCTCGTGGTGCGTCACACCTTGTCTGCTTCGGTCATTTGTGCACCAATGTTCCAATTGTTTAGAGCTGTGCACAAAATTCGTCACTAAAAATCACACGACGGTCCTTGAACTCTGTCACAAATTTGATTGTTGTCTCGTTTCGTACTTCAGTGCCAAGAGCAGTTTCGATGGAAACTCTGATGCTTTTTAATGTTAAAACTGTAAAATTACGTTTAAAATTGTAAAATATTAAGTAGCGCCAATTTTATTAAGCAATTACTATCAATATTATCGTAATGTAGAAATATATTTTTAAGTGATGCTATAATGAAAAAGTAAACGATAGATGAAAGAAGGTTGCTTCTACAGGCAGTAAGTTCTGTTGCCAAATATTGTAAGTACTTGTTAAACATTGTGCATGCCACAATTTCCACATTATCAAAGTAAGCTTCATACTTTCATTCACATTCAGATTTCAGAAATTATATATATATATATATATATATATATATATATATATATATATATATATATATATATATATATATATAATTTCTGAATACTTAATCTACATCATTTGTGTTTTCTACATTTGTCAATATTTTTTAACGTAGCCTGATTTTTTGTTCGTAAAAGTAAATAACCACTATAACCCTTTCAATGGACAAGTACGGCGGTGGCGAGCGGTTATCTAAAATACTTGTGTAAAATTAGATATCCTGTGACCACCTATAATGCTCTAGGTATTTGATGTGACAATAACAAAAAAAAAAAACAGTTAACCTGATAACCGCAAGATAAATATTGAACAAAGTCGACGGTGAGTCAAGCGTGCGTACAGATTGACCGAGTTGGCGACACTACAGCCTTCGCGTCAATGGCGCCTCGGCCTAAGTCCGGAGACCCGAGCGCGCCGCAGTAGCTCGAGCGCTTCTACTTCTGCTTTGTTGAGAATTTAAGTGGTTAGACTTAATGTATTACCTACCGCTTTAGAGAATAATCGATGTGACGTAGAGAGAGAGAGAGAAATTATAAGGTGGATAAATAGAGATATAAAGTGCAATCGCATGATCAAAGTTACCGCACTCGGTGACCGCCAGACGCTACGGCCGAGGAAATTAGACGTTCGGCCGGCGACCGGAAATAACGTTTGGACTTCCAACACTGACCGCTCGCCGTCGAGCGAACACAAACGCTTCGACCGTTAATAGTGTTCCAGTCGAATATCGAATTCGGATGCTTCTTCATTTTCGCTAAGTGTCTTGTACATTTTCTATAAGTTGGAAATCGGTTTAATTAAATTTTCTCCATTATTCTTTTATAAAACCTTTCTCAGAACTTATTTGGTCCTTGTACTTTTAAATTAATTAACATAAATTTATGAAACTTTTAAGCGACCTTCTAATGAGAAGCTTTCGAATCTCTTGTCCGTGGATTTCTCAAATAACGCGTTTTCACAATATACTGAATAGGAATCTGAAATGAAAAATTAAAAAAAAAAAAAGCATGATGTGAAAACAAAGAAAATAAGCTGAATCGACAGTAGATATAGCAGAACAGGCGTCGCCGCCAGTCGAAATCGATAACTGAAGCTCAGCGAAACGGTCGCAGCATTTGTATTTATTTTGCAAAGTAATATAACTTCTTACTCAATGACTAAAACATAGCAATAGTAAGATACAAAAATAAGTCAACGCCACGAATGTGAAATTTGCGAAATCATTTACGCAAACGCGTTGAATTCAATGCGTGTCCGTGTGCAGTTTCGATGCAGACTCCGATCGGCGTGCCTAAGTCATTGGCGTCGGGCGGGCGTCGGGCGGGCGTCGCGCACGGCGGCGGCGCGACCTGTTGATCTAATAGTGGCCGAGGGCGGCGCGACTAATAGATGAAATTAACGCGGTTGTCTCCACGTGCAGCGCGACCGAACGACGTTAACTGAACATTGTAGAGCGTAAATTATATTACTACGAACACGGCGCTAGATTTACACCTAGAAAATGATAAAAGGATGATTGATGGAGGAATGTCACATGTATTTTAATGTTTGAAACACTATACTACATAGTCCTGAACTGACAGTAACAAAGAACAATCGAAAACATACATCATAACAAGTGATAATGATTTTGTTTATACAGAGACATGGAGTTTTATCCACCAGATTGTTGAAACTACAATTGGTGGCCTATAGTTTCTAATTAAGTATTTTTTTATGTAAATAAATAATATTAAATTTTTGAAATTTATGCAGCCACAAATGAATTTTAAATCATAAAAAATGCAAGTTTAAATTTCGCGAGCTTGAAAATAAAAAAAAAAGCTTTTGAGTTTATTTGGATAAGCAGAAGCCCCTTCACTGTCGCGAACATTCCACAGAACAAAATCGAGTTGCCAACTGAGCACGAACACGTCTCGAACGCTCTGGCGCCGGTCCCCCGAGACCTTTCCATTCAACTTACAAAAAAACGCTCATCTAATCACCTCGACGCGCTCGTTTAATTCTAGTTTTTTTTTGTCTACCTCGGATTTGCATTCAAGAGAGCTTTCGCTCGCACTCGTGCAAATAATCGCGCGTTGGAAAGGGATGGCTTATAGATCCGCGACCTTCCTTCGCTTCGAGGCGTGCGCGTGCGCCGATACCGTTGCGCCGTGAGAAGTCATTTTTATACGGTTCTCGAGGGCCCTCTCAGCTGGTGGTATTGTATTGTGGTAATAACTCCTGATTTAACGCGAAGCGGGTCACCCGCTCCCGCGCCTTCCGGCTGCTAACTAATGACCTCGGAGTAGATATTGCCGGCAGCTGTTTCGTTCAAACAATTTTACAAAACAAATCATATGAAAATATCGATCATGTGCGTATTGAGAACATACATATAAGAGAGGGTTATATTACCGCATTCATTAAAATCACCTCAATGTATCAAAAAACACATATCTGCATATATGTTAAGAGCTATTTTAACCTGAAATATCTGCTGACTGTGCGTCGCTTGTTTATATCGTATCAAAGCAAGGTCAATGTCTAATTATGCGCAATCTAAATTAGGGTGTTATTGGGATTATTGTAAATACTACGCATTTTATGTACCGTATATACTTTGGGAATTTGAAATAGCAGCTAGACGACATATGTAAAAGGATTACTTTTTAATAATCACTTTATAGTTACTAACTTTTATTTTCACTTTTATTGCTATTGTATGTACTAAGAACTATATTGTCTTGTAAAATATATTTGATATTATAATCAGAACCCATTCACTTTTAACATTTTCTTATCGCAGTAATTTAATAATGTTAGAAGAAGATAGAAATGCTCTGACAATTTTCGCAATTCCTTCTTTTTATAAATTCTTGCTTGTTTCTCAGAAGGGCAGGCAGAGACCACAAATGTCGACATTATACATCCTTTAGACACCTCTCCCGTTTCACAGATATATGTCAATCGTTTCATTCAAGCTCATCGGTTTGGATGCCTCAAATTTGGCGCGTTTTCCATATGCCACCCATCTGGTTGGCAACTACTACTACTACTCAGAGACGTTTGAAATATACATATATAGAATCAGATACATATATAATGGACTCCACACATGCTACGCAGGAATCGCATCTGCACAGCACGGGTCCTATATCCATTCTTCTTTCTGCCGAACTGTTACGAGTAGCCATATGCACTTTTCGTGAGCTACTTTTACTATTCATAACAGTAAGAAAAGCCCTATTCACTTCATTTCTCGCATTTACTCTCTTTTCAATATATCTGTCGTGTTTACTGTCATTTGTAATAAACTGCCTAAGAAAACCAACCTTTTCATCTGACGAATTCTTGAATATCCTATTTCCTATAGATATATCAGAAATAGTTATACTTTCGTTTTTTTCAAACACCATGAATTTTAGTTTTACTTGCATTTACTTTTGTACCTTTTTTTCTTAATAGAATCAATCATTTTAATTAAGAATACAATCGCCTACAACTCTCACGCAGAGAGCGAAAGGATTACTTGGTTGTCGGTGTATAGGAGGCATTAGACGAATAGCTCACCCACTTTTAGTCCACACTCGTACTTTTTTAAATCATAGAGACAGCTGTCCATGAATAGGCTGAATAGCCACAGTGACGCCACACAGTTCTGTCGGACACCTCTACGAATGTCAAATCACGCAGCAATCGGTGTACGCCTCGTTTATTCTTAAGCAGACACTGGAGCATCTGTATAGAAATTGCAGTACCCTTATCAATCCGCTACTCACACCATGCATGGATAGCGTTCTCAATAGATCATAAGTCTTCATTCTATCATAAACTTTCCAGATCTACGAAGGTACAAAAGATCTTTTGGCTCTCTGCCAAAAACTTTTCTGCAATGTCTCTTTTCGAAATCCCACTTCTTGTTCAGATGTTATTTTCAGTTTCATTCATAAACTCTTTCGATAACGATTCTTGCATTTAGTTTGCCATCCACGCTGAGAAAACTTATAAGGCGGTAATTTGTGCAAGTCCGCCGTGAGCCTTTCCCTTTATTACAATGACGGCTTTGCACACAATCATCAGGCACTCCACGGCATTTGCAAAACTTACTAAAGAGCATGTGCAGCGGGCTCGCCGCTCGTACTCTGCCGCCTGTCAGCATCTCCGAGGAAACCCTATCATATTTCGCACCTTTTATACATTTCATTGTCTTTAAAATTTCAGGCGTGATAATTACATTTTCAATTTCATCATTCATATATTCAGGTGCATTACATTATTGTTTGTATGTGTATTCCTACTTAAAAAAAAAGAAAAGGTACAAAAAAGCACTTTTTTAGATATAAATTATCGCCTTTAATCACATTTGTTTGTTATCTTTATCGAAAATACCTATTTTATGCAAAATACAATTTAGGCTTTGAACGATACAAAAATTACATTTCTTTTATGTATGAAGCAACGCTTTTTAGAACAGAATATTCAAACTATTTCTCACCTTTACAATTATTTGTAGTTTGTTGCGTTCATTTATTGCCTTCTCATTTAAAATACGGCATAGATTTGCAATTGTCATAATAGTTGTATAAAGGATATTTTAATTAGCATCTTATTGTTCTTTTGAGTACGTGACGAGCGGGGTGCACTACTGTTTATTTCCATTACACTTAAAACAACTGACCCTATGTCGTATTTTGAACGGTGCTCCTCGCGGCCGCATTACGCCGAGTCTACCAGTTCAAATTTTTATTAACCGCATTTTAACCCCCGTTATTGTGGCACAGTAGAGTAGTAGAACGACAAAATCTATAAAAGTAATGAGTCCAAAGCGGCCGCCGCGCCGTGATGTTCTGCATGAAGCATGCGTCTTGATCACGCGACTCGCCGATGTGGCCGCGGACGACCGACTACAACGGCGGTTCGCTATGCTACATCGATTTGTTACGTTTTCATTATCAGAATAAATAAGCATCATTTGATCGAACACGGTCGGCTAATTTTAACTTGTCAAAGGGCAACGCTTTCCCACTACATACTATATATATGCTTGTAAGTTCTTTAATATGTATTAAATTTTCATACATAAAAATAAATTTGACACACTTAGAGTCGCTTACTAGTAACAAAAATTAAGAAAATTTGAAGAAAATTTCAGTTATTTACTTTAGGTATAGTGTAAACTCATAGCTTTTGAGACGAAGCCAAAACATTAGTTATTAAAAAAAATGGTTATCTATAAAGTCGGTTTACGGACGATAATTTTACGTGATAATGTCATAAGAAAACATTGATGAAAAATTGGATTCTTTTATGAATCGAATTGAATTATTATCACTGAATTATCCTTATTTTGTATAATACAAAGAAGGAGTTAATTGAAAATGAAAATGTTTTAATTGTTACAATTAACACTTATTTGTACAAATTAACAATTTTTTGTTCTCGTTAATTCAAATATTTTTTTTCTTAAATTATACAGTAAAGAGATAGACGCGTCACAAGCCGAACGCTTGGGCCGGTCGTGCCTCTGTATTGTTCCGCGCTCTCGCTCGTACACTCGGCTCGGGCGGAACGCGACAATGAGTCATGCTTTTTCGTGTGTGTAGCCGGCATTCATCGATTTATAAGACGTCATCACGAGAACATATAAAATAACATAGTCTATACTATTTATAAAAATACATTTGAAAACACACAAAAAATGAATGTAATATTCCTATTTATTGTTTATTATTAATTTTTAAAAAGGTAGTCTATGTCATTAAATAAAGCATAAATACTTAAGTGTGAAAAACAAATCAAGCATCTTGTGTCATCAATGCCACCCATTTGAGCGCGCTTAGGCAATAATGCGCAACTAAATCTTATACGTATCGACCTTTGACATCTAATCACAACGAAAATGCAACTTAGGTTGCATTTTCGTTGTACACGAATCGTACACGATTCATGTTATTTACGGCCGGTATCGTATCCACACTGAGCGTACACTAACACCGTGTCTAAATACTCTTTGGCACTGAAACTCACTGTTCACGTTGCGTCGCGAAATATTTCGTAAACAAAATGCGCGTCGCATCGAGTTCGCACTAAAGGGGGCAGTGGAGTCGGAAGTTAGCGCACGGGAAAGCAGCGGCCACGCCGCGCTAAGTGGAAAAAATTATACAGGTCGGGACGTTATTAATTATCAAAAGCTAATTACTTTTCTGGTAATGTTGATTGTTACTTATATTATGCTTACTGTAATGAGAAGATGATACCATATAACGGCAAAAAGTGACGCGGTGCTGTTCATTTACATATTGTATATAGGTCCGTTCAAAATTATTATTTCAAATCCACCCATTCGTTTGTAATTATATACAATAATCATTATCAACTATCCTTATATAATATTCGATAGTTACTGATAGAAAGGGCCGCAACAGACAAACCGAATATCAAAACTTTACACGCTACTTGATGTCTTGTATGAGCAGGGCCGTTTTATCCATTAGGCACTGTAGGCAACTGCCTAGGGGCCCCGCCACGTTCAGGGGCCCTGAGCTACAGGAAAAAAAATGGACAATGCTTCTTAAACAGTAAAAATTTAATTTGAAATTTCAATGACAAATGTCTTGCTCTGTACATTACATCGACGCTATTTTAGTACATTTCGGAACGGATTCCAAATTAGATATTAATATTATGGTAATTAATAACGCAGTAATATAATCGCAAGCAATTTTATCGCGGTAATTTTAACGCCGACTAATCAGATGACTATACGGCCAGAGCAGCTTTTTTAATACAACACGCTTGAAAAACGCGCAAAACTCTACGTTGTGAATGCACACTTACTGTACTGGTACCTACCATAGATATGTATATTCTATGGCCAAGCTACTTTCACAAGGTTGGCAGTACTGGTTCATTCGCATAACCGGGAATTCCCGATTCGTTAAATACATACGTTGTATTGTGTTAGACAATATTTTCGAAACACTTTTAATTTAATCGTTCAATTTTCACTTCGTGCAATTTGTTTGCGAGTTTACGGCTGTGAATAAAAGAGAGTTTTACAGTTTGTGTTTCAAAACTTATGAATTTAGAGCAAAGTATTAGATATTTATTTATAAAGACTGTAGAAGTGCTTCGGGCTTCGAGAAAATCGGTGAAACGACGAGTGAAAATCAGTGTAGTGTAAACTAAAGTTTCATAAACTGAAGTTAAAATTACTATACGTAAGTTTTATTATTTTTTACATATTTTATTACCTGATACCTAACTTGACAAATGTGAAGTGCCGTTTTATTATTCAATTAGATATTTTATTTAATTTCAACGTTATCAAATATTTTCACTTAGGGAGTTTTATTAGTTTGGGTGTTTATTATTAAGCAGGAAACCCAATATGTTTGAGCTGCTAAGGTGAAAATTTCATTTCTGTTTTAAACCGAAAGATTCTTTCTTTCAGGAACAAAATGTCGGAGGTACCCGTAAAGAAAAAACACCAAAGTGGTTCAGAAAAACGTAAAAAGCGGCAAGAGCAACAAAATAAGCTTAATGAACAATTAAAGAAGACACAAAACCTTTTCAAACTCGGATTTAGTTGCGAATCAAAGGAACATCAACTTCATGACTCTCTAAGTACGTGTTCTGCCAGCCACACGATGGCAGCAGACCCAATAGAGGTTCCTTGCGAGCCTTTTGAACAAATTGGCCAGGATCAAGAAACACCTAAGTTAGTTGGTGCAGAGGAAAGTGAAGCCGAGACAGAGGTCATACATCAAAACGTAGTTCATCTAGAGGTAGAATACCAGAATGACATTGGCTTATGGCAAAATATTACCAACGAAATGCAAGATTTTTGGTGTACTAGAGACTCTAACGAATGTCAACACTTTGAGTGTGATTTTTCTGCTTCAAGCCGACAGTAAAAGATTTTTTTCTCAGTCTATGTTTTTTCGGAAACACATAAGCGGTGGTAAAATCAAACGGGAGTGGCTCATGTATTCTCCGTCTACTGTTTTCCATGGTGAAGCACAAAACCGATCACACTCTCAAACTAGATTTTCTGATTGGAAAAATGCGTTGCATCGAATTCAATCGCATGAGAATAATACAACTCACCGAGTATGTGTACAGATACTGATTAGTAGACGACGCATTCACGGACGAATCGATACTTCTTTGGAGATTACATTTAACAAAGAAAAAGAATATTGGAAGAAAGTTTTAGAAAGAATTATCTCAGTGATAAAATTTTTATCATCCCGTGGATTAGCATTTCGTGATGACAATGAAATTCTCGGTTCTCAACATAATGACAACTATTTGGGAATTTTAGAGTTAATCGCAGAGTACGATCCGTTTCTTAGTTCGCATTTAGCAAAATATGGTAATGAAGGCAAAGGGAAACAATCGTATTTGTCTGGAACGATTTGCGAGGAACTTATTGAAATATTGGGAAATAAGGTTTTAAAATATATTGTTAATGAAATCATTGAAGCCAAATACTTCTCAATAAGTGTCGATTCGACACCAGATATATCACACACTGATCAGTTGACTGTAGTGCTGAGATATGTTACGTCGAATGGAGAAGTGGCTGAACGTTTTCTTAAATTTCTTCTCATACAGAACCACAAAGGGGAAGAACTAGCCACCGAGATATTAATTTTTTTAAGCCAATATAACATTGATGTAAGAAATTTGAGAGGTCAGTCTTACGATAATGCGTCGAATATGCCTGGTTGTTACAATGGTCTCCAGGCGCATATTAAGAGAATAAATCACCTCGCACACTACGTTCCCTGTGCAGCGCACTCACTGAATTTGGTTGGAGTGCGTGCAGCGGAAAGCTGCGTTGGAGCAATCTCATTCTTCGGATTTGTACAGGCACTATACAACTTTTTTTCGGCATCAACTCATCGGTGGGCAATTATGCTCAAACATCTCGAAAAAGGTGATGAACGTAAGCAAGATTCGTCATTGGTTCTGAAAAGAGTATCCGATACAAGATGGTGTGCAAGGGCTGATGCTACTAAGGCTTTGGCAAATGGTTACAACAGTTTTCAGAAAGCTTTGCAGTCTATTGCTGGCGATGAGACTCAGACATCACAAGCGATTCACGAAGCCAAATGTCTATTGAATGACTTGGGAAAAAATGAAAATGCTGTAATGGCCGTATTCTGGGCTGCCATACTAGATCAGATCAATGGTGTCAGCATATCTTTACAAAGAAAACAATTGAACTTCGAACGGCAGTCGATCTTTTAAAATCCTTTTACATTTTTAATTTCACAGAGAATTATTTGACGACTACGAGACTAAGGCAAATGAAAACTGATACTCAATACAGTGATGAGAATCAGCGTGTGCGAAAAGGAAAAGACATCACGATGACGGAGCTGCAGAAGAAGTTGTGTTCAGAGGAAAAGAGAAGTTAAAAGTTGATACATATTTGCCAGTACTAGACATGCTGTGTACAGAACTGTCGCGGCGCCTAGAAGCTTACCGGGAAATAAATAATCTGTTTGGGTTTCTAACAGATTTCTCGACAAAATCCGACGCTGAAATTAGACAGGCTTGTACAAAGTTTAAGGAACATTATTTTGAGGATATTGAGCCTGAGTTTATAGATGAAATGGTGCAATATAAATACTTCATCTTACAATTAGAAGACGCCGGTAAAAAAATTATGCCTGCCGAGAAGTCTTACAAACTGATTATTGGTAACATGGCACAGTCAACTTTCCCGAATGTAATGACAGCTTTGTAAATATATAGAAGTCTAATGATTACAAACGCCACTGGTGAACGAAACTTTTCCAAATTGAAATTAATTAAAAACTGTCTTCGTTCAACGATGTCTCAAAACCGTTTAAATTCATTGGCCATAATGGCAATTGAAAATAATGTATTGGAAAAGGTTAACTTTCAGGATGTCTTGAACGATTTTGTATCAAAAAAAGTTAGAAGAGTTAATATTTAAGCATAATATATGAAATATTTTATTTTAAAAAATGCATAGACATTCTTTTCATTTGATTCAATATTTTTATTGAATAATGTAATGATATACCTATGTAGTAAAAAACAGCGTAATTATGAATAAATTTGTGTTGTGTTAGCGAAAAAATATATTAGGAAGTTAGAAGAGGGTAGGGGGGCCCCAAGACGAGCATTGCCTAGGGGCCTCGACATGCATAGCCCGGCCCTGTGTATGAGTAAAGATAAGTTTCTAGGCATTAGAAACGGCGCTCTGTTCTAAACATGCATGCATGCAGCGATCGCTGACATCGACTCACGAGTGCTCGTGGTGAACACCAAGTGTTGGTTCCGCTGCCGGCCGAGACCAGCGCATTTTCAGATTGAATGAAGCGAGATGTATATAGATCGCGATATTCGCAATCGTGCGGTGGCGGAATGTTTAAACATGCGGTGGTCTCGCTCACGGCCGCCGCTGCCGGTGATTTACGGGTCGGCCGCCGAGGACGGCCGCCATCTGGGCACGGCTTATCGAGATGCTATAAAATAATTACTTGGTCGCGTTAGCTCCGACGATATTTCACTCCCTCGCGTTTCCGGCTAAAATGTACAACTGGCGATGAGTATCATTTGTGGTTCATTACCCAGTAAATAAATCTTCTTTTTATTTTTTTTTATTTAAATTTTTAACTAGCTGTTACCAATCCGTTTGACTGGGTTTAAATTAAAATTTAGTTAAGATTGTTTTTTTTTATGATCTAAATATGCCTGGTGTTTCACTCACATACAACACACGTACGTGCACACACACACTCATACATCCTTTCTAACCCCTTACCCTCTCCCCCCACATACATATATGCACGCACGCAAGCACCTAGACACATACACACACACGCTCGCGCACGCACATACACATATAAAAACAAATGAAAACAGCTCCCAAAGAAATAAAAAAATAATGATTACATTTATTATGGTCACCATACGATATATCGAAACCACATTTAGTTTTTAATTTATGCAATCAATGTTTTTAGAGTACGCCAATTTTCATAATTATAAAAGAACATTAGACAAGCAGACAAAAGTTTTAATAATGATACATGCGATGCAATAAGGGATAAGACGAATATTTATCACAAGATTTGACAAAAAAAAAGATAGGTACAGAGAGACTACAGATTTAGATAGTAGTATGATAGACACAAAATATATTTGATGATCATAACTATTATTAGAGTATAAGTAATAAAGAACAATACATTTTACAAGACAATAGAAACGGCGATAGAATCAGCACATAAACATATAATACTGATGGGAGACTTTAATGCGAAGATTGGTGCCCCTAAAGATACTGAAAACTTCATCATGAAACAGTATGGATACGGAGTAAGAAACGATAGAGGCCAGAGACTTATAGACTTCGCACTCGAAAATAAGCTAACAATTATAAATACTTGTTTCAAAAAAAAAGAAAACCGTAGATGGACTTGGAGATCTCCAACAGGCCAATATAAAAATGAGATTGACTACATTCTTTCAAACCAACCAAGCCTATTCCAAAATATAGAAGTCATAAATCTGAACTACCCGTCAAATCACCGCCCAGTCAGAGCAACACTGAAGCTCTCCAAACAAAAGATAAATAGAACCAAATTCACAAATAAACAAGTAAGTCAACTCAAAAACCAAAATGAAATAAATAAATATAAGGAAAGCCTAAAATTGTTGTTGTCTGAACCACCTATCAACCAAGAAAATAATACAGTGCAAACCTACTACGACAGAATAATAAATGCAATTCTACAAAGTCTGAACAGCGCCCGAACAAGAGAGATGACAAAACAACCACAAAATACTACAAGAACGGACAATAAAACTACTTAACAGAAGGAGGAATTACAGAAAACTAAAAACAAAACACGATCACAAAAATGAACTTTCGGCGCTGTACAAATTAGTAAAAAAAAATATTAAAAAGACTATACAAAACATAGATTGGACACCATAGAGACACCTACTTACCAGAGGCAGTTCAAAAAGCTTATAAAGAACTTACACCATGTAGATCTTGGATAGAAGGGCTGAAAAACCAGGACAAAAACCTATGCAAACGTACCGAAATAGTTAACGCTGCAACGGAATTCTACAGGAAGCTATATAGTGACAACTCTCGAACGAAAGAAAACTCAAAGAATATAAAGGAAACAGAATTGCCTAGCTATATCGAACCAATAAATGAAACTGAAATAATAAACGTAATAAAACTACTTAAAGAAGAAAAGAGCCCTGGATCTGATAATATCACAAATGAAGCGCTAAAAAGCTGCCCCATTTTGGCTGAACCACTCGCCGAATTGTTTAATTTAATACTTAAAAATTCAGAAACACCATCCCAATGGTCCGTAGCTAATATAATCCTAATATATAAAAAGGGAGATCCAAAAAATATCGGCAACTACAGACCCATTAGCTTGTTACCTAGCTTATACAAACTTTTCTCAACTATTATAAATAAAAGAATAAGTGTCGTATTGGAAGCGAAACAACCCGTAGAGCAAGCAGGGTTCAGAAAGGGTTTCTCTACAGTTGACCATATCCACACAATCGAATTAATTATAGAGAAGTACCAGGAACAACAGAGACCGCTCTACATCACTTTCATTGATTATCAGAAAGCCTTCGATTCTGTGACACACTTAAGTATATGGGAAAGCTTGAAAGAGCAAGGAGTAGCAGATATATACATAAAAGTTATCAAAAGTATATATAAAAACAATACAGGAAGAATAAAGCTCGAATCTCTAGGTCCACTTTTCATATAGAAAGGGAGTAAGACAAGGAGACCCACTCTCCCTATACTATTTATTGCAATCCTTGAAAATATAATCGGCAAATTGGACTGGAGAAAATTAGGACTATGTATAAAGGCGCCTACCTCAACCACCTGAGATTCGCAGATGACTTGGTACTGCTGTCAGAAACAGCCAGCGAGATGCAACTCATGATAGAAACCCTACATAACTCTAGCACCAAAGTAGGACTGGAAATGAACCTAACAAAACTAAGGTAATGACAAATAGATGGCATAAGCCTGTAATAATCAATGGAGAGCCGTTAGAATATGTGGAAAAATATATTTACCTGGGAAAAGAATAAGTTTTGATAAAAACAACAACATGTTAGAAATAGAAAGAAGAACACAGAAAACTTGGAATAAATACTGGAGCCTCAAAGAAATTTTTAAAAGTAACTTACCAACATTTATCAAAACAAAAGTTATGGACACATGCCTCTTGCCTAGTCTGACGTACGGCTGCCAGACTTGGAAATTCTCTACCATAGCCACAAATAAAATAAATACCTGTCAAAGAGGTTTAGAGAGAAGCATGCTGAAAATAAAGAAACTAGACAAAATAAGACACACCAAGATCCGAGAAACTACCAAAGCCACTAATGCCTTAACTTACGCCCAAAAGCTCAAATGGAAGTGGGCGGGTCACATCGCGAGACTGACAGATCAGAGATGGACTTCGAGAGTGACTCGATGGACCGGCCCGCCAGGCAAGAGACGTCCAGGACGACCACCGAGCCGCTGGGAGGATGACATCAAGCGAACAGCTGGCACAAATTGGAGACTAGTGGCTCAAGATAGAGACAAATGGAAATCTTTGGAGGAGGCCTGTACCCAAAAAGGGGTTTTTTACTAACTCTTTTTATTAAATAAATACCAACACTTCTACTAATAATTATAAATATTAAGAAATAGATATATCTAAATATACTAACCTTCTAATAACTGAACTTGCAAAAATACTATAGATATTTAGAAAAATATTTGACTTTGTACTTAGTAAAAAAATAAATAAAAGGCTTATTATTATTATTATTATTATTAAGTAATAAAGTAATATTATGCTAAACGGTCGATGATTTATTATTTACAGTTGAAAACTATATAAAATAAAATGGTAAACAATATTTTTTTAAGTTGCTATTAAGAGTGCATAAATATAATGCAGTTTAATTAGTTAGGAATATAATTTTGGGAAAACAATTAAGGGTTTTGTTTAAATTTACAGACTACTAATTAAAACGAAGATTTCAATAACCTTTTTAACAAACACACTTCTTATTATTTTTGTTCTTTATATATGGGTATGGTTTAAATGTGTTCGAAGTATTATCGAAGCTTTGATGGAAAGTGTTAACCCATAATTACAACAACGTAACAAGTTATTACACCGGCGAGTGTAAGGGAAGAACATGCCAGTGCGGACTGACATAACGCAATCGTTTGACTCTCGTCAGGACTTACGTTCCTATCCAGCTCACCTGAACTCCAGAAAGAAGAAAGAAAATTTTACGTTTCTACGTCACACAATCTCTGAGAAAAACGACAACCGTACGGTACTACGGACGTGTGGGTTACGTCATGATGTCTTCTTTTTTGTTAGTCGATGTTGCGGCTATCAATCGCCTACATCGCTGATAGCGCACGGCCGTAAATTCATAAGCGACAATCGGCGCGGGCGACCGCTGTCGTGACGGCCTCCAAGTTTCTTCAGCCATAAAGCGGCGCGCCGAACGACATCGGCAGTAAACGGCCCGACAATTTGGCAAATGAGCCACCAGGGTTTCGATTTTTTATAACCGGACTATAAATATAAAACAAAATCGTGAACGCGCGCTACGCGAGGCGCGACAGCGCCGGCGCAGATGGGCCCCGTCTCGGGAAATTGTCACGAACTAACAACATAAAGCGAGTCTCTCACTTTATTTTTTACGTGCAAGCGAAACAGAGTAATGTGGACAGTTGGCTACCGTAATGAAAATCATGAAATTGATCACAACACGAGTGATTAAAGTCTGACATTTGAGACTTTACGATAAAATTATTCGGCATCAATGAAGAAACAGTAATCTACAAGATAGCATGTTTCAAAGAAACATCGTTTTTAGGGTTCTACATGCTATACCCAATGCAATCATAGGTTTATTGAGTTCGTCTGTAAAAAAAAAACATACCCGGCGGTTGAAACTGTAGGCTAGTCCTGACGTTTCCTGCTATTACTCAGATCATTGCTCATATTATTTACTTGTGATATGCAAATGAAACATAATTATATTAAACACGATATAGCTACCTATTAAATAATTGTAATGATATGTTGTATGTGTCTTCATTAATATTGTAGTAAACAGCATTAACTCTGTTTCCTTATGTATTATATATGGCATAACCGATAGCAATGAATATATACTAATAGGTGTCATTCTCGTATAATAGTAAATTTGGTATACCGTAAAACATATTATCGCATAAAATATAAGTATCTAACTTGTCTGACTGTTTATTTATTAGCAATGCCGTCCCTCGATCTTGATAGAATTCATCATCGCGTAACGCGTACAAGCTGTATATATTATGGCAATACATACAATCATTAAATTAATATTTTGAGTAATTATTCTTATTGGTTGGGAATGTTTATTTTCCATTTTATTATTGGGAATGTTCATTATGTGGAATGGAAAAAGTTGATAACGATTGAGAGAGAAATGTGACAGGCAGAAGGAGAAGGAGAGGGGAAGCGAGATGAGATAGAAAGGAAAGAAGGTAGAAATTGGAATAATTGATAATAGGCTTATGATCAGGTTTGGAATGAAGGTTTAAAAATATAAATCAAAATTTCGATCATGCTTCTTTATCAACGTGGGCGAAGCCGTAGGCAAAAGCTGGTTTTTAAAATATATTGTCAAAGATATCTTCTGAACAAAGCATTAAAAATATAAGCGATTTTCATGAATCTTTCTCTGTGTAAAGCACTCATGAAAAATGAAAACTCATGATTCATGAACAAAAGTGTCTATCAGAAGTTGTGGTTAGCGAAAAGTGTCTGGCGATACTGGACACTACTTTAGAGTGATATTTTACAAAACATATATAAAATCAGCCATTCAAATTTAAATAGTGACTCTTATTTTTACCGACCTTTCTCATCTGATACTTGTACATTTGTCGTAGATTCAACTCTGTTAAATTTCAAGCGTTCTAAGTACATGAAACACTACTCAAAACGTAAGGTTTCATATATTTAAAAATAGGTAGTGTCTATGGGCACTGGGATCTTATTCTAAAAGCTTCCTAATCAGATATGTTTCTTTTAGAATATGCGACGAATCAATAATGAAAATATCAGTGGCCGCTAAAAGAAACAAAAGACGCCACTAGTCCATAACGTTCCTCAATCCAAAACGAATTCAAGGAAAACGTAACTGGAAGTTCGTTGATAGTAATATTTAAATTCTGCAGAGAAATTTAAACCCTAAAATTATTATTAATTATTTATATATAGATGAACAATATACATAGAAGGTGAGAGAGTTAAACAAACGCAAAAGTTCAGTTATTCATAAAATGATAATAATTTTAGACTTACGTAAAATAATTTTGGATATAATAAGGAAAAGACGAAGGTGAAGCAATGCGTCGGAGATGTAATTCTCACGTAATGTGTAGAGTATCTTCGAAAGGCAGACATAGGGAGCGATGTATGAGAAATGTAAGTTTGGAAAATGTAGCGTGAGGGGGAGAGCATGGCAGTAGAATGATTAAAATATTTATAAAGTCAACTGTGTGTAATGGAGGATCGGTCGGTGACAAAGCTCTACAAAAATTTGTATAACCAAACTGATTGCATACTAAAGAAGTGGAAATTTTTGGCATCGAGGAGCTTGCATGAAAATTTAAAAAACGGCGGCGAAACAAACGAGGTACGTAAAGATGGCACCAGTTAAAAAGCTATTTATTGTCCCTGCCTTTGGGGGATAGGTTGAGCTTATAAATGGAATAAAAAAAAATTTTTATTAATAGGTCGTACTATAGGAGTAGGTGACATAGGGGGTATCCGACCTCCCTGCTTGCATATGAGGGTTCGCGTTCAGTTTCAAATTAGGATAGAATAAAACATTCGAATTCGAGCTCGCGAAGAACTGAAGGGAAGTACAGAGAAAGGGGACGAGGGCTGATGCCCGAGTTTAAAATAGATAAAGAGGAAGATTGAAGAACTGATCAATAAACATATCGATCTCGAAGGAAAATACTCTTTAATTTCGAATACTAGAATCTTTGGTCTTCTTAAGAGACTTATCTCTCGTCGAGTTACAAAAGGCTTTACAATATATATATATATTATATAATACATATGTAACGTGATGGTGTGTATATAAATAGCAAATATTTCTAAGAATATTAAGACGCCTAATGGGGCTAATATTCGGATAAACACCTTTCTAATCATAACCGGGCTAAAGATTTAGCCTGGCAAAAATGAAGAGGAATTAATGTAGTAGAAAGAAATAAGTTAATCCGCAACTCACCGTGTCGACTCCAGCATCATTTTGTGGGGCCTGCAAGAGAAAACAAATATACCTCATTAATAAAACGGCACTTCAAAAGCATACATAACAAACGAAAACAAGCAAATTGATAAGCGTTTGTTTCATTAAGCAGCGCAAACTTGGCGCGGTTGGAAAACATTGAATTTTATGTTGCCGCAGTACTTTGTTAATTAAAAGTTTATTACTTGTGACCGCGCGCTTCGTACGCGAATGTTTATCAAACACAGCTCTATCGGCCGCTCTTGTGATAGATTCAACTCTTTCCCAGACAACATATTAGAAAGAAGTAAATATTTTTTTGAATGATACATAGTTACGCAGGAGACTATTATTACATTCTATAATGTATACAGACCATAATAGTCAAATGCGCAGAATAGTACGATAATAGTGGTTCATCAAAGTTAGAATTAACAGACTTATACAGATAATAAAAGTAACAAACACATGTAGGTAGTGATGACCAATATTGTACTAAACAATTCAATTTATGTCCATTTAGTGAAATTGAATAATATTGCGGAAAGTATAACATTTTATTTTAAAATCTTGGTCAAAATAAATTAATTATGTAAACAACCCTAAACAATTAGGTATATGGCACGAAAAGGGTTTCGTATTATACAACTCTTTAATCACACTTTGATCTGTTTGTAATTTTCTTTATAGGAAATTATTTCACTTTATTAAGTTACGTATTCCATTATTAATAAATATAATACATGGTACTAAAGAGTGGCTTACTTATGATAGCATGTGATTTTCAATATGACAATAGGTAAGCACATAAGTAAATTCCCATTAATTTTTTCTAGCTACCTTAAAACTTTGTATATGTTCATGGGAAACGACATTTTTTTTTCTTCGTATAATATGTTAATACATTCCGCTATCTTGCTAAAAGAACACGATTGTTATACGATTTTGAATGAACATTTTTAGTATAACATACACGTTGTGGTGCCCGTATTAAACCGTTACATGTTAATACTGATGCGAACTACGTTCGTAAAGGAAATAATGCAATAACTAAATAACTGTACAAAAAAATCTGCAATACTATCGTGTTTGTTTAATTCGAAATGCGTGGGTGATTGTTTACACTATTTGCGCATTTTGATCGATTAGAATTTTCCAAATTACGATAAATATTTGTTTCAAGTCAGAAGTGACCTATTCACATTTTGGTTTTTATAAATGATTTATTACTTTGTATACTTGCATTTAGAGAATATGCTAGACAACTCGTCGAGGAATAATATACCCCAATTTGCATACCGACCATAGGAGTAATTTGTACCAAAGTACCTTAGTGTATATTACTTCAATAGAGCCGACGAATATTTTTTTCTTTTGGCAATCAATACATTCACAAACTTGAATTTGCGAACACAAACTTGACAAGCGCGTTTATCCAATAGCATTAAAATGGTTTTACAGTGCATTTCTCTATCTCAATATTGCTGCTTATAAGTCTTTTTTTTTCTGAGTGTTTACTCTCCCAGTTATCTCAATCTTCGAACCTCGAAAGGGTTATGTCGTAAAAGTACAACAAACATGGTGATATAAATAAGAAATAAACAACTAGACTTTAGATTATGTTCAGGTTTTAGAATTTACCAGTACATTGTGTCAGTGGTTAATTGTTAAAATATTAACATAAGTGTAAAAAAAGATGTTTTTGTGTTGTTTTATATTCAAACTAGTATCTGAGTTATCATAATATCTTGAACTTTTACATACCATCTACAATATAATGCTACGTACTAGGACGGATAAATTGATACGAAATATTTAAACATATTGTCATGTAAGAACTATAACGACGTGCTGTGACCTGAAAAAAATGTGATGGTATTTTAATGATCGCTAAGGAGATACAAATATATACCCATTACGATTTAGGATTTACAAGCTTTATGAAAAAGTTTTAGGGTTGACGGGTATGTGACAGGGCGCCACGAGTCTCCACTCACCATAGCCTCTCAAACGCCCTCTGCAGGTCGGCCAGCCGCGCGTCCGGCGCGCACCATCGTTTGCTTCTCCAGCCCATCGCTTTCGTGCAAATTCATTATTCGGTTACTGTCGCGGAATTTCCGTAGACGAACGGATCCGATTGTTTTCGTGCATCTGTCTACCGTCTACCGGGGTCTCCGTTCGTGACGGAACATGTACATCGACAGAGAGCGATATCGAGGCATTTGAATAGGTACACGTGTTTCCGGTATATTTACGCAAACCACACTCCACCTTAAGCCCTATCACGAAAGCGTCTAACGATCGTTCAAGTACATTCGTAAAACTAATCTCAAATTAAACACAGCGATCTGTTTAAGCGCCGGCCGCTCAAATCACGGTTCGAAGCGGCTGGCCATCCCGCGGGACACCCGGAGAAGCACTGGCGCGGGCGGCCCGGGTCCCGGCCAGGTACGTGCCTATTTCGCCGGGCTGCTTACCGGAACGCGGGACGGACAAGTGTACAGACACTATTACAATACAAATCGATTCGTACACAAAAAAAAGCAAAGCGCACACGCACATCCACCGAGCAAGAATGTACAGCGGTGGCGATAACCTCGTACCCCGACAGTTAGGTGGATCGTAAAGCCACATAAAATAGAGTGCACATTGCCGCGTGATGCACCGCCGTGAGACGGTTTTCGGCGAATTCAAAGACCGGAATGGACAAAAAAATAATGGCCCCCGGTTAGAGTGAGAACGTTTTATGTCCGGCCGCGCCGCTCGGGCCTCGTGAATAGCCCCATTAATAATAACGTTGCCTCGCGACGAAATGTTTGGAACATATACCGCTTTTTTGTAAAATTTTTTGAGTACTCGTTCAAAACTACCGGAGTTGTTGTGTCTTTAGTGAACGACTCCGGCGCAACTATAAAACGCCATAAAGTGGAAAGCTCGCTAGCTGTATGAGATACCATTACTTTTTATAGCTACTTCATTGAAGTAAATTCATATACCATGAAATCATTAATTTTTTAATTTGTAAATAATTTACATTACACAATCGTTACATATATATACATGTATATACATGATATATACATGTATATATATGTGGATATAGATAACAAAGTCTATCAACGTTGTTTCTCTGATTTTACTTTTGAAATACGGTACTGTACATTATTTTTATTGAACATTGCATTAATACAAGTTAACCTACAACAAATTCAACACGATAACGCAATTTACATAAATGTATTATAATTTTTTTTTTTATTGAAATTAATGTCTCTATCGACGCGGATGACAAACAAGCAACTGTGGAAAATTTTATGTGTCTGTGCTCGCAATACGCGAAAACTTACCGATCCGATCGACATAAAATTTGCGGTTGACGTATGTAAACGGTTTTATTCAGCTTGCCCTGCTTGTTTTTTGGTCAAATTTACTAATTGAAATTTCACTCCATTCCTGTTGATCAATTGACCTGAAATTTGGTACACACCTTTAATACTGATGACAATACAATTTTCTGAATTCAGTATCATTGTAACACGAAGATGGCGCCCGCCACAAAATAGCGAATTACATTTTTTATCACAAATCCCTCAATATGGGTATTAAATGAAAGGGCTTGACTAGTAGAATAATGAAAACATAAAAAATGAAAATCCAATATGGCCGCCAACAAAATGGCGGATTACAATTTTTTTTTTTGCACAGCCCTTAAATATGGGTATCAAATGAAAGGGTTTGACTAGTGGAATACTGTATACTACGACAAATCCCAAATCTCAGAAGGCGGACGGCACAAAATGCCAGATTTTATATTTGCTCCAATATAGATAATGGGTATCAAATGAAAAAGGCTTTACAAATAGACACTATGTATGGCGGATCATACAGTTAATAATTATGTAGATCTTAGATACCAATCAACACACCACTTTCCTCATCGATCTAAGGCTTTGATCACACAAAAAAATAAAATCATGTGTCTTATCGTAACCTGAATTAATAGCACTTGTATGAGCGCTTGATTGTTTATGAAAATTTCACACGCCCCACAATTTTATTTTTTTGTCTGATCAATGCCCTAAATCAATGAGGAGAGTGGTGTGTTGACTGGTAACTAAGATCTATCTAATTATTTTATTACCGTTTAGTACATTACTCACATAATAATTTTTAATAAAACCGTTGAGCTTAAAAATTTTGTTTAATAATTTTATTTCTAATGAATTGACATCTTATATTCAATTTATTCCGGAAAGATGTAAGGATAAACAGTGAAGTATCCACAGGACGAATCCATTCGAAATTCGATATGAATGTATCTTATCTTAGATAGAATTTAACCAAGATAAATGCTTCCGTAAGGTGTGCAAAAACATACTCCTTAGGACTAGTAACAAAAATTTAATATACAGTGATGAGGACCACCGTGAATGTATAATCTACCAAATAAAAAAAAAAGAATCATTCGAATTGGTTTACAGACAACAAATATAACGAGTAGATAGCAGAACCATAGATAGCTATTCCAATTTTTTTTAGCACTTTTAACGAGAACTGGCGCCCCCAGTTTTAATAGTAATATATTTATGGATCGTTTTGCTTTGGGAGGAAGTGGGTAGAGGGCGATAAAAATTGAGAAGGAGAAAGAGAGCGAGAGGAGGCGATACGATGAGGATCAGGTGTGCAGTCGAGGTTAAATAAGTATCAAATTCTATATTAAGATACTATTTCTACACGGGCGGAGCGGCGGGCGGGTCAATACTAGTAACTAATATAATATTAAATACATCAGAATTAACCACAAAATGTTACACCCAAATTAACGGTATTTATTTCGTTGCGTAAAATTTATATCTATGTTATATTTAAGTTAATCAGAATTAACGGCTATTATGTTGTATATAACGGTCTTTGATACTCTAGAAAATCAATACTATCTCTGTTTTCGTCCGATTACTAGTGTTATTAACGTTTTTCGAGGGTTCCCAAGTCAACAAGGAACCCTAATAGGTTCACTGAGACTCTTAGTACTAGAAAGCTGTAATTTGATAAAGATACATATATAAATTATGCCGACAAAGTGGTAGAGTAAAATAATGAAAAAAAAATTAGGGCACCTCTCCTACACATAAATCGGGGAAGAATTTTTTTGTCATCTATCTTATGGTGTGGAGTGTTGTTGGATAAATCATTCAAAACATTGCAGCTCTATGAAAACCATATTTCGATTTAGGTATCTGTTTATACGAAATATGTGCAAGTTTTTGTTAAAGTCAAGTGTCTCCCTCCCTACCAGCTAAGTGATTATTTTTAGATATGTAAAAAAATTCACGGCAATGGTTGAAAGGAAAACTTTTTTTTTGTTTTGCGTAGGAAGTGGATCGCAGCTAAGTAGGCTTTTCAAGTTAACGAGTAATATTCGATCACCTTATAAGACGTAGTTGGAAAAGTAAAAAGCAAAACTTTGTACAAATTCCATTGAAAATTATTCAGATAACGGCTTTGGTGGTGTAAATTAGGTAGTGAATACGTTTAAATTTATGAATAATCTAAAATTATAGAAATATAAAATCATAACATCCTAACACCCGTCCTATGTGTACTCCTTTTTAGACTTCATTAGCTGTCAAATCGTGAATTCAACTAATAGGTAAAATAAAAAGTATCAAACAAAAAACCCCTTCAAGTCCATATATTGTAACGGGAAACTAAGGAACCCTACACAGCACGTGTCCCGAGACCAAATTGGCCGGTTTTTAGACATTTTTTTCATTATTTAATGAGAATCATATTAGCTTGCGAGACGATTTAAAAATCGCATAAAACCTCTAACGCCGGCGGCGCACGGCGGCGTTAGAGGTTTTATGCGGCGGCGCCAGTGATTAGGTTTGAAGAATTAGAGCCGAGTGGCGCGGGCGGCCGGACGCGACCGGATTTTCGGTCGCGCGCCCCGCCCCCGCCCCCGCCCCGCCCCGCCGCGGTTTCGCGACCGCCGAAACGATAACATCATTGTTCCCTTTCCGAGAAATCGATCGCGATGAACCGCACCTGTACGCGCCCACGCGGCCGCGCTACTTCGTGGTAAACACATCCAAGTACTTTTGTATAAGACTTTCAGATGTTATGAAAACCGAATTGAGAAGAAAGGATTACTCATTTACCCTATTGATATAAAATAAACGAATATTCCGATATATACCGAAGAGAAAAAAAAAAATACGAGAGGTCTCGCGGGACACCCGGTAGGAACGAAGTTTTTTTTTGCTGTATGTATGTATTATTGAATAACAAGCACAATGGAGAAATGGTAATAAAATTGGATTCAATACATATTTTTTAAGTTTTTGTTCACAAACTTATAAATACAAACATTTTATTATAAGTAGTTATTATAAAAATGTAAACAAATCATAAACTTATGCAGTACATTCAACACTTAAAGAGTATACTGCTGACACGTACGCCGCATGTCTATACTGCAGGAATATACACCTATACAGCAGTATGTTTCAATAGTCTAATCTACAAGTTCAAATCTCGTGTTAATTCTTGACAAAAGGCCTAAAAATATTAGCGATAGCTCATTAGATTCGGAATGACGTCTAGAAAATGTATTCGACGGATTTTACTGCACGATAAAAATTGCAATAGATATTAACAAATTAAGAAGAAGAAAAAAAAGTATTTTGTTTTTTGTCAATTATTTAAAAATTATTAATATTTAGGAAACTTAAAAAAGAGATTCATAAACAGGAGAAAATTTCATACAAAAAAGTGACTCCCGGAACTCTAGCTTTATTATTTATAATTTTAATTTAGTGCTGAAAATAGGGCCCCGCGCGATACAGATGGCCGCGCACCGCTCAACAGAGACCGTCACATAAAATATATAATTTTATAGAATTATTAAAACAATATTAAAATAAAAAAATATATGGTATCATCAGAACACTTCAAAGAATGAAATACCGTGGGAAAAATATTTTTTCGTTGATTTGTCAAAAAGTTATACAATTATTATCTAAGTCATTTTTCGTGGACTTTCAATTTTACAAATGATGATATAAAAGTTTAAATAATTGACCTATAAATTTTTGGCTTCTTGAAACTCTTCCTATACATATATATATTTAACAAGACCACGTTATAAAAGTGTTTTAAAGTTGTGTATTTTGATTATTATAATTATTTTAAGTTAACAAAAAATGAAAATTCTCAATAATGTTGTTAAACATTTTTTTTTATGAAATGTTGAGTTATGGCTATTTTTGCATTTGGCATTAAATAACGTTGAAAAAATTTTTTTACGGTATTTCTTAATAAATTATTTATAAACAAATGGACTAGTTTAATATTGTGAAAAATTTTTTATTTATTATTTTGTTGTCATGGAAGAATAATGATTAAAAAAATAAAATTTCTTAAAGAAAATTATTTAATTGTTTAAAACCATTTTTTAAATATTGATATTGTTTAAATAGAATATTTATGAATAGTATAATCTATAAATAGAATAGAATATGAATAGAATTATTTTTTCTTTGAAAATTATAATAGGATAATTAACTGTGACCTATTAAAGTTAAAAACTAAACACGTCAATTGGTAGTTAACTAAGGTAATCTTAAAGATATTAACATTTGTGACAATAAATTAATGTCACAAATGTCAATATCTCTAAGGTTACCAATATTTTGACATGTTTAATTTTTAACTTTAACAGTTAACAGTTAACTATTGCACATGAGAGTTTAAAACATACCGTTGACAGTGTAAAATCACATAAAAAGACAGCTGACGGACACGTTGCACGTCTGTACTGCAGTAATATACCTATATAGACACACGCTTGTAAACAGGCTATAAGATAGTAAGCGATTCTAGAGAAGCAGTCACTCTTTGGCGCAAGGTCCCGTGTAGCTCCCATCCACCAAACGCGCGAGCTTCGTTAGAAAAATTCGATCAATTCATCAATACGGATTCGATTGAACATACCTGCTCATCCGTTTGGTTTATTTGGATGTACTTTTAAGTCGCAGGACTTCATCATTTTTATGTCAATGAAAAAATCATTGTTTACTTGTGCTCGTGTCACGGAGTACAACGCCGCTGCCACATTAATTAGAACAACGTAACTATCCACTCGTAGCTTATTCTGAAATACTATGTGTCACAAAAAAAGTCCTACACATACAATAGTAGGTTGTATACGTAACGATATAAATCACACATAAGTACTTAAACAAATCCGAGACACGGCGCCATTCATCCAGAAAATCTACCCCATTTGAACACAAATGAGTTAAGCCGGCCGATTTAATCGCTCAGCCGACGTTTTAATGCGCGCCTCATCTCGTGGGCTCTCCACCCAACATCAAACATATATTTCTTTTGTTAGCGATGGTCGTCACGGCCCATTCTAGGGACAAACTCGATTGGGAAACGGTTGATTTTGATGCATTTCGAGTCCTCTTTGCTGCACGAAGGTCTACTTAGACTAGTGAAAATTTATAACTTTTCAGAGTTAAGTTTATTTTTGCCATTAACGAAATAAACTCCAAATCCGAGTTAATGAGTGTCCATTACAATACGCTCTTTTACACGATAGAATAAATTTGGCATATGCTGTATATAATTATCTTAATATTTATAAAATTATACATATATATATACACGTATGTACTCAGTTAAAAATTCTTGAATTTCGTCTTTTAATTGTATTCCCCTGCTAGTTACAGCCTTCTGTCTCTTCAACTAGATTCTAAATAATAGCTGCCAACGATAATGAATATTATTATCATCCACCCATATTTCGACTATGAAAAATAGACACAAAAACAACACCCAGTCGAATAGTGTAGTCGGACAGCACTCGTCTTCAAATTCCATAATTTTAATAGTCTAGTTAAGAGATTAGCTTTTATAGCTTATTTTACTGGCTCTTATGATTTCTGAATCACCAAAGCAATCAACGAGTGAAAATTTGCAAATTTAAGTTTTAATTAGAATTTTAATAGAACTAGAACCGTGTGTTTGTAGCAATATAGATTTGTGAAAATTATTGACGTCACTGTCTTTAGAGAATATCCTATCAAATTTATTAAGTTCATATTCTTAATACAAGTAGACAAATGCTTATACCTATTTTATATTAGTAGCAGACACTTAAAACTCATTGCGATTTTTAATACATTTATACAAAAAGCCGCACAAAAAAAACATTATAATATATAACAGGCCGCACAGAAACGAAACACGGTTAGACGTCACAGCAAAAAAAACGTTGACGTAGCGCACGACACGTCCCGATCGCACGAACAGCCTGTGTCTGCTCACATAAAAGAACAAGCAGAAGTGCATTCTAACAAATTAAATGTACGGCAGCCGTGCAGTTGTACGTCCCGGTCGGGCCGTACAAAGTAGCGCGAGCGCCGCGCATCGACACTCTTGGCATATTTAAATATGGAACGGGACATTAAACGGCTACCTCGCTGCGGCAGGTCTATTGCATCTTTACACGGCAAATTTTAAGCATTCACTGATGCCTATTTCGAGCACACACGTTTCGATTATTTCACCCAGCTTTTTATTAGGCGAGTTAGCTTATGACGTATGCCGCTGTCGTGATGTTGCCGCTGTGACTGCGACGACTTTGCGACGTGAACAAATAAATATTTATACCATTTCTTTTAAATGCTTCACAATTTATTCGATCTAGCAGTCCTCAATTCACCACTTAAGACAATTGCATCGACACAAGATCGATTAAACACTAGCCGGGACAGAGCCATAACGAAGGTTAGGCGTGTTCCATTTAAATTATTGTGGCTTAAACTCTAGAATTATTATCTCATACAGTTTGAACTTTTACCGGTTATTAGCTATACTGTTCAAATTCAATTCGACTTCACCTTTAATTTCTCATCACGCTTTTTCGCCATATTTTTTTTTAAACCGCGCATTATACATTAAGAAGCCTTGAAGTGAAAAGTTTGAGGATTGTAATGAAGAAACACACTCAATTACATTAAATACAAATAAATCACGAAATCACGTCTAAAAATCTTTATGCCATCCAAAAATAATATACACGAAGTAATAAAATGATCAAATTTTTCAAAGAATCTTTTAACGTATTATCTAACTAAAATTTTGTTTACAAAAACCCAAACTTAGATTTGTAATACGTCTCACATTCCAGCATAGGTGCTTGCGATCTTTACTTTCGACTGCACAGAGTCCCTACGCCGCCGCACCGGGCCGCAACACCCGCGCCGGCTCTCCCTTCGGGACTAGGTAGACGAGTCGCGGCGTAGGTAAGCTTTGTTTATTTCAAGTACGCCAAGAGCGTTGCCTCTTCTCCTAGGCGCCTCACACTCAATTTTATGAATGATTCCTAAAATTTCATGAACATTTATACTTCATTTAGGTGTTACCTATTATTATTCCGATTTTATCGACACGTAATTGTCGTAAGTATTCCCTAAACCTAGGTATGCAATACATGCCGATGTATTGCATACCTATTGTATTGCATCAAGAATTCTTTGATGATTTCGAAATTTATACGAGATGTTTCATCATTTCGGAAACCTCGAAAATTTCGTGAAAGAAATGATTGGTCACGAATTATAGCGAAAACGAGTTTCGCGATTTCATATGCAAAAAGCGGACAGCGCTAAACGTAATAAAAAAAATCAAATCAGATTAGGAAGACAATAGATAAGCCTATGTAAATTTAGAATAAAAAAAATCCATATGTTCTTCGGCTGTGAAATTAGTCTGTTTTTGTTTGACTTTATTCATTTTAACCTGAAACGTAAAAACCTACCTATAATTAAATTATTATCAGGCCAAACATAATATTTAAATTTAAGACGACAACCGTGGACAAATAATAGAGATATAATACTATCGATGTAAAAAACTTTGATTTTATACATTTTTCAAGCAAAGTCCGACTTTTGTAATCAGTAAGGTTATATGATAATCGCGTTTAACAACAGTTTCATCAAATTACAAATTTTAAAATTTTTACCTAACAAAAAGTCCCGTAGCTAAAAAAAATTTGGTTGCCTGTAAAGTCGGTATACGGGCGAAAGTTTTACGTGACAACGACTTTGAATGGTAAAATCATTTTAATGTGAATATTCATTCGTATAGTAGGAAGAAGGATGAAATAATAGTAACAATTTAAAACATTTATTTATACAAAGAATTATATTTAAAACATTAATTTATACAAAGAATCTCGCACTGAATTTCATATTAACAAAATTTTATTTTTACCTTTACACATACATACGTATTTATATACAAATATACATACAATAACTTGCAATACATTTGCAAGCTATGCACTAATTCTCTAGTGCTGCGCGCGCGGCAGACCGATCATAGTTGAGTGGGAGAGAGACGCAAGGCATTCGGCGGGCCTCTCTCTCGTTCGGTGACGCATCGTTACGTTACCGAGCGTTATACTTTTTCATAAGTGACTCCCAGCCGCAACCTAATTTAAGACGTTGTCACGTCAAAAAAGCCCTTATGTTGATAAAAACCAAATTTCACTAGGAGATTATTTAAGGGATACTCATAGAGAGATTACCTTTTGTTAAAGAGAACGTTGATAAAATTGGGCGTTAATCTCCTTCGCGTCTCTTTTTACCGTTAAGATTTACATTCACTCCAAATAGTTTGCTATCATACAATAACTATTTTAATGACATCGTATGGGTGACGTTCAAGTACTAAGGCAAAGATATATTGAAATAAAAACATATGTTTTTTCAATATTTTTGTATATAATAATGAATGAAGATTTTACTATTTACAAAACCTTATCCAAAGCATCCTTTAAATGGAGACCTTTCGCCAGCAAACGAATCAACAAAACGTCTCCAGTCCCTCATACCGTCATAACCATAAGGTCTCTGTTATGGATTGGCACATTTCATCAGTGCCGTTTGGTCATTGAGCGCGGCGGGCACTGGCCGAGGGGCGGAGGGCGGCCCCGCCCCCCGCCCGCTGCCCAACGGCGGCCTTGTAACACTTCGGATGACAAAAAGCATAGTATCGAACGTGCCGATACGCCACCGAATGTAACCATCATATTAAAGCCGTCGACAAGTTTTTGGTACTTAAAATTAGGCTCGCACATTCGTACGTTCTTATCAATCTAGAAAAAGATGATTGTGTACTTCATTTGTACATCGATGATTAACTAACGGTGCTTCATTGGGCTTATTATTAAAAACCGGCTAAGTGCGTGTCGAGCCATGTGCAGTGTAGGGTTCCATAGTTTGCTGTCGCATTATACAGACCTAGAACGGGGTTTTCTTTTTTAATACTATGAACGTATTGATTGAGCTCGCGGTTTAACAGCTAATAACGTCTACAGCGTGCCCATGATTTTATATCTCCATAATTTATTATTATTATTATAATTCAAGACTATTTCCCAGATGGTTGGGCAGACTATAGATTTGCACACGGTACGATGTTTGTATATCTCTCTTGCTTCACTGACAACCGTCAATCATTTCATTCAAGCTCGGGTGCTTAAAATTATATATTTTTTTAGGACAACCCTTGCCGAACTTTCTAACGTGCACATTCCCTGTATAGATTTGTTCTGTCAGACTACTTTCCCTCCCTTCCAGATGGCCAAACCAACACAACATACTTATTTACCGATTTCTACTTTAGTCCCTACACCTTCCTTCAAATCACACCGCTCTCTGACATCGCTGTTCCTACATATATCCTTCAGAGACTTCCAAACATATTACGCAGAGATCGCATCTCCACCACATTGATTCTACTTTCGTTTATCTTCTGTCATGCCCAACTTTCGCTACCGCACATGAGTAGGGATCAGAACCCCAAGCCAAACGCGCTGATCGTGAGGCACTTTTATTATTCATAATGGCAAGTAAAGCTCCATTCGCTTTATTTCCTGCATTCACTCTCCTTTCAATATCTCTATCATATTTATCATCATTTGTAAACAGACTACCCAAATTACAAACCCTTACACTTGTTCGACTCTCGTTTTCTATATATACATATAGCATTCGTTCGTGCATTGCTAACTATTAATATTGTATAGCCCCTTAATATTGCTAACGTTTACTTTAATACCTCTTTTTTCAACAGAATTGTTCATTTTAATTACCTTCGCTTGCAACTCGCACGTCGACGACGCAAGGGTTACTTGATCTTTACAAAGATTACAGGTCATCCATCTTTAGTCCAGACAACAGCTATCCATGCATAGATTGAATAGCCACGGTGAAGCTACACATCCCTGTCTGCGGATGTTAAATCAGTCAGTTTCCGCTCCATTTATTTTGACGCATGCATTGAAGCCTCTGTACAAAAGATTACAGTACCCGTATCAATTCACTACTCACATCATGCATTGATAGGTTTTTCCATAGATAATTCCTTTCTATTCTATTATAAGCTTTTTCCAGAAGGTCTTTTAGTCTTTGGTCAAAAAGTTTTCCGTAATATTTCGTAGAGAAAAGACTTGGTCAGTACACCCCATCCCTTTTCGAAATTTCGCTTGTACATTCAAGATCTTATTTTCAGTCTCATTCATAACTCTTTCAATAATGACACCATAAATATTTACTACCTATTTTACACAATCAACAAAATCATCTAAGTAATTTTCAATAGAATTTGTTAGAAATTTTGCTTTTTACGTCTCCAATGACACATATTTTACATTTAGTCGCTTAATTACAATTTGTTAACTTGTAAAGTCTACTTAGTTGAATTCATATTTTAACTTAGTTATATATGCTACTGTCGTAAATTATATCCAAAAATAACCATTTAGCTGCCATGAAAGACACATTTGACGATAACAAAATTTGCAATTTAAAGTTAGTTATTTTACAAACGGATCCCTAAATCGAAAACTGGTTTTTTACAGACCTGTAATATTTTTGAATGAGTTAATCGGCGATACACCAAGCCATGACATAGATGAGAAAAAAGAATTCATCTCCGCTTCACCTGAAGGATAGGTTGCCTAGAATTTTTTTTTTTTTCCAAGATTTTTTTGTACCACTTTATCGGCGTGATTAATATGTATATCCATACCAAATTAGTTTTTTAGTACTAAAAGTTTCTGTGTAAAGCCGCGGACAGACAGACAGACAGACAAACGACACTATAAGGATTCCTTGTTGACTACAGAACGCTAAAAAAAGATGATAATCTACACAACACACGGAATGGGTGAAATTGAATTGTTATTTTGTTCTGAATTTAATTATGGAAAAAAAATGTATTCATTCATCGAACATAGATTTAGAAAATTGATTTCTAGAACTGTTAAAAGCAAGTCGACACGAGAAGCAGTTCCCGAGACAAATGGCCATGACATTGAAAATAATAAAAAAAAATTTGGTTGCCTGTAAAGTCGGTATACGGGCGAAAGTTTTACGTGACAACGACTTTGAATGGTAAAATCATTTTAATGTGAATATTCATTCGTATAGTAGGAAGAAGGATGAAATAATAGTAACAATTTAAAACATTTATTTATACAAAGAATTATATTTAAAACATTAATTTATACAAAGAATCTCGCACTGAATTTCATATTAACAAAATTTTATTTTTACCTTTACACATACATACGTATTTATATACAAATATACATACAATAACTTGCAATACATTTGCAAGCTATGCACTAATTCTCTAGTGCTGCGCGCGGCAGACCGATCATAGTTGAGTGGGAGAGAGACGCATTCGGCGGGCCTCTCTCGTTCGGTGACTCATCGTTACGTTACCGAGCGTTACATTTTCATAAGTGACTCCCAGCCGCAACCTAATTTAAGACGTTGTCACGTCAAAACTCTGAACTTAATTCTCATTTATTCATATTTAAGCTTTTTCATAGTCTTTATATACAAATCACAAGTAATAGGTAGTTTGTTTTATATTTCTGAGAACATATTTTGTAGATCTTGAAGAATTCCACACATACACGTGTCAGATAACATCGTAACTCAAAAGTTAAAATTCCTAGAGCAAAAAAGATATATTCTTTACATTTGCCGCTTAGCGTTATCGCTTTTTTTTCATGAAGCCGTATGTTCATGCATGAGACGTAGCATGCGCGTGGACCAAGGCTATGGCGTGTGCGAGGACGTTGAACACGCGTGGACGTAATCTCTGCCTACCCGCCTAGGAGGCAACGTACCCTTCGCACGTTGTATTTATAATAGTTGTTATATATTTTTTGTATAATATATATTTTTTTTTGTATTACACATGAGTGCATATATTTTTTCCTTGTTCTCTTTAATTTAGATTTATAATCGAGTTACGAATTCACTCGGATTACGTAAATACTTTTGTTAGATAATATTTTTTTTATAATCTTCAAATAAGTGACATTGTAACTCTTATGTACGAAGCGTAATACCTACTAGGTGCGTTTATTGGTCATTTTTGATGGATCGTACATAAAATTCTGAGAATAAAGCACATCGTAACTCGCCTCAGAATTACTTTACGTTCAACTTTTGTCATTAAGATAAAATGATGGTAGATTTAAACGTAACTTTGAATACGCTATTGCTTCATAAAAGATTTTTACCAGCCACAGTAATTTCACAGTCTTTTTATCTCAAATCGAGGAGCTCGGATCTTTCCAAGCTGGCCCGGTGAGGGCAGGGAGGTTTTCTTAAGTGATAACAGTTGTTAACACTTACGTAAACACTGAGGCGCGTTGCACGTAACATGTGACCAATACTAACGTCCGAGACCGAAGGCTTAACAACCTCTCCGAGATCCGGGGCGAGTGGTTTCCATCTGTCGTCATTAAATTACATAAAATAAATACAGACGAACATAGAACCTCCTCCTTTTTCTGAAGTCGATTAAAAAGCACTTTCGTCGACGTCATTCACCTGTGGTTAAGGAACGAATCCGTTACCTACGATTTATAATTTCGCAATAAATAAAATTAAATGGCTCCTCAACGACAAAACAATAATTACGATCTATCTGTACGACATTGGAATAGATCCCCGAGAGTTGACAGAACAAGGGCGAAACAAAACAACTTTCAGACCTCCGTTTGCTTATTCTTCGAATAGTTTTGGTCTAAACAGTTTAGGCCCACAACCTTCGGTCGCCGATCTCTGTTTCGCCGGGAGCCAATCGAATGCCACAGCGCCGCGTACGCATGTTGTCGGCGAGTTTCAGAGCCACTGGAATTTTGTATTGAAATACTTATTTCATCAAATATGTATATTTAGTATTTACATCAAATATGTATATTTAGTAATAAACAATTATTAAAAAACATTTTTTTATATTATATAACAACTATAAATATGTGTACACGTTATACATATTCTGTTTACATGTTTTCATAAAATTGACTTACTATCTTTAGAGAGAGCATGATAACAATTTTCTCTAAATCAAAAATAAAAATTATGTACTATGAAACACGGCAATGTGTCGTAACAGCGAGCGTATAACATTATTATACTATACTTCTAGTTAAGAATACGAAATTTAATTTACAAATAAAAAAGGTTTAAATATTTACAGAAAATATAATTTAATGTCCTAAAAATGTCGCGTTATATCTATTCCTAGATAATATATAGCTAGTCTCCCAATGACTCAGGCGACATGTGGTGATTCTCGCTCACAAGCTGCCTGTCGGCGAACACGACGGCCGCTATAGTACTTCGTTTACGAACGAAGTAGCTGTCGGGATTGAAGGACGACAATTTGACGAAAGGGACATCGAGCTGCCGAGTCGCGATAATAATGTTCAAACGATGGAATTAACACCTGTACACGTCAGGCCGGTAGACAAACTCCACCACTACACTCCAGGTCACGACGGATTACCGGCAAAACCGGGCGGGTCGCTAGTATCGAATAAAAGAGTTATTATACAATTTTCCAACTTCCAACTACTGGAAAACAACAATTTAATTAGATATTTATACCGAGTGGTAACCTTAGCCTCGCGATCGAGAGCGCGCGAGGCGGACAGAACATTGCGTTATTGTGGAGCGGCTACGCCGGCGGGGAGTGCGCGGGCGCAGGCGCGGGCGTGCGTATGCGGTTTGCCGGCCGACGACGATCCGCATCAAATGCACGTCACGAATAAAGATTTAACCGATAATGGGTGACGTTGGAGAGCGGGCCGCTGTCGGCGAACGACGGCGGGCTCTGACGGACACCGCAGTTTACATTATTACCTAATAACATTTATTATGACTTGTTTTGTGATTTGGTTTGTACGCGATCTTACACATTTAATAATATTTTGCATTACATGTTTCTTGGAAACGGGTGCTCGCTACTGAAATGCTATTTGACTCTCGTCAAATATAAAAATATATATAATATATAAATATATATAATAGATATAATAATATAAAAAATATATATAATAGAGAGTCATAAAGTAATCCTAGAGCCGTCGATTCTACGTACTGGTAGAGAATGTACATACGTTAAGTTCAGGATAATTAAAAGAAATTGCCAAGTTCGTATCGGGCCACGTGCAGCGTAGTGTTCCGTAGTTACCCGTCACAATATGCGGACTAAGAAAAGGGCTTTCTGTTTGAGACTATGAACATATTAATTGAGTTCCCGTTTTAATGACTAACAATGTCTAAAACGGGTCCACATAGGACTGGTGTTAAGGATTTTATGATTTAACATGGTTCATAAACTTGTATTTACTACCTCTTTTACACAACCAACAAGGGCATCTAAGTAATTTATACTTTTCCGAGTACATTTCCTAAACCGGTAAACTATAAAGTAAAGCTTACTTAACTCTGATACTTTTTCTTTTGAGCTTTGAACTTTTTTACACATCCAAAAACAATTATTTAGCTGGCAGGAGAGGGACACTTAATTGTAAGAAAAAGTAATACTATATTTCGCAAACGGATCGAAGTCGAAAAGTGATTTTCACATACCAACAATGTTTTTGAAGGAGCTATTCGATACCCTATATCAAGAAGGGACGATAAAAAATAATTAATCCCTGCTTCACGTATGTTATGCACGGGAGGTACAGTCAAAAATTAGTTTTCAAAATTTTATTTTACTACTTAGCTGGCGTGATTAATATTTATACGCAGGGCAAAATTATAGCTTTCTAGTTCTGAGAGTCTATGAGCTAAGCCTCGGGCGGACAGACAGACGAACGGACGGATATGGCGAAACTATGAAGGTTTCTTGTTGACTACGGAGTCTTAAAAATCCAAAAAATGCGAAAACTATCGACATATATTCAACGACATACATGTTGTTGTATCGATAGCCCGATACCCTTAGAAACAATTCCCTTACCGACGTGTTATTGAAACAGCCAACAGTGCGCGATGGAAAGACATAAAAGAACCCCAAATTACGACAAAGAATGTCAAGTTTACTGCCTGTGTTAATGACGAGTAATAGTTTTTAATTAAGTTCCGAGTACGCGAAGGACGGCGCGCAGGCGCGGGCTGGCTGTAAAAAGCGTCCATTCGCTTTACGATTATGAGTATCTCGCGCACGTCGCTTGTGGCGATTTCATTCGCGTGGTGGACTAGTGCCTAGGCCTTCACCTTAGGCAGGGTGGTACAGAAGGCGCTCCTTCTTTTGCGTCTATGCCACCTCCACGCCTCCATCAACATGTAAGCACGACATGGCCACCATGGAATTAGGTCGGCAGTGTATTTTTTACTTCGGGTATTCTTGAGGATCCTACCATGTAAAAAGTCGTTTAACTTGAGAGTGGCTATATAAAAAACAGCCGAAAGTCGCACGTCAACGGCACGCGGCCACGCTCGCACGAGTGTGCAATTACGTAATACAGACGCAGATTCAAAGACCAATCTCGATGATAATACTGCTCGTCGTTACTCATTACCACTTTGAAATCCTCTGTTATCAGTAATAACAATAAAGTAATCGACCCACACGAGCGGTTCTTTGGCTTCTGACGCATTTTCCATATAAACGAGGTAATAAAAGGATTCAACTGAAATAAATAATCACCGTAAACAATACAAACCCAAAGTTCACAATCACCAACAGCGCTAACAGTGGTAACTACCTAAAACGCACTAGTCTCCGCAGAGGCACACCGTGCGCTGTCGACGGACAATTTCCCTGTGATGGCTTCTGCGTAGTCAAATGAAGGGTTTGCACGTTGCGCAACTACATAAATTAAATCTTTATATGTGCACAGGAATGCTCATCGTTTTTTTTTTTTTTATCTGCTGCCCCTGGCATGGCGACCACGGCCTTTTATACTTTTGTCGATTCACACATCAAAATGACCATCTCTCACATTATAGGGTGATAGGAGGGTCAAATAAGTTTTCTTATCATTTTTCTGTTTTCTTATCTTTTACTCATTTTATTTTATTTATTCATTTTTTATGTATGTTTTTAATGTATATGGTTTTGAATGCTCATCGTTGTGGGCGCGAACGCAGACGCATAAGCACAAACTGATATGTATTCCTGTCAAATTACAACATTGATTTAACGTAATATTGAGGTGAAACTTCCTTAGGCACGTTAGTGATTTCGTGCTACGACGTCACAGTGAAACGCTCGAGCGACACGGTCGGGGCCGCTCGGCTCTGGTCGGCGCGGCGGCCGCGAGCGCGCGAGCACAGCCGGCTGCGGCCGATCGCGACTGTTACATACGTGCCGCAGTTATTCATTGCAAAAATGAAAAACGCATGTAAAATACATCCATTAGATGGAATATAGTGGCGAAACTGTCGATTATAGCAGTGTTTTCTAATAGTTAAGTGAACACGGTGCATCACAAGTTAACGGTAAACTGATAATTAAAATTTGACTAAACATTACTGCAATATTTCATGAAATATTTTTTTATTAAAACAGATCCTAATGCCTGTAACTTATTTTGCTGCAGTTGACAATGGATTTGCCTTTGGATAGTAGCATTAATTCATCTCAAACAGAGAATAAAAACAAAAATTTACTTTCTCTTGCCTATGTTGAAAAAAAAGATTTTGTACGTGTGACAGAGGTTATGTGGTTTATGTATGAGAGATCATCGTGATAAAACAACCAACAAACATTGTCCTGGGTTAGTACTTAATTGTCTGATTGTCATTTTTAATAATAGTTGGTCATGAAAAGAATCTTGTAACCATGAATAATAATACAATAATTTACTTTCTTTTTCATTTTTTTAAATCCATATTCTGCAAGTTTTTCCAAAGAAGTTTCACTTCACGTCGTGTGTCCGAAACATACAGTTTTTTTTTTTTTTATTTATGTAACAACGTAGGGGAAACGGGTCGGGAAACAAATTTTAAGTTTTCAACGTTCGTTTCGTGTGCCAATTCATTTACATTATAATGATACAGTAACACGATACAATTTACCCATAGTCTGTACATGATCGAAATTGATATAACTGTATTGGCTACCACTAGGTAACGAAAACGCGAAAATTATCTGCCGTTCAACGAGTATTATTCGCGCAAGTGTTCACGCGAGCGACTCTCGGGCATTAGCGTTAAATCATAACAAACAGACGCGCCGCGCGATGTTCCATACACGTTGTGACATTTCAATAATTAGCATTCGATAAATTCAGCTAATGGCCGAATTTGGATAGAAACTTTATATCTACGTGCAACCTCATAGTACCCAGAGTAAATAAATCGGTATGAAATCTAGCTGAAATAAATATTTAAAAGTCGCCCAGTGCACACAGAGGTGTAAGTAGTAGATGTACGTACATTGTAAGTAAATAAATATGTATATACCTCGGACTGCGTTGTAAATATGTTAGTTGTAATCGTAAATCAAGCGTCGGATGAGCCAACGAGGCAGCGCGGGCGTGGCCTTGAGCGACGCGCACACAACCATAAACTTATATCCGTATGCGCATTTGCACGAGCGATTGTCGCGAGGAAATCGCTAATTTTTATTATTTTATACCTAAATTATACGCGGCGTTCGTTGAGCGAAACACATTAACGTATCGGCGAAAACAATATTATCTGACAAGGACAGACTTATTCCATACTTTTTTTTAATTACACACAACGGTTTGCTGAAAAAGGGTGACATAAGAAGTGTTACAAAGGCGACATTCGAGTAAAATATCTTGCATGGTTATGGTTGAGGATCGGTATCAGTGGTAAGATAGTGGTACATCAAATAGTATAATCTCTCGCTCTGGAAGACGGGCATGAAGCACGTGTAAGTCACTTTGCGTTCTTCAATATTTATTTTCAAGTAAATAATTTCAATTCTGTGCGGTGTACAAGATATGATGAAAACGTTAAGATATATATCACAATCTTAATACGTCACACTCTTTTTACAATATATTTATATATATATATACCAATTACAAATGAAGTTAATAAAATTATATGCCTAACTGTAGTTTGCTACTTATATTTTATATTCGATTTATCTATTCACATTCAAAACTAATCCAACAAGTTATTAGTCCATTTCCATGACATTTTATAGAAACTGTTTGCATATGAGTTTTTATTTAGAATTAATGCATATTTTTGAATCAGTTTATAATTAGATTTTAATAAAGTATATTCTTCCACAGTTTATCAAATCTTCTATAGTATCTCTTGTCATATTTCGTCTGATTTGACTGTATTAATTTCGTAGTAACGCGAGTGGTTTTGAAAGAAAAAAAAGAACGAAAGACATTTATTAAGGTATATTTTAAGAGTCGATTTAATCTTATTTGCTTTAATAATGCAAGGTATACAAGTTTAAAATTATTACTTTGTTACAGTTGACCTGTTTCCTGTGTACCATAAAGAATCAAACTGCATTCGATAAGCCGCACTGACCCGGCGATATCCGACAAGGATCTGGATTCGCCGTCGCTCTATCTCTCGTCGCACTTGGCCGCGTCGCGGACGGCGGTCCAGTCATTGGCGCACGCGGTTGCGCGGCGGTTACGGTGCAGCTTTGTCCCTTGAATGATTATTAAAATCGCTCGATTGCGTCCTTATTGGGAATAATCTATATAAGTTCTAATCATATCACAAACATATACCAGTTAACTACATTAATCGTAGTAGAGTTTAACATGTTAAGTAATCTACTGGAGTTCGTTCAATATTGTATTGTATTAATAGTACAAATTAAATATACTCAACGAATTTCCATCTATTCTATTTCTTTTGTGAAATCCTCAAAAAGTCGTGCACTATTTAATTCCTACTGAACATAAACTCTAAAATTCGTTCCACGGTTTAAAACCTAAAATCGCATGAGCAGTTAAAAATACGATGTATGGAAGACCACGAAAGGGGTTCGATCCGTGCAGCCGCAAAGGGGAGAGGGGAAAGAATGAGACAAACGCGACACTAAAATTAATTTTCCCGCGCTCCGAGGCGCTGTCTTTAGCGTCAGGTTTGCACGTGGGCGCGATGCACAGACACGGCGTTTCACAAACATGTTATTTCGGTTCGAGAACTTTTTAAATATCTATTTAAATACAGGTTTCAATTGAAAAATATAGGAATGTATGTACACAAAACCATTCAAAAATCAGTACATATTTAGATTGATTTTTTTTAAGAAAAACATTCATATTCCTCTTTTAATTTTTTACTGTCACCGTAAAAGTCATATTCATGGAATTCAAACAATACTCTTTTTAATGTCTGGTATGAAATAAAATATGCATCGCAGTTCAAACTGACGAAATAATTAAAAAATGTAAACTCGTCATAGACGTATTACGATTAACTTCAGCTAAAAATCGGAGAGCACGAACCTCTCGCCTCGCGACGAACCGTACACGAACAAATATCGCTAGTGTAACATTTGAAAATTATAGTGGTACAGAAATCGAATCGAAAGTACGGTATGTTTCGAGATGGACAAACATTACGACCGAATTAGCGGCGTCGCCCCCGCGCCCCGCCCCCGCTGAGGCGTCATTTCAAGGAAAACGCTATTGTGATATGTTCGAGCAATGGCGGTTAGACTTCTTCGTGAACGGCAACTAGAATCGAACACCTTACAAAACTTTCCACGGTGACTCGACAGACCGCGCAGATACCGGAGATGTACTCGTACACGTTCTAGCTTTGGACCAACTATTCATTTCTCCTTTTAATTTGCTACAGCCGAGTGCCGCTGAGCGACAACAACGGTAAAAACCGGACAAGTGCGAATGTAATCAGTGCGTGCAATATTCTGTACAGTAAACGGAAAGAAATACCGCCGAGAATCGAAAAGCAAATCGACATCGTTATCGAAAATAAAGATATCACAATGATTACCGTAATTTATTTCATATTTCTTTTTTGTATACAGTTCGTTAGAATTATAGGTTAATTTTTATAGATATGACGAATGTAAATAACCTTAGAAACTTGGACAAGGACTATTTATAAGGTTAGTTTATTAAAAAACTTCAAGATTTCATATTAAGAAAGCGTACAACATAATATTTTTTGTGTAATGGCCCTTTGTTAAAACTTTAAAGTTTTTTTTGTTGTCATTTAATAATAGTGGACATACACACACTTCGCTAGTGTCTAAAGATACAAACGACGGAGGGTAGTACTCAGTGTCGCACTCTCCGTTTCGCACTTTGCAAGCCAGAAGCACCCTAACAGATGCGCCCAGTGCGAAATCTGGCAATCGGCCACGGGCGATGGCGGGCGCCGCCGCGGACCGAGGACCGTCAGACCCACCTGAAACGACAACTTCTAATGTCATTATCATTCTGAACCGCCACAACCAACAGTAGGGGCGAACATCGATATGGCAGCCGCGCGAACACAGAAGGCGGTATGTAACAATAATAAAAGAAACCGAAAGAAACGACGTTACTTCTGTGCTTTAGGACAGCTATAATTTCTGATCTGACCGAAAGAAAGCGTAATTAAAACATTACATTAAGTATAGAGTTTTTTTAATAGCGTTTCGGTCACCACCGCCGCCCATGGACACTCTGAAAAAGTGACAAGTGCGTTGCAAGCCATTTTTGGGAACGATTACGATATCTGAAAGGGGAAAGTGGGGGAGTAGGGCACCGGAACACTCATCCATTGGACGAAACAGGAAAGCGGAAACTGCTACTCCACGTGTATATTCTGTGAGAGCATCTTCTCTCACAATTTGAACCAGTCCAGTTCCGTGCTGCAATGAACATGGCTTTACCACTAAGATATTTCTTTTTGCAACATTTAAAAAACATATCATTTTTATTATTTCTACGCCGTTGAAAATGTAAGTAAACACGTTGGAATTTTAAGTACTTTACGTTTCAAACTTTACATAGTCATTATGAACTTGACTTAACCCACAATATGAAATAGTTTCTTTAATTTATAAAAGTACTGTAATTCAATGAAGGTTTCTTCTATATGGTCAATGTTGATTGCCGTCGTTTATTTCCCTAACTCTGCAAAACCTTTTTTTAAGTTTTTATCAATGGGAATAATGAAACCCCTACTACTTGCTACAAATAAAGTTTATTTCACGTCAAGTTTTACACCATTTTAATTTTAAAACAAAACGTTTTAACTGCCCATTAACTACCCAGCATAAACTTGAATAAAAAAACTTTGCGTCACAGTTATTAATATAATTCTTGAGTTCTTGTTTGTTTTACTGAATTGTGCCTACTCGTTTTTTTTTCAATTCAAACCTTTTATGTTTTGTTCATCTGAATCTGATTTGATAAGCGATGTACCTACTATTATCGCCAATCAAATATTTACAATGCCCACAAGACCGGCATGCGTTCTAATATGACCCCTACAGTTGAACCTTGGCATTTTTGTCACGGCCTCTTTGCAGTCGTCATACATTTTTAATCCTTCATGATATATTATGAGCTATATGAATTTAAATTAAAAATGCACTTAAATTATAATTTTCAGGTACTTAAAAAACAGACTTAACGTCATAAACAAGAGACGTTACAATAAAATATGGTACGCTATATATATATAATAAAATATCACCTCCCAGCTACACATTTTTTTTGAAAGGTCATCATAGTACGCCATTGGTTTTTTTTTTTATTTACCTTCATACATGTCATTCTATTTTTGCATTTTAATGCAGTTTTTACATTATTGTAATTCATTGATAGAGTAAGTTTTTCGCTCGACAAGGCGTTTCGAATCGCCACGCAACTACCTATTAAGCTATTAAGTATTCAACGATAGTTCACAACCACTTTTCATTATTCTTATGTCTTTTTATCATGTGAACGCATTCCACAACTACTACGTTTTTACTTTCGTACATTAAGTTGTTTTATTAAATCAAAATCTAATCAAACGACATAGTTTTAATTAGTCATAAAATGACAGTGTATTATTAGAGGAACAAAGTAAATGCGTCACGGCGTGTGACGTGAAGTGGAAGGTAGGCGCGGAAATGGACCGGCTCGATCGGTGAGGTGCCATCCTTTCATGGAACACACGTGTGACGAAACGTTCTGAGAGTGAGAATTCCGGTGGTTCACTCTCCTTCCATCGTATATCCTATTCTTAAATATAAAACTTCCGATGGCCCACTACCCTAAGTAGTATTTCCTTAGGTAATTTTTATTGTTCTGTATTATTTCTTTGTAAAACAGGGCACTTCATATTTTAATGGTTTTCTATTTTTCTTCGGTGTTTGCTTGTCTAATAATGTATTTCTTCTTAGTAAATACAATAAGTAAAAACTGAAATTCCAAAAATTGTGATCACTGATATATCACAGGACAGGTATCTATTAAATTTTACAAACATTGTTATTTATGTCTTGTAAATTATTTTAGATTTTAATTGATATTCTAATTAGTAGTCTAGAACATACTGCAAAAAGCATACATCTTTAAAAATTATACGTTAAATAAAAGGTTATCTGAACGCTGTTACGAAGTTATAAGGTTATTTCCCGTGATAAGTGGCCGTGTGAAAATTTAAATTTCAATAAGAAGAAAATAAACAAAATCGTAACTAGTAAATGATAAGACATATTATGTTTCCTTTTGGTAACTTTGTTCGTTCGACGTACACCGTTTTACATTGCAAATTGTCGTTTTGATTTTCGTCTGTCGTAAATCACCCAGACAACTCGTTCTCTATGTGAATACCAAAGGTAAGGGTAAGATTTTATCAGTCCGTTGCTTTCTGAAATTATTTAAACATTATAACTTTTACTATCCGAACTGTAAAATCACATATTATGTTCAGTTTCCTCTTATTATCCGCGTAAATCGCTATTATGCTGGAACCTTGTCCAATTAGCAGCCAATGTTGCTAATGCCAAAGAGAAACTAACAAACGGAAATTTTTGTTTAAATCCACTTATTTAGGGATAAAAAAAGTTGTTTTATTTATTGTGAAAAATAATTTATTATTCTTATTATCATGACGTTGACAGTTCAACGCAACTCACGTTATTACTTTTAGACCCCACTCCAGTATCAGAATTAGCACTGACAACTCGCCTAGAGCATGGAAATGAGCGCACTTGACCGGTGACGTACCAAACTTACACAGAATACAGAATTGAAGTGACAGCTCCCGCTGTTACGTTTTGTGCGTGGACTCTCAACGGCCACGACCTATTCCTCTCTCCATCACCCCTCTTCCCCATCACCACCTAGATCTCACGCTATCATCACGCTACTCCCCCCATTTCTGCCCAAGAGTCAGACAACGCACTGGCGACTCTGGAGTTGCGAGTGTCCATGGACGGTGATAACACGTGGTAGTACGCATGTTCGTTTGTGCTGATATATAAAAAAAACTATATGAATATGAAATATCTGATGGACTATTATGATAATGTTGTAAGTCAGAATCAATGTCAATCGAAGAATTCAAATTCTCTTCAAACCTAATGACATCTTATCTTTTCCGTATTGTACTAAAAATAAAATAAAAGAAAGGATCAAAAAAACTTGAATAAATTAATACCATTATCTATCCCTTTTCCTTTAATGGAATTACATAATTATTAATAAAGCTCTTTGTATGATCGATTTCATTTTATGATTATTATCTAATCATATTAAAACTTTATGAAATGTATTTTCAAATATATCTATTTATAAGGATAACAATGTCATATATAGTAAATATAAAAATACCTATAGTAACACTAAAAAAAATTTGTTTTGACAAGGTTCCAATGTATGGTAATTGACGCGGATAAAATAACGTATTTTACGCTCCCGTAAATTTGATGCAAAACAAAATCACTATAGAATTACTCTATTCTTGTTGTCTATCTGTCTGTTACATCTTATTTTTTCAGAACCTACTGACAGAAAAATGTTGAAATTTAGTACATATAGAGAATCTGGCGACTTAATTACGAACATATAGCGTAAAGAAAGGATCTGATTTTGGGGGTTAACTTTATGGGACAAACTTGAAATAAAAAAGTAAAGAGCTCACATAATGTATTTCTATTTTAATAATATAAAAATTCATGGTTTCTAAGACATAAAAGAAAATTACGAAAGTCTGCCATTCTCATTTTATCCCCTAAACCATATGTGGGCAACAACCGGTCCGCGGGCCGCATCCGGCCGCTGTAAGATTTGATCGGGCCCGCGAGACATTTTGAATAACCCAATAAAAACAAATTACACGACTTACTCATAGTCACGGAATCGAGTAAACGAAGAAGCAGAGTGGCGGCGATCATCAAAGCCTTTGAAGTTTGGTGCTTTACTGGCGGTGCAATAGAAGATTGTCTTTTAATTGTTCTTCACTAGACGATTCTAGACCATTCTCTCATTTTGCCTATATAAGCGGGTGGATGGCCCAAAGTTTGGTTCAGTTCTATTTGAGCTATCGAGCTGATTGATAACTTCGATAAGCGATATCCTAGCGAACTGCTAGTGCCGTCAATTTGTTTTGTGACTTTGTATGCATCTTCAATGTTTATTAATTATATTTTGTTATTAAGTGTATCGAACGAAAAGTAAACGAAAATGATATCTGGCACAGGGTCGCCAGTTTCAACAAAAATGGACTGAAGAATTATTTTTTATCTTGCACAATGGTAGGTCTATTTGTTTGCTGTGTAATGAATCTATTTCAGTGATGAAAGAATTTAATATAAAGAGACATTGCTCAACCAAGCATTTTACGCTGCACTCACTGACAGGACAAATAAGAAAACACTAAATCCAGAATCTTATCGTAAATTTGGAAAAACAGCAACATAATGTTGTGAAAGCTAGTTTTATAGTTTGTTTTAAATTGGCAGTCATTAAAACCATTTGCCGAAGGAGAATTTATCAAGGAGTATATGTTAAAAGTTTGCAGTGCTTTGTGTCCTGAAAAGGAAAATGAATTTGAAAAAAATAGTTTGTCAAGACGAACTGTTGTCCGACGTAAAGAAATGATATAAAAACAACATTGATTGACCGTATGGCTGGTTTTGAATCATTTTGCATAGCATTAGACGAGAGCTCCGATTTGTCTGACACAGCTCAACTGACTATATTTATTTGAGGTGTTGGTAGAGTTCACTATTACTGTGGAATTGCTTGCTTTACAGCCGCTAAAAGGAACCACTACAGGAGAGGACATTTTTAATGAAGTTCAAAAGGTATTCACAACCTTTGGCTTGCCAGGGTCAAAATTAGTTGGAGTATGCACAGATGGTGTACCTTCTATAGTCGGCTTCCGTAAAGGTTTCATCGGAATTTTGAATGAAAAAGCAACTGAATTAAATGTCCGAAAAGATGATTTGATAGTCTTTCATTGCATTATCCATCAACAAAACTTGTATTCCAAGTCCATTAGACTTCAGAATGTTATGAATGTGTCAGCAAAACCATCAATTTTGTTCGATCCCGAAAGCTTAATCATCGTCAGTTCAAGACGGTTTTGGATGAAATATTAGCCGAATATGACGACGTAACATATTATTGTGAAGTCAGCTGGCTAAGCAAAGGGAACATACTGAAACGGTTTTACGAGCTTAGAAATGAGAAAAATACCTCGAAGAAAAGCACTTTCCGCAGCTTAGAAAATTCGTAAGAAGATTAATTTGTACGTTTGGCGTTTACTTACAAATGCGAACAGTTCTTTTCAATGATGAAAATTAAAAAATCAAAACATCGTACCAGGCTGACTGACGAAATTTGGAAAATTCTTTACGTCTTTTTATCAGTGGAATTAATCCAAACATCAATGGATTGGTTTCCCAAATTCAAGATCAAGTGTCTCATTGATTTCGGTGTCGCTATTTATCTTTCGTAGTTTGTAGAAATTCTAAATTTCACGATTTAATTATAATGTTGTACCTATTTTTTTCATTTCAATTTGTTATTTTATTAAATTGTCTTATAATAACATTGTCGTATTATTTCATGTCTGATATCTATAACTAAAAATATAAATACTACTTTAAAACACTACTTGAAAATGCACTACTTTTGAACACGGCCCGTCAACGTATTGGCATATTAAAGTTTCGCCCACATGTCAAAGGTTGCCCATACCTGCCCTAAACTATTGAATTGAGTACCAATTCTACTCAACGATAAATTGTCCTTATTATTTTTTCATCTGATAATCAGATAAAAAGAGAACACAATAGCGTCATTATATAACATATTTTAGATAAGAATTCAATAAAAGATGATGAGATTATTTATTTTTAGTCAGGCAAACAAATTTGAGTCATTTATTATGAAATGATGTAGCTACGAGTACCGTAAGGAACCCTCTACGTGCGAATAGAATTTGCTTAAACTAGTCGGCACTTTCATTCTTGACGCAAACTGACTGAGGTATTTCATATATTCGAATATAACTTAAAAACAACACATAATAATATTCTGAGTAGGCATTATAAAAACACTAAGCATCGACGATGGACTGTGATATGTAGAATACACAAATTTTCGATTCATATCTGTTTAGAATATTCTATTTAATTTACTCATGTTACAGAATCGCATTGAGTGCATGCTCAAATTACATACACAATAAACTTTTTATACAGATATATAACTAATCGGATTCGATGTTGTTCAAACATTCGCAAAGTGTCGCCGGAATGCCAGCCGCAATATTTTAAATGTCAGCTATTTGTATCGCATACATTATTATTAAGCGAGTTTTACGAACGATAACCGATCTCAAATTTAATACTGCAGCATTATCTCGGAAGGACTCGTTTACGTGTTCTTTCTAAGTTCTGAAATAAGACAGCTTGCGTTATTAAAAAAAAAATGGTAGCACACAATCTTTTTCGAAACAATTACCCTTAAGAGCTCGTTCCTATACTTTTAGAAAGGATTTCTTATGGTGAAATCTAAGTTTTACCATATGCATTCCATATAGATGTCCGTCTGGACATCTATAAGGACGATTTTCTGAGCATCCACTCTTGGTATAATGTTTGAATTATATTCTATGGTAAAATTAATTTTCCTGCGTATGGCCACGGCGAAAAACTATCAAACTCTTTATAAACTATAATTATAAATCATTTTAAAAAAAATCTTTGTGTCACATATATCATTTTCTTTATGTGCTTGAAACATTTAATTATTGCTTTTTTTCTGTTTCATATTACTATTTGCTTATGTGCAAAATTAGGTAAACATAGTTGAAAAAATGTGAAATACATTACAGGGAGGTGGAACTATTAGTTAAATTACTATATTTTTTTTGTTAGCGTACTTATAGGCAGAGGCAATGTTTCTTATGGCTCTTGGTGATCATCAACACTATATATGACGACAGAAAATCATAACACCATAAAAATAGAATTCTAATTTTCGCGCTCTTCAACTTGCAATTTTTTTAACTATATCATATGTATAGTGTAAATGATAAAGCAATTTTACAAAAAGTAGATAGAAGGTATTGCCTACAATGTATAGTTCTACTATTACTATTAGGTAATTCTTATATTATGAAACTATAACATTTATAGTTTTATAATATATTACAATTGCCATTTATTTAAATAGTTAATTTGTTTACTTTGCTTTGGAGAAAGGACAGGGAGGAGTGCAGAGAAAGAGAGCGAGATAAAAAAATCTTTGCGTCTAAGACCACACGACAGAAGTGAAAACCAACAGAAGCGAAATACAACAATTTTTTTTTGTTCTATATTTATAAAGTTATAACATTTAGAAGATATACAGGATTACTGGTTGTTGGATGTATTCCGATGGAGGCCGTATAGTAGAGATAATAAGTAATCCCAGTACACAATGCATTAACTTCAAAATCTACCCGTTTTTAGATATTCGAATAAAAATTTTTTTTAGGAAAATTTCACAATTTAATGTTCAAAACGAAAAAAATTAACTATCATTATTATATTCACAATTTCTCTTTTCTTTATATTCAGCAGACAATCTGATACTTATTTATGTACAACAAACCGTCTAAAATATTTTTAGGATTTGATGTATTACTTGAAAAACATTTAAACCTGTTAAATGCTTTAACGAGTTTTTTAACCAAAATGTAAATTTATTGATAAAACGTTATTAATGACAAAACGCAAAAACATTTCCATCTATCTGGCTATCCAATAAGATATAACAGTTCAATTTGACTCGCATAATTAATGGAAAAAACCGTAATAATTAGGGCATGCAGGCAATGATGATAATGAAATGCTAGAACTTACCTATAGACAATGTCTCATACACACAACTAGTTTTGTCTCATTTACATACTATATGTACACACGTGTATAATATTAAACAACGTATTACATAAAACATATTGTCACGGCATATTCTGTTTATGTAGATACTGAATGTGATTCATGAATCATGCTCTTTCATGTAACGCTCACTGAGTGAGTATAACAGTTGACGCATTGATTATATCTTTCTCGCTTCTTTAGTCGACTCGAGCCGAACAGGCGTTGCGCTCGGCTATCCGAGCATGGCGGCTCAGTCTCATTCAATACCCACAAAATAAAGTGCCCATCGGGCATAAAGAAGTTTTCACGTGAAGAGTGAGAGCGGTCAAATCGTCAAACCATCAAGACTGAGATTACTAATGTGATCAGGAACAGATTTAGGATCTATGTCTTAACCACATCAGAATATCGATCAAGATTCTTTAAAAGCTAGAGGAATGATAATAAGACCGAATACCTTTCTGGCCGTTCTGCTGTCATTCACACTCAACTGTTTCTGAAAATTTGAGTCAGAGGAAGAGCAAAGCGTTTGTTTGTCAACAACGTCGTTACAACGACGCTCTAGTAGTGTTTACTCGAGTCCATTTTTAGACGACATATTTTACAAAACAGATCGTCGTAATTTCATTAATGCTTTCGACCGTTTTATTCTCATCTCGACTTATGTCAGCCAATTTCCTGTCAAAAACACAATAGTAAATATACAACAACGACACACGTGTACTCGTTCCTAATCGCGGCGCATGTGTAAAGCCATTAGCTTACAGAAAGTATTGTTCGATTCGCGTATTAAGGCCGGCGCCCGCGCCATAGTTGTGCATAACAATCATCGTGATCGCCATCGAAAACGCGACTGCGTAGAAAATAGTACGCAATAACGACACGGTAACGATTGAGTGGCTAAAAGAATAGACTGTAAGACGACGACGCGGACGCCGCCGCTCGTATAGGTTATTTATTACGATAGAGATTCGCGACGCTTTCGGATTTCACAAGCGCCGGGGCTCGGCTAGGGCCGGCGTAGTTGGACTCGCGCCAGTCGACCGCCCACTACTCCGAGGGGAGTATTACATTTTGCAAACGTTACATTACATTGCTTTCAAAGTCGTGATACGAATGAACTACTGACGAACACCGGCAGCGATGGACGACGACTTAATAAAGTCTGTCTAGAATGTTGTAGACGACGCATTATTTAATTTTGAATACGAAAGTATACACTCGATAATAAACTTGCATTCGATGAAGCACTTTTCTTACGGAGAGTTGTTTACCGTTTACATTCTGTTGCTCGGTGGCGTCTTTCCATGTACTTCTTGGTTTTAAGAAAATACTCGCATTAATACGTTTACACATACTTTTAAAAATTTGAAATTAGAAAAAATACGCTGTTTTAAGGTTACGTATCTCATTAGAAAAATGGGATCACTCGTGTACGTCTATCAGTCTGTCACGGAGGTTTTTTTTTTCGCAAACTATGTAATGTAGGAATTTGAAACTTTGACATAAAGTACAAAATTTTTAAATGTTTTAAAGAAAATAATTATTTACTAACGGAGGTATTTTGACCTATATAGTACTAGGCCTTATTTAAATTATGTAGTTGATGAATCAAGCAAGGGTCATCATTTAGGCAACTAGAATAGTGGGCACCGTAAAATAATTTTATTTGAAACTTTTAATGCTAAAATTATGAGAGTAGTTCGGTCGTTAACATGTTTCATTAATGTCGCGATCGATTGTATGAACAAGTGTTTATTTGAATTCAATGTATACTCAACAAATAATATAAGCGGTAACTTTCGAGATCGCTTGAGCTCTCACTGTACTCCACTCACTCGACGATAACAGGCGCCATCACAAGAGGAAACACGGCAACGGTATTTACCAACCTTTAAGTACAAACTGTAGCGATTTATTAATTTTTCAGCTCCCCCAGAAGCAGATTTGGACAGGATTAAAAAAAAAAATATTTATTCTGTTAAGAGACTGCTCGCTGTTGTATTTGGTACAGAATTATAATTGTGCAGGCCTACATCACCCTTGACTGTTTTTTTTTTATATACAAAACTGTAATAACACATTCGATTAAGCGACGCCTGGAATCTCAACCATCCAGTGCACCAATCGGAGCTCTTCGGCAGTAGAGCGTGCTTTACGTGTATAAATATCAAACATCGTTATAATATTTCGACGCTTGACCGCCTCATAAAAATAGTAACATACAAATATTTTCCCGATCACAGCGCATAATAAATATTATACTTGAATAAACTCGTTACAGTCTGCGATCCGTCCAGAGCACGCAGAGTTTGTTCAGGGCCGGGGACGGCCGTCGCCGGTCTGTTACTACTGTCAGCGATCGGAGGTCGTCGTGCCGTTATCCAAAATGACCGAACATATCTTCATAGGCGAAAAAAAGTGATGAGGTAATAATTTATTTTATAGCATAAATAGCAATTTTTATATAATATTCTATTAATACCTTTGTAGATTCAAAAATTAGAGCTTCTTTCTTTTATATATTCCACATACGTCTTATACGAAAACAGTAATCAGGATAAGTTTTTAGGTCGTAAAGCGGACGAGCGAGTAGTGATGGCCGAGTGTTCCGTGCCCTCCCTCAGTATGAATAAGTATCGAGGTCGATTTCTAACCACGTGTGTATTCAACGATGAGCTTTTAACTTAAGTCAGACCAAAGTTACTTCACGCCTCGGGCGTGATGGCTCGGCGACGGAGGCCGTTAACGGCCCCAACTCTCTTCGGGCCAACATGGGGGACTTAAGAACCGAGCCCGTCAGTAATAATTAAAAAGATTTTGGACGGATACATTTCAACTGTGGGGCGTTAAAATGCCGAAGGATAGCGCAACGAAAAGATTACAAGTGCTCTGTAAAAATATGGGATTGTCAAAGATAATATAACTTGACAGGTTGCAAGCTCATCGCTGTCTACAGGTTTCATACAAAATAAGAATTAATTTTCACCTGTCTCAAACATGGATTGTCTCATGATGCTGTCTCTCATCGTTAGAGGGACGTTTAATGAAATTAAGTAAGTAGCACGTGTCATAAACATAATAGACATTGAATCGAAGTAATTCTGAAGACTGGTTCTTTATTCGTGTATATTTTTGTTCACATTCATAAAACTTAAAAGAGATGCACAATCGCTTCCTAATTTAATGTCGAAAAATGTCTCAAAGCGTACATAATGTCTTTTAGTCTAAAACCCGACAGCGGAATTTTTACGTCCTTTTGTTTTTTAATCAAAATACATTTTTTATGTGTAGAAAAATGTGTATTAGAGAAAAATGTATATGTTTTATGTGTATTAGAGAAATAACTTTCTGCCGGGTCACCAATCACTATATGGCAGCAAGTGCTTTTACTTAAAATTGTAATAATTATTTTTTATAAGCAATTTCGTTCACTTGTTCTCAAAATGAATTATAATTTATTTTAGAATTACATTTTATGTTATTTAATGAAAATAAATAAAATAAAATGTAATTCTATTAGTACAAGAAAAGTCGGCATAGTTAAGCGACCGAATAAGGTACAACACAAGAAACCGAGACCGGTGTTTGCTTAGGTCGGGTTATTTCTTTTAGGTCGGTGCATATCTCGGTTTTCAATGCTGCTTTATATGAAGAAATTCAAAATACTCATCGAATACTCATTATAATACGTGATTGAGCACCCATTACAAATAAACAAAATTTTGCTTAGGGAAAATAAGAAATACCATCCATTTTCATAGTCTTTGACGTGTTATTTTTGCATTTCTTAACAGAACACTTCGACGTCGTAACGGAAGGTACAATGAAACTACACTGAATGTAACGAGTGCTAAACTGTTCGTTTTAGCACTCATTTATTGCGGCCGTGTTTCAGCGCGGGACTGTGCATCTTCTCCTTTTTATAATAGATCACTGACTAAAAATACTTTTTTTTTTATTTACGCCGTCGACATCATACGTCTCTTGAATTTAGCAATTTGATGTAAAAGCCCGCGGCTTTGCCTGTGTGGACATGGAATGTGTTCCCTCCGTCTTTTCCATTAATTATTTTTGCTGTCAATGCCAAATTCCCATCGTGAATTCTCATCTTGGTACTGGTCCTGATTCCGATATCAGTCACATACTTGATTCTGTAATAAATTGGTGTCGTATAATCGATTTCTAAACTAGTCTCACTCAATTTCGTATACTCCTTAAAGGGCAAATCTCGCGACCGAGTCGCTCAGTTAGGTATCTATTTAATATACGCGAGTATTCTAAGCCCTTCCGTCCCCGTTCCTTACCTTATGTGATACGCGTGAATCCTGCGCTCAACACCAATATTCCTGCTCCCTATTGTTATTGTTAATTATTCACTGTCTCAAAAACTATACGTTCAAATTAAATTATGTAAACGTCATATATTATTTAAATAAAATTTCCTAATTGATAAGATTTTTTTTTTGGTAATGATTCATAGATTAGATAGGAAATACATTCAAAGAACATCTAACAATTTTCGTTCCCCATTGTATCGTTTTGGGTTGAAATTGGAATGAAATTGAACCACGTATATCTTTATTGAAGTTACACTTCTTTTGGCGCGTTAAGGAAAAATAATAAGTGAATTTTTACGATACGCGTGTACTCCAGCATCTAAATCGATACTACGAAGTTCGCGCGCATACCGACATCTGATTCGACACCACGAAGTTGGTTTGTAAATGTCTCTCGAGTTTTGCAGATAAAACTACCGACAAAGTAAAAGTAAGGACACCTACTAGGTACGTTTACGTTCGCGTAACGATTGATAACTTGTATTAAAGGTAGTTATTTAAATATTTCTGAATCTACAATACGTGTTTTATAATAGTACAAATGAAATATATCATCACCGCATTTAATTAAAAAAAACACACTCTCTCTCTCTCTCTCTCTCACACACACACACACACACACACTCACATGCGCGCACGCACTCACACACTCACATGCGCGCACGCACTCACACACACATTTATCAATATACAAATATATGTATGTGTGTTTAAATTATATATGGTGGTGAATGATAATTATCGATTAATTTACTATGATAAAAATAATCTTTTATATTATAAAGTTTTTTAAGTACATTTATACATTTGAGTTTAATTGTCGGTGTGTATTATTTTTTGTTTATATTATGAGTTATAAACTATTATTATTTCATTAGTAATTAATAAATAATTTATTCTCATTATTCTTCGTACATCAATTAATTTTTATACAGATATATAAAAAATAATTAATTTTATAGACTTGTTTGTATAAACGTAGAATACTGTCAAGTGGGATTAATTTTTCAGTTATGTTTGTTCTGTTCCACCAAAGAAGTATCAATTATGACGTGCGTGCGTACGCACACATGATTTTTTTAACAAAAACTAAATATCTCATCCACTCTTTCATCCCTTTTAATTAGCCATGTCCTTCCCCGGGATCCATTTCACATTCTTGCCAAATTGTGTAAGTCCCATTCAGCCGTTTAATTATGAAAAGGTAACAAACAAATACCACAGATCAATATTTAGTTTCGCATTCATAACATTAGGACACATCGACGACTGACCCCTCATGTCCGTGTGTAGCGTACTCGGATCCGTCTCACAATTTAGTATAAAGCAACCACGCGCGTAACGTGACCGGCTATCCGTCGCTGGAGTCGACGGCCCAACACAACACGTGTCAAACACAGGCCTGCGCGATACTGCTCGATCTATCTATTTATATGCAGGTATACAAATTAATTTGGATTAATTACGTCATGCATATATATAATAAAACTGTTCGTTTAAGTCCTTTTCACGTGAGAACCACTTATGCGGATTTATATATATTTTTTTCATCCTTAGTTATGTTATCTGATCAGGTTATAAGATATACATTATTACATGAAGTAACGTACGGAATCAAGTCGGAAAAAAAGGATTTTGGGATAATTAATTAGCTTACGCTGGGTAATACGTTATATATGAAATTAATTGTACTACATGATCTTAAACAGACCCACAAAAAAATCCGCGATAGCATGTCCATCTTCTAAGGATGACCAGTAATAATAGTTTTAATCTTTAAAATAACACTTAGCGATGTATGACGGGCCACCGCCAGGGGTGGCAGAATCAGCACGATTTTCGCGCTAATTATTATTAATAAAAAACTTATACAATAATTTTGGGATAATTAATTAGCTTACGCTGGGTAATACGTTATATATGAAATTAATTGTACTACATGATCTTAAACAGACCCACAAAAAAATCCGCGATGGCATGTCCATCTTCTAAGGATGACCAGTAATAATAGTTTTAATCTTTAAAATAACACTTAGCGATGTATGACGGGCCACCGCCAGGGGTGGCAGAATCAGCACGATTTTCGCTCTAATTATTATTAATAAAAAACTTATACAATAATTTTGTAGTCCAAGCAAGCGGAACCGCGGGCATAGCTAACTATATTATAAATTTAGCAATTGTTTGGAAAGCAGTTTTCCCAACAAGAACGAATCAGAAACTTATGGACGACTCTTTTATAATTAAATCGTATACACAATCAACAATCAAGTGTAAAAGTATTTCAGAAAGAAACAACCCAGTACGAAGTCAAGCCAATTACGTCTATAAAAATAACTAATTTTGTCCATTATACATTTAGAAATTTCGTAATACCCTTTTTTGAGCAACTATTCGTTTAATAATATCATATTTAATTTATATAGGGACAGGTTTTGTATATCTACAGAGTTCACATTGAACATGCGCACATAGAGTCCCTTAAATGAATTCGTAACTTTATATAATCGACCGACATGTAAACACAATTAATTTTTATTTGTAGTACTGAGTTTCCGTCGAAGACTATTTTTTCTCAACCAACCTTAACTTTTTTTATTGACATAATATGTATAAACTGAGACAACAGCATCAAATTAAATTTAGTTTTAAGTCGAATAGTTCCAGTTAAATCAAAACCGTCCTATCTTACGATGTCCGGAGTGGCCGCTTCTGCAGCACGAAAATTCAATGCGTATCTGCAGCACGTCCCTCAAACAAGACATCATGATTCATATCAAGCTAAAGAAACAGGCAAAATAATTAATGTGGTAGTTTGGATATCAGATAAATTTTTATGCTACATAGGTCGCGTACTGTTATGAGGACATCCTACCGAAGTGGGGGTATTAACAGTTCTTCAAAACTCCTGAAGATTCCTTCAAGTCTTTTACGGAATTAATAACATGTACTTATTATTATTTGTTACTTTTATTTAGTTCATTTAACCACTTTTATCTTAAAGTCGAGCAACTGTAAAACCAAACCGTATTCGATTGCCGCGCGCACAAACATACGACAGCAATTAACTTAGGAAATACGTTCATTTGCACACGACCTGCGTTGGGTTATTGCTTAGACAGACGGAAACACGGCGGAGACGTTTTATACCTACATGGAGAATGATGTAAAAATAATTTGCGTAAAATCCGTTCTTAGTGAGCGTCTACATCTCGAAAAAAGTAAAATGCCGAATTTACAGTCAGTCAGAACTATAGTTTTGGAGATGTCATGATGAGTCAGTCAGTTAGTGGTAATTCGCTTTTAAATATATATCAGCAATGAAATAGACAATATCCGATGTTTTCTGACGCGTCCACAAACGAACTAACATTTAGCTAGAGAGAGTCCGGTACTACCGTTCAATGAATATTAATTAAATATGTTAATTGCTCGCTTTCACGTGTCGAGGTGCATTTTCACATAACGCGAGATTACATAAATGAAAACGCTGTGATGTAACATGATACTTCATAATACGTTTGAACATTCAATTTGTCGCATAGAGGTACAACTCTCTTACACTTTAAAATTGAGAAGCTAACGTATACATGGAATAAACAAAATTTTAATATGACGGCCTAAACCGATTTCTAACACCTGGGAGTTAACATTATACGAATTTACAATACTTAGAATTTATATTGCATTGTTGCTCCAGACGCCGCTTCGGTGTCGATGCCTTTTTTACAAGTTTTTAAAGTCAGATTTTGTTCAATTCAATGGCAGATCCATGGGGATCATAATTCCTTCTGGGCTGGGTTTTTGTCTTACTATTGTAATCGAATTTGAGCCTACCCTGACTGAATCTCGACCATGTATGAATCTCCCCCTGTCTAGGAGGCTGGATCTGCCTATTGTTCAACTGTTCACGAATTCTTCGTGAAGTATATAGATGGTGTCAGCTGGCTGGCATGTGTTATTTAAAATTTGATCATAGAGAATCTTCAGAATTCGTAGAAAATATAGTTGGAAGAGAATTTAAGATATAAAAGTAGAAGAAGGTTAAATATAAAAATAGTAGAAGGTTGGACCTAAAGAGAGGCTGTCCTATATTACTGTATTGTACCGATATTGTCTTTCTGATATAAAAAGTGAAACAAAAAAGCGCTATTAAGCTGACAAACGAATAACACTATTTTACACAAGGAACGACCTACAATACTTATGCGTTAATTTTCCAAACATCATCTAGTATATGAGATTAGGGGCTATTAAAGTATTACGTAAGAAAAATTTGTGTAATTTTTGATCCCTCCAGCCCCTTGTCAGCAAAAGTAAGCAAAGCTCTTACCCCGCACCCCTATGCTTACGTAAGCATTAGTATATTTTGTTTTTTCATGAGCAGCAGTTATCAAATGTAGAAATAAAGAATTCTGAGACTATAAAGGAATTTATAGCACATTTAATATTTATTTACACACACTATTATATAAATATTGTATTCTTAACATAAGAACGTTATTTATTTAATTTCTTTCATTAAAAATTTTGAGACAATTTTAACAGTGGCAACATGAATCAAAGGTAAAACACAGGTGCAAAAGGTAAGATGCACAATTGCTAACTAATAGATTTATCATTGGTCACCGCAGCGGCGCGGTACGCCCGGCGACCAATGAATCTTGCTTATTATTGCAAATGCTTACTATTTTACTATCGAAATGCAGCTCAAAGTATAAATATATTAATACCTGTATGTTACATATTACGATACCATTTTACTGTACCAAAGGAAAACAAGGGAAGAAAGATAATTTATCATATGACGTTTCAATCGGAAAATCATAAGAAAAAGGTTCATTTTTAAACGCGATTAGTACAAAAAACGATCATCTTGGTACTGGAACACAATAGGACATAATTTTACAATTTACAGACGCTGTTCTAAAACAATGCCTTAGTGGAGGGGCTTAATATTGTTTTAATTCTCTATTGTGTTTTGTTTGAATGGATGCACATGATCATAGGATATTTTTCTGCAGAATAAAGCGTAAAGTAGTAATAACATGATATTATAGTTAACGTAAAATTTTATTATTATTGTTTCGATTGAAACATACATTAAAGGACTCGACAATTTCTAAGTTGTGTTAAGCATACAAATGCTTCTTACTACTTGTATCATAAAACAGAAGACAATTCATTAAACAATAAAATATTTTTTGTTTAATAGTAATATATTATATACTATACATAATCTGTTAAAGAACAAATCAAAATATATGCCATATTAATTTCCTTGAATTAGTTTTTATTTGTTGTACAATTGTCTTTTAAACATTATTTATAAATTGCATAAAAAACAAAAAAAAAATATAAATAACAAAGGCGACTTTATTAGATTAAAAACTGAGTCTCTATGATGAGCGAAGGAATATTGTGACAACGTAGAAAATATGAGACCAGGGATGTTTAGGTATATTTCTATAAAGTCCGTTTGTATCTCAGATTTTGATAGTTCTTTAAAGGAAAAAACTTGAATACTATATTACTAATTCCTCTTTATAATATACGATTGAGCACTTATCATAAGTAAACCTAATTTAACATCTCAAAACAAAAAATACTTTTTTTTTCAAAACTTAAACTTGTTATTTAGCCATTTTTTGACAGAATATTTCAACATCATATCGGAAAGGCTGAGGAAACTACATTAAATTTAATGAGTGCTAAACGGTCTGTCTTAGCAGCACTCATTTACCGCGGCTGTTTTCTTTCCAGAAAAATCATTTAAAGTAAATATATATTGCTGACATAATAATCATTCCGAACCCCACGGCCCCCATGTTATCAAAAGTAAGCAAACCAAAGACCCCCCCCCCCTTTTTGGTGCTTACGTAATACTTGAATGGCCCCTTAAATACCATTGTAGTAGCTGAGTTATGTGTAGGTGGCACGTGAGGCATCCGGTCCCGGGAACGTGGGTTCAATTTGGGTTCGATTTATTAATTTGAATTTTAAAATACTAGAAGGTTAGTTGGGGCGAGAAACAGAGAAACAAAGTGTTCATAAGGGCGTCTGCCCAGGTGCGTGGACCTCGATAGTAGAAACGTGATAATTGAATTTAAAGTAACGCGAAGTATCATAGTAAATTCCTAGAAAACACGTGAACAGATAACTGAGAAACCGATTAATATAGTCTTCGCGCTGCTGATTTTAATTACGAGTCCTGGGGTACCGAAACCCAACGAGGGTTACATCTGTGCTATAATATACACAATAAGTACAATTTCGATAACAAACTGGGTGACAACCATCGACTTCAGATTTTATAAAGCCGATCAGTCCAGTTTACTTTTACCTACCGACTAGCTACCAGAATAACTTCGTCACAAGGAAATGAATGACAAAATTATTTAGCATTGAAGTTTCGTATACATACATTCACTGATACAGATACTTCAGATGTTTAAGCGATCACGAGTAATGGAATAAAATGAAAACTTTTTAAACGATACGTTTCACTAAAACGAATTCAAAATTGATTTGAAACGCCTAAATTATATAACGTTCGATGGCAGTGATATTCGTCGAACCGACTTGTGTGCCAAAGTGGATCCAAAAGCATTATCAGAAAACTAAAAACTTAACATCGACTATAGCCAAATATAAAAAAAATCTGAAAATACTACCCCTTATTTATAACGTCTCGACACCAAAAGCAGTTTTCGTTTCAAAACTGTAGAACCGCCTACTGGTTGGAAAATCAATATCTTTTGTGTCGTAATTGTCCGCTTTTCCGTATCGTATATCTTCGAATCGACGCGATGATAAGGTTGACATTTGACACGTACACGGAGACAGGAAGTCGACCACGGACGGATAGCGGAAATAAACGTAATTAGATTTATAAAAGCAAATCAAATTAGAAACTTTCCAAAATCAGTGTCTTTAAATTTTTAAGCGAAATGAAAAATTTTTGTACAGAGATAACGTGTACAATATGTTGCTTAATTTCTCAATGAACTAATAAGTTCAATTGTTCTAGTAGTTACTAAAGCGATCCACTTATACGAAGGATTCGAGGTCGAATTCTAGCCTACAACATCTCTATATATATATGTAAATTTTTTTTTAGAAAATTTTTTGCTTTAGTTCCCACAAACAAATTTAAATCGATGCATGACTGGTTGTTTTCGATGACGACTCGAAAACAACCATCGAACTAAATTTCGGATGTGAATGCAGTGAACGTTGTCATCTTGCTGGTGACGACGGTCATTATCAAACCCGACCCGTACTGTCCAGCGTGGAGGGCTTAACGTCTAAGCGCCTCGATATGAAGCGAAAGGATTGTGGGAGGACATGCGCCAGCAATGGGGCGATTGAAACCTGATACGAGATGAATTACACTCCACTAATAATACTACATTATACTTTTATTTTGTTTCATTCATTTCACTAAAGTTACGACCGCCGCGGCGGGCTTAGCACGGCAGCATACAGCCTACGATATCTGTACTGATGTATAAAGCTGAAGAGCTTGTTTGTTCGCACGCGCTAATCTAACGATGACCCACAATAAGCATTTTCGTATTTGAAATAACATCCACCGGTCTGTGACGGATGTGGTCCGTCGGAAGTGGCCGTGGGAGCGAAAACGACGTGATTCGCGCGCTACTGTGTCGATAAAGAAACTTAAACAGTCTGCAGTCTACACGAGCGGAGCCGTAGGCACAGCTTATCAAATGAGTGTAATAAATTCTCAATAGCAAATAGGAAAATATCTAAATTTAATAATTATATCGAATCAAAGCTTAAAATTAATATTCGGCATGAGCGATGCCATTGTTTTATAGATATCTACATAAAATTTTAGTAAACACTTGTACCAAATTACGGAATTTAAGACAAATTTGCTTATATTTATATACTACTGGGACTATACATTTTAGTAATAACTATATCCCAAAGGAACAGTGTATTTTCACGGGATAAAAAATAGCCTGATTCTCCGACTACTAAACTATACCAATGCAAAAAAAAAACAGGTTACCGAGGTCATTACTGAGTAAAAGACAAATCAACAAATATATTTTCGCATTTCCAATATTAGTATGATGTGTTATATTAACATTTGCCCCTGATATATCATCCAAATTGGAAACATGACTGATAGCGGAATCAGAATCGTAAGCAGAACGAGGGTCATAATTAAGAGTGGGATAAGGGACTGAAATTGAAAACGGGACTAGAATTGAAAACGAATGTGAAACTAAAATCTGAATGAAGGATGTGACTGCGATAGGGAATAGAATCGAAAACCGGACTAGGATCAGAACCGAGAGTGAGACCAGGATTGAAATTGAGAACGGGATGAGGTCGACAACGTGCGGGGCCGAAATCAGAAATAGGAGTGTGACCGACGCCCAAATCGGGATTAACAAATAAGATCGATCGGTTGAAAATATGACGGAACTCATTTTATGTCCACGCAGGCGAAATCATAGGCAGAATCTAGTCATTAATAAACAAAACAACAAACTATGAGTCAGTAGAAGCACATACGTACTAACACGAACCTAGCTGCTATTACGCTATTGGATTAGTTAAAGATGTTTTTTGACTATGAAATGTTTAGACAAAAACTACTCTATTTTCATACAATGTTGCACCCACTTAGAACCCATATACATGAAAAGGAAATGCATCATGTGGTATAAAGCGTGTATCTTGATCTGCGCTAATCACAGGCGACTATCTTTTAGCGGCATGTCAAAATAATAAATTACAACGTTTATTACTATTTATCACTACCACGCATTTTTGACGTAAAATGCGTAAGTTACATGAATTTTAAAACTTTTGATTGCAGAGGATATATATCAATTATATACGAGCTGGTTAAAGTAAGTGGAAATTCGTTTTTAAATATTATCAAATCCAAAGTTGCGTCGCCTGTGCCATATGTTATCTATGCCGTATCCATAATCTATGTTCCAAGGTTCAACATTATGATTTATTGCCGCGTTTCGACTACACACAGGGGAACTTAACTAAAAAAATGTTTAAAAAAATCTTTTCATTCTTCATATATTTGACGTTACTTGAAGCCTTCATTGGTTTTTTGTTAAGAATCGATTGGGGTGAAATCTGCAGAATGGGATGCACATCGCTATAGACACCAAATTGGTCGAGTAAACGGTAAACTTGCATCGAAATCCGTAGAAATCTTTTCATTAAGACCCCACGCTTCTGTTCCAAATGCTCCATCTTACCAGTTCGAGGTCTGTGGTGAATTTGGATTTCCTACATCAATCCTCTGGATATCCATCATCTGATCTTACCCCGATCAATTCCGACCCAAACTAAGTGTTTTTCAAACATTTCTCTACCCAACACGATTTAATTTATTTTCAACCTATCGCTGAACTTACCATTAGTTTTTTTTTAAATGATAATGATATACATCAAACAAATTAAATATATCCTGTGAGAGGAAGGGATAAAATGCAAACAAAAATACTCTGCTAAAATCATAACTGTAATTTTGATTTTGCCGTATTAGGGCAAAAAAGCACAGCTCAAAACTTCTCACAATAAAATTTTAGGAATATCATGTAAACTAGCGTTTTAGTATGTCCATTGCGTCGTTATTTATTTTGTTCTTTTTAAAAATTTTGAATAAAAACTTGTTTTTAAAATGGTTATTTAATTTATATATGTAAAGCGATATTCATTTCTGGCCACAGTCGCCGTAGTGTCTCTCTTTGCCTTTTGCAGATCGCGGTGCATTCGTAGGCCAGTAGCGCTCGTGTGACGCTCGAGCGCCTAGGCCGTAGGTTGCCCAAAAGCGCGCTAACGGGGCCTACCCCAAGCGCGGGCGGCGGTCGTCGACCGCGGCGTGCCTTGACCCGCGGCGCGGGCGCGGGCGCGGCGAACAACCTCGCACAGTCGAGCGTCGCCGACTTTTGCTCGCATAAGCGCCCGCAATGTGCTCGCCGGGGGCTTATTTCTTTCGAGCACGGTATCGGATCACCGACCGAATGAATACTCCGGTGACTAGATTTACTGCGTTCGACCGAATCGATCCCATTAACTTTTGTCAGTCTTATCTGTACGACACCTATTCGATATAAAAACGAGCTTTACTCCGGCCAAACAAATTATGCTAATTTGATATATACGCATATATTGCATTTATAATACATACCCATCCGAGTAGTACGAATGGAATATATTTTTTGTTATACACCCTTACGTTAACTAATAGTCATATTAGCATAATTCCTATAGTCACCGATATAATATCCTGTATTCATTTTTAGCTCCAATCGGTACGCATTAATCAGTTTGTTATAAAAACATTATTTTATTCAACTTTTGTATTCAGCAGCCTTCATAATTTTGTTAATATAGAAACTATCAGGTGTTTCTTCTTGTAAGAGCTTTTTATATAACTTTTATGTAAAAGATTATGTAAGGCGTTCATAATTACTATTATTGAGCATTTTATAAAAGCCATAATACCTACATAAATTATGAATTTGAGACCGAATACAATTATTTTAATAAAGTACAAATCAAATATTTATCATAACACTTATTGTTCAACGACATTTTCATGATTTATTAGAGCAGCAACTAATATTACTTTTTGTTTTATGTCCCGTGCAATTCTCATAGATATTAATTACATGTTACCTAGACAAACATTAAAAAATCATCACTACATCACTGAAAAAGTTATATGAGACGAGTGCTGCTATCTCTTAGGGGACAATAGCGCATTCTACAATAATATCACTGTCACAAAAAATGTTACGTGCACTTTGCATAATTTATGATGACTCTCCCACAAGTTACGTCCGATTAAAATAAACTTAACTAACGGATGTACGTGTTAAATAAACATTGCATTAAGTGGCTCATAGAATCGACTACAAGTAAAAATGAAACGATGAATAATACCAACTAATACAGAGTTTTAGCGTATTAGCTTGCATTCACAAACGTATCGTATATCACTGTAAGTCAAGAAATGTATTTATATCTTATAGAAAAATATAAATACGTTTCTTTTATATGAAAAAAAATGTTTTGTATAAGGTTTGGTTCAATTAAAGAATCTAATCACATAAATGACATAAAAATTACATCGTTTACGAATGTACATATATGGGTAACAGTGAAACAACTTCCGTTCATAGATTATGGTTGACAATTTGCAAAATGAAATAAATTAATGTTTTGTTTATATGTAATATTTGTTTTTCAAATTTGCTTTAATTGTTTTTCTAATAAAGTTAACTAAAAAAACGGTGAATACAAAAAAAAAGAATGAAGATAATCGTACAAAAAAATTGTTATATTTTGTTGTTTACCATCAATTTTCGTAAAGTAATAGAAACTATCAAATATTGCAAACAAGTTTTTGACCATTACACGTCTATGTATGCCCTATATTTTATTTTTTACTTAGGAAATTCTCATAAATATATTTGGCAATTATTATGCACTTCATTTAGTTGCGCCATAAAACCGAACTCGGCGCCTTTTACTAGTTGATCATAAAAGCGCTTTACGCCGCGATAGAATCAAAAAGTATTATGGAGCGAATGTGACGAAAGTGAAGCGCACTCGGCCACAAACTGTTAAGTCATCAGGAAAATTAGTTAATGCGAAATAAACAGTGGAATACGGAAGCGCTAAGTACTTTCGGCCACTTAGGGCCGGAACCCGCTCCCGTGTGCAGCGGGCGACAGAATTCACCATGTTATCGTCTACATATCAATAAAGGACAGAGTTGTCCCACGAAACTTTGTGTCATTGGAAATAACGTCGGCTTGCTGTACTCGTGTGATGACTGCTTGTGCGGTATTCGGACCGGGGGAAAAGTCAAAACGACCTACCTGCGTTTGGGATTTCAATGTCTGAGGTTGAAACGGGAAAGTCAATTTAAAATCACAAATTCAATATGTTCTCTTTTCACATTCTCTAGGTTTGTAGGTTTTAATGGGAAATATGTCTTGTACGCAGGTATAAAAAGATATCACAGTTAAAAATCACAAAAACTGCAAAGTCGTGTTAAATACATTTTTTTCTTTATTATTTTGCGAATAATGCAATAATTTAAAAATTAACATGAAAAACATCATTTATATGAACTTCATTATTCAGAAATAAATATGTTAAAAAAATAAATTGTCTTATTCGCAAAAACTATCACGTATTTTTTTAATGTCTCACCGCAGGAGCGAGAGGACAAGTTCGACTAGGTCCCTACACAATCAGACATTCAAAATCGCCATTCAAAATTTATAATGCTCTTGGATTTTCCGCGTGTCGAATAGATATCTCTACGTGGAAAACATGTACTACAGCCACAACAGAACCGACATCTTCGTATCGCCGAGCGATCGGCGTGTTGCGTACAGCCATCCTCCAGGGGAGTCGGCGCTGGGCCTTGGATTGACGCTGATCCGGCGCAAACGTTTACTTTATAAATGGCTACAACAAATACTTTGTATTTTACGGCTGATTTCTTCCGATATTTATTACCAGCGAAACTGCTGCACGCCCCCGATCATTTCCAATTTCCACATAACGTATCCTACGTTTCTAACAAGACTTGTTTTCATTAGATATGATATAATGACAGTCCTATTAATATAACAGAACTGATATTGTGCGTTTAAAAATTACAGCACTGATATATTAGGAACTATGCATTAGAGCAACGAAGCTCAAAAGCCAGACAATCGGTTGCATTCAATAAAAAAAACTGGCCAAGAACATGTCGGAACATGCTCATTATAGGATTCCGAAGCAAACATTACAAAGAAGTAAGTTCTACGGATGAAAAAAGTGCGTTTTTACATTTTTTTCATGTTTCCCGTACAGTTATAAGCACTTTATGCGCCTATAGGTAAAAAAACAAGTAGGGATATCGACTATTACTATTAAACTAAAGTTTATCAGCAAAAGAACGTATCTTCATGGCACTTACGTCCTTTTGGTGAGAAGCGCCGTTTTTTGGCAATAATTCAAAAATATTATATCCGATCATGTTCAAAACAATTTTCGTTTGAAAGTACTTATTAAGCGTTACCTTTTTAATTTTATTCATATTTTTTGGAAAAAAAATTTAGAAAATAGAGTGCGGACAATTTTCAGAGCGATTATTTTCGAAATTGTACAGGTAATCAAAAAACTTGTCTAGAAACCTGAAAGTGTTTTTAAATGTCGAAATATGTGCCACTCGTTGATGTAAAAAAAAAAAATATTTTAAGCTTCGGTTACATGTATGGTGTGCTACAAAACTAAGTAGCGGTTTATACAAGACACATACCAAATTAATTTCATCAATGTACATCTTGCAGCTTTTGAATAAAATGCCCGTAACACACGGCCGGATGGACGGACAGACATGACGAAACTATAAGGCTTTCGTTTTTGCCATTTTGGCTTGGAACCCTAAAAATGAAATAAATGTAAAAAAAAATTATTCGTTTAAACGTTACACTAAACAAATAGTAAAAAAAAATGGCTAAGAGCATGTCATGTCGGACCATGCTCACTGTAGGGTTCCGAAACCGTTAGTTTCTACAAAGAAATGCACTACAGATGAGAAACCTACGTTGTTACATTTTTTTCCATGTTTCCCGCACATAACAGGTATAAGTACTTTAGTCACCTGTAACTAGAGAAAATAGTAGGTATGTTAACTATTACACTTAAATAGTGTAAACTGCGGTGCACCAGCAAAAGAATGTTAATAGCACTTACGTTCTTTTGAGGAGAAGCGCAGTTTTTCGGCAATAACCCGAAAACAGTATGTCTGTTCATGTTAAAAATAATTTTCGTCGAAACTATTTATTAAGCGTTACCTTCACTATTATTTTTTTTTTCATATTTTGTGGACATATAATTTAAAAAACAAAGGTATTTAGAAAATTATTCACGTAATCAGAAAAAAATGATTAGAAACTTTAGTGTTTTTAAAAGAACAAATATGTGCCACACGTTCATATTTGCTGAAAAAAAATTTTTTTTAGCTTCTGTTACATGTATGGAGTGTACCCCCTAGAAATATTTATTTTTGTTATTTAACTACCGAACTAAGTAGCGGCTTATACAAGACACCTATACACCGAATTTCATCAATATATGTAATTTTGAATAAAATGCCTATGACATACGGACGGACGGACGGACATGACGAAACTATAAGAGATCCGGTTTTTTTTCTATTTTGACACGGAACACTGAATGTACCATAAATGTACCATTGTAGTGGGTCACTGAAACAATAGATATAAACCAGTCCAGACAGAGACGGACGTTCTTTTCAGAGCTGGCCGCCATTGTAGCGGCCGATCGGGGCGGGCGCCGGCCGCCGCGCTCATCTGAATTAGGCAGGGCCCTAAGGCTGCGCAGTCACGCGACGGCCGCCGACTCCGGCGCGCTCTGACTTACGTATAGGTAGGTAAGGAGCCGATGAGATACGGAGTTGTTTGCGTGACAAACAATATTATTTTGTACCTACAATATATAGTATACTTTACACATAACGTACATATTTTCAAATTGAGTTCAAAAAGATTCGCAGTGAAATAAAATATATTTACCGAGTCCCGTATTCTAGGTTCGAAAACAGCTACAACAAATTATCAAAAACGTTAGAAAATTCATGAACCAAAAAGATGGTATGCAAATTACAAAAGTGAAAAGCAAATATCGGAGATGTACTAGGAGAAATAGCAGGTTTAAGAATTCGACATTACAGCGACACCAAATTAAAATTTAATAATACAGATAAATAATTAATGGAAATCGAAAGAGCGAGAATTACAAAAATATAACATATGAAATAAAACAAAAATAATAAGTGACATCGATAAAAACAAGACGAGCAAGCAACTGGTGACCGGCGCTATCGCATAACGAAATAACGAATCAATCCGACCGAGGTTGAAGGCTTTCGACGGAAACTCATCGAAAACGAATTGAGCCGAGATGACGACTCCAGATCCCTCCGATGCTGCGCCCTCCCGGCGGGCGAGCTCGAGCCTCGGCATGCAGTCCCCCGCAGGCGCTACTAACTTTCCGTTCGAAAGGAATATAGGTCTCGCACAAATAGTCCGTTAAGAATGTTATTGAAGTCATCTGGAGAGAGACTTCCGGAAGTACAGATACAGAACTTAGAGAAACAAAAGGTCTAACTTATAGTACTGACGGCGAGGGCCACCCACGTTTAATTATTGTTGTAGTTTCAAAAGTAGCCAAAAAGTGTTTTCACTACACCAAGTGATGCTTCGAGTTTGAATAAAATACATGTTTTTACAGGGACCGCGGCGATTAGAATAAGGGAGTTTTATATAACTACCACTATAAGAAATCAATCAAAGGAATCAAAGTAAGTAAATGAAATCGATGTTAGTGTTTCGAAGACCTTTATTTGTTTGCTCTTGTCGATGGCAATTTATAAAATGACTTACACTATTTATTTATAAAATAAAAATTGCGGAGTTAATCGAAAATGGCAACATTCATTTTTAAAAAGTAAAAGAAGTGGTGATACTAAAATGAATAATAACTATCGGCATAAACAAAAGAAAAATGCACATACGTAAAAAAGAAAAATGGTTGTTAGAAATGCGGCGAAACGATCATAAAATATGAAACTATAGTAGTAGCTCAACCACGATTCTGGATGGAATGTATGAAGGAAAATATTACGCAATTTCGTTTCTAATGCTTTTTATTTGAACTTCTACATTTACGACATACCCGAAATAGAAAAAAAAATACAAAAGACATAAGGTTGAACATTTAAAAAGTACAATTATTAAATAAATAAAAAAATTTCTGCGAGGAATTACTTACTACTTTGATCAATAGTTTAGATGCAAATGTGATTGAAAACATTGTCATTAGTCATAATTTCAATAACGAATTGCTTGAACACGATACGTTGATTATGAAACTACCAAGATCAAGCCTATTCTGTTCCGCTTTTAATTATGTATTACATTAATGCAAAAAAAAAAATCGTTTCTAGACGGGGCAGGAAGAAACGTGTACCACAATATTGAGATATGTTTGAGTTTGAATTTGAACTCTGATGGATAAAGAATTGTTCACGACGAAAAAATCTTAATGTTTTGTTGTCATAGTTAGGAACGAATTGATGGACTCGTGATCGGCACTGGATCGAATTACACCAGACATTTCCATAATTACATATTTCATAATATACTTAATATACGTAAATAATATATTTAATATTAAACTATTAAGGTATTATTTATGAATAAATACAACATTAGTGAAAATATATTATTTATTCATATAGTTAATTAGGTTTTAGAATAAATTTCTTCGGCAGCCTTTTGTATTGATTTTGGTCTTGCTATCGATCTTACTTTTAATTATCAAGTTTAGATGCCCATTAATTTCCCGTTCTTGGATACCATTTGAATTTGACGAATACGTCCTGACATTTTTGAGAAATGTACTTTTAAACATTTATGAATGTAAGAAATTTCCGTGTGTTTTATTAAAACCATTGAATTGTGTCTATACCTGCAACGGGAAATATTTCTAATTGAGGTAATATCGTCCAACTAAAATCAGTATACGTGTTATGGCAACATCGTCCATTTACGTAAAACGTACCTACACAGGAATGTTATTACTCTTGCTTGACCATTTACGCCAGGGTTTCTTAAAATGGGGTACGTGTTGTACCCCTTGAGCACGTCAGTTTATCGTAGTGAGTACGCGACAAAATTCATGTAATGATTCGTTATAAGTATGGCGGCGCACGCACGTCTAACCGATCAAAATCAAAATGAAGATCAAAAGACAAGAAGAGTATCCGGCGTGCATATTAATATACAATAACTACAGGCCATCCGCCCGCTTCGCTGAGCCTAAATTTAGATTTAGCAATTTTTTTATTATTCAATTGTGCCTCCGATTTCGCTCCCATGGACATAGAGCGATTTCCTTCATCTTCTATATCGGTCAATTTCCTGTCAGCGGCGATCGATTTTGGGCGTTAACCGTAGTCATAAAAAATACTTTTTATACTGCATGGGAGATTTAAACAAACATAATATATGAATCCTAATACCATCTACAAATAATTCCGCATCCAAAGGTCAAAGTCCTACAAAGATACGTTCAGTAAGTTACGTGATTGCGTAACAAAGAAAATTATTATATTTTCAATGTATATCCCTTATATATCCAATAGCCGTTATCCGCCCGCTTTGCTGAGCGCAAACTAATATTCAGCAATAATTGTTTTTTTGTGATTCAGAAATGTCCCTTGTTTCTCTCGCGTGTGCATAGAATGAATCCCTTCATTTTGAATATTAGCTGTTCTCGCTGTCAATTCTGTTCCCGATCACAGTCCTGTTAACGACGTTAATTCTGGTTCCACTGTCAGATCCGATCCAGTTGCTATTCCATGCTATGCGATGCTATTCCAATAGTCTTGACACCAATGTTGATCCTAATTGGCCATGGATATTAGTAATAACACATTACCATTTTTACTGGTATTTATACATTTTGTGCATAAAGGATAATCTTGTTATGTATTATAATATTATTTCATTATATTAATCTTGTATCATATTTGAGAATATAATCTACCTTTATGCCAAATTTAATTACAATCGTTCAGTCGTGACGGCGTATGACGACATTCGAACATACTTTTACATGGAATGATATACTCCATGCAAATTTGACCAAACTCACTTACTTTAATCTCTGTCTTGTCATCTGAGATGACGTTTCATGTGAAAATAGTATGAGAAATATACGTATAAATATAAAAAAAAGAGTACGATTTTTTTAATTTTTTTCGTAACATTCATATTTTTAATTAGTTATTCTGCTATTCGGGAAAAAGACTAATTCAACAAATCAAAATCATAAAGATCCGTGCGGCCGTTCTCGAGTCATAAATGGTGGAATTAACAGGACTTTGTTTATATATATAGATATTCACATAAAGCGGTAAAATGCGTATTGTCCTTCGTGACAAAATATCTACCTATGCGAAAGTGGGTTTTTACAGTTGGTCATGATAAAGACGAAATACGCAAATCGACTGTTTGCTCAATCTGAATTAAGATTGAAATCGAGCAAAATTTTTCTAGAATCGATCCCAATTGCGAAAAAAAAACAAGCCCACCCATCACATTAATTAATAAAAGTACATAACTTGTTGTATTTATTTTTTAATAAATACAAGTATTTGTCCTTATTTGTCCTATCTAAAGTCATTTCTTGAAGGGGTTCGCCGCTGTCTTGAAAGTCCAATAGGGGTGCATGGAGCTATAAGCCCGAGTGACCCTGATTTGGGGGGCCGGCGCGCCGCGAGCGCTCGGCCGGCGGAGGGAGAAGGGACAGATAGATCTAACGCGAAGTCAGTCGCAAGCCATTCATGTTCCGACGATTGACAATGTACTAAATTTGCCGGAAAGTAATTTTGTGTTTACGAACGACGAACAGCTTATATGTTCAGAAAATAAATAAATAAATAGATAAAGTTATTAAGTAAGCATATAAACAAACAAATAACTAATCCGTATTAATGAGAGCAGTATTTTTAAATGTATATGGGACATATTGCATATAATGTTTCACATTGTTTATACGACATATTTAATAACGCGGAATGCTTCCATTCTAGTAAAATACTAATAACATTTGGCACAGTATCGTAGGTGTTTGGGTAGGTAGTGTCATAAATGTTGTAGGTATTTTACAATGATTTAAAAAAAATTAAATAAACACTCAAAAAAATAATAATACAAAATTATGCAATAATATTTTTATGTATACACACAAAAAATAAGAGGTAAATGCGAAACAAATTGGGAATTTACAATTTTGTTTGAATCCTTTTTTGAAGTAAATTAAAAATGGAAGTATTTCATGTTATTACATTCACCACATATATAGATTAAATAATGTGAAAATTGAAAAGAAAATTAGTCTTTTTATGTTGACGTTTCATTGTAGATTAAGTACATCTTGTACCATTTTAAGGTCATAATTCATCTAAATAAGCAGTTGTACAATTGCCTGAATATGTATAGTCAAGCCAAAGGCGAATAATAAACTTCGGATTTGTAAAGTTCTTAATAATAGAATAGATAGTTCAATTATTATAACCCTCAATTTCTGAACTCCCACGCACTACACCCAGATCGATGTCGTTAGAGACGCAGTGGCCGGCTTCGCCGAGGGGCACGGGTACAAATGAACTAAAGTCCGAAATGTATATCGGGACAGGCTCGGGTCTGGACGCCCAGCGAATGGATTAATCGGTCGAGCGTTCTGCCATTGACCTACCGATTTGTATGATACGAGCCTTTGTTTAAACTAATACAAAAGTTTACACGGCCGTTGGAAATTTTGCTTTTAGACAAATCAAAGCGAGGTCCAGATGTCGGCCCGCCGGCCCCCGCGCCCTGCAATATCGGATTTTCAACAGCGGCGCTCTCATACCTCCAGCTCCTATTTCCAATAGAGTCTCCGTATTCCCGGGGCTCGAGCCGCCGCGCGCAGCCAGATTTTATTATTTTCCCGTTTACTTTTTTCGGGTTGAGATATCGGGGACGTTTCTTTTGAAATACTTTTATTTGACTCTTGTCGGAATATGGCTCCTGCGCAGACCAACGACATTTAAAATCTACGAGATAAATCGACAAGATCGAGTTAATCTCAAAAGACGATAGTAGTCTGTTAAATATGAAGCGGACGGTACCCATAATGTTTCTCAGAACAAAGTACGATAACAGGAGTATGTTGAATATTCGCCAGAATTACGCCTTAAATGTAGATAGATAAATAGAACAATGATTACTTAAAACATTGAGATATTGAGTACTTCTTGGCAGGTATTAGATGCATCTGCGTGCAAAGCTACAAAAGTAGGTAGCTATAAAAAGAGCCATAACTTCCCGCCCTTCCGAGTAGGTACATCAACTGTGAAGTGCGTTTCTTTAATACGCATAATGGAAATTTTATGAGCTAGAAGCTCATGAACTTACCTGAAGCGATATATAAATATTAGCGAAGCAGGAGGTATGTAAGAATCGCATCGATAGGAAATCTGTAGTTTATGCTCGTTCCACCAACAAATTGGTGTGTGTTATGAGTAATGAAAAAACATCTAGAACACTAATATTTTATATACATTCATCACATTGCTTAGAAAAAAAAGGTATAGAAATGGAATTTTTGTTTAAATGAGCGAAGTTGTGAGCAAAAAGTAATTTAAAATAAAGTAGGAAAAACTCTGCCCTCGATTATTTTAATTCATATGACGGTGTGGTTAAATCGAATAGCAGGTTATCATTACCAGTGGTCATGGTAGTCAATGTCTGTCAAGGAAAAGCCTTTTTCAGTACAAATACTACATGATTTCGTCCTTAGCATTAATAACATACGGGAATCCCGTACCGATAATTACTGCAGATAATGCAACTCCTTTACGCAAAATGATAAGAGATAAAAATCGAAGCATATCTATCATTACGATACAAATAACCCTTGGCATTGTATACAATTTAAGCATAAAAATGAGATCATTCAATGTGAATCAATATCAACCAGAACATATATATATATATATATATATATATATATATATATATATATATATATATATATATATATATATAAATTATAACGAAAAAAAAAAATATGTGCACGACTGATGAAATTGTTAAAAATTGTCACCGTCGCCCGGTATATATGCCGGTGAGGGTTGGAATATTGTTCAGGCTAAAATTAGGAACCCAATAACGCATACGACGATCCCGTACCCAGAACTTGTCGGTTGTTAAAATAACATTGAAGTTTTTGAACACTCGCCAAGTTACCAGATCCTCAAGTACAATATTTGACTCAACTCAAACAAAAAATTCCAATATTCTTATTCGATATCAATAGAAAAAATAATTACAATGTTGATACTTATATTTGATTCTATTTCTCTAAACAAAGGGATAAACGCGATGTATTTTATCGGAGGTAAATCGAACCTCGAACCTGTCCCAACGGGGAGACACCCCTCTTATAGTTTCACGGTACCTCCATAATTTCAGCGACGTTCACGATCAGAACACATCGATACACACGGCAGTGGGGATTCGGGCCGCGCCGAGTTTTACATCGCGTTTTCTTTATATTTCTAAACGAACGATTCGCAATTGCGCATCGCTACCGCGTCTTAAATCTCTATACCTAATGTAATAATATACGATTTTTTTATAAATTATAAACACAAAACAAAGCAATATATAAAAATTACTCATTTCTTATCTCGTGATTTTACCCCTTTTTCCGTGTTCGTAAAGTGCTGAGACTAATGACCCGTTTTCATTCCACCAGATCGTAGCAGATCGAACCTAATCACCCAACAAATAACACCCCACGGGAACGCGGCCTGCCCACCGCCCGTCCCTGTCACACTTGCATCGGTTTCCCGCTAATACCGTGGGACGTGCGCACGTTACGCGGGTGTAACGTTGCTCGTTTCCCGTGAACTGTGTCTCACTTCCATTATCAAGTGCGACGCTGGGTGGTGTTTTAACGATAGCTCCATAGAACATTTATACTAGTTTTAAAATTTAGCAATTTATTGTCCTAGGAAAATTATAATATCACAACATTACTTAGTAAATTTTCGTATTGGAATAAAATGACAAGTGATACGAAAACCTACCGCAAGTAAGCACATCAGTAAATGATATTTGGTACGTAATTTGATTAAATAAACATTTTATCACGTTTTTATTAGCTTCATTTGTATGTTTTGCGGGCTTGTGAGTTTGTCTGTTTGTAACCGACTCCTTTGGACTCGATTTTGTCCCACTTTGAACGGACAGATTTAATTAAAACTTTGCACACTTATCAAGAATCGGTGACAATACAATAATTTGATAAGTTTATCTTATTATCCTGATCAGGATCGCCAGGATCGAATAATTTCGTCACGTATCGTCTGCGTGAGAGCAAGTGGTTTATTAATGTTTATAATTCTATTACTGTTTTGTAATAGAATTTAGTAACAGTAATAAGCATTATTATTAATTCAACTATTGTTGTATTGTAATCAATCGAACTAAAAAAAGAAAAATAATTCTTAATATAAGCTGAAAAAAATAATGAACAATGACAAAAAAATACTAGTATTATTATGGAAAAAGCGTGGGTTGCTCTAATATACGAAAAATGTGGCACAAAGCGCCCCACGCTTTTTCCACTATAATACTAGTATTTTTCGTCATTGTTCATTATTTTTTTCAGCTCATATTAAGAATTATTTTTCACTTTTTAGATTAATGTGCTTTAAAAGCGTGTTTTTTAGTTTTTTTAAACTATATTATTAAAGTATACCGCCTTCTTATAAGAAGACGTTCAGTGTCTGTGCTGCAAGCGATACGACGTACCCTCGACGAATCTGACTTATAATACGTGACGATTCGTTTTAAGACAACACTAAGCCATTAACGACGTCTATGAGTAGCAATATTTTAAATGTAATTGTACAGTAAAACTTCGACAATATTTAGTCTCATTAAATAAAATTAATTTGATTGCCGCCATGTCGTCGTGAAAGCTCAAAATTCAATAGTCCTTATTATGTTTTTTTTTTTAATTGAAACTAAAGCCGAAAATCTGAGTTGAAGTACAACAGTTTATTTTTGACCATCGGCTTAAAGATTATCTCATACTTTATAAGGTCACCAAATGAACCTAATTTATTTCATTTTATAACAAGAAATTATTTAAAGATTATCTCCAATTTATATAAAGGTAAGTTTTATGTATAAACAGGGACCTTACTGAACATGCGCACACAGAACCCTATAAATGAGTTCGTGATTTTACGTATCTGATTGGCACGTTAACCCTGTTTATTTTTATTCTAGTATTATTTTATATCTTATATAGATTTCTATTTTTCTTAAATATCTCTTAGTTGTATTAGGGATCCGAATCTAATGCTTAATAAAAATGGAAAAAACGGAACCCTTGTAGTTTAGTCATGTCCCTCCTCCCGTCCGTAGACACAGACATTTTATTCAAAAACTACAAAACTTACATCAATGAAATTTATAGTGTAGGTATCGTGTATAAAACGCTATTTAGTTTTGTGAATAAATAACAAAAATAAATATTTCTAGGGTGTGTGATATGCTCCCCACACCATTTATACCTGGAAATATTTTTTCGGCAAACATTAACGAGTGGCACATATTTAGACAATACTTTTAAAACGTTTTAAGATTTCGAAGCAATTTTTCTGATTACGTGAATAATTTCAGAAATAATTGCTTCGAAAGTTGAAGAAATTGTGCCACCCCCTCGATTTATTAAGATATGTCAAAAAATAAGGAAAAAAATAACGAAGGTAATACTTAATAAATACTTTCAACGAAAATTATTTTTAATATGATCGGATATACTATTTTTGAGTTATTGCCGAAAAACTGCGCTTCTCAACAAAAGGACATAAGTGCCATAAACATGCGCTCTTTTGCTGATGAACTTTAGTTTAATAGTAATAGTCCATATCCCCACTTGTTTTTCTAGTCATAGGCGACTAAATTGCTTATAACTATTCTGTGCGAAAAATATGGAAAAAGTGTAACAACGTACTTGTCATCTGTAGTGCAATTCTTTGTAATAGTAGCTTCGGAACCCTATAATGAGCATGGTCCGATGTGATTTTGGCCAGTTTTTTACATATTGTCATGAATGTAGTGCAGGGCAGTTGCAAGATTTTCTAACTTACAACAGAACATTGCAAAAGCCTCGTTTGATTGCACGTTTTCTATCGAATTTCTCACTTGCGACGAGCACTATTGATCAAAAGCTTTTTAATATTGAAATAAGTGATAATGACATACAGAAAAATATAGCCCATTTTCATATAAAAAATGGAGTGTTTATTTAAGGCGAGCGAAAGGGTACATCATTTTAAATAATATTCAGGAGTCGCACGCAGCCCCAGCAACAGCGGTCGTCGGGGCGGCGACGTGTGACGTCACGGCGTACGCCAGCCCTGCCGCGGACCAAGATATTCGGGGTTTTCGCGGAGATCGAAAAAAACAGCTAGAGCCGCGACGAACGGACATCGTCGCGCGACACGCTGGTAGCAGCGATAGTGGCCAAAGGAACGCTTGTGTCACCGTCTCCAAATTTGAAACATTTGACTGTCACACGCAATTTAGGCACAAATTTAGAAAACAAAAGAGACGCAAATGACGCTAAGGATGTCGCGAACTCGGGGGGCACGGACCGAACGAGAAGCAGCGCGCGAGTCGTGCGAGGTGCAATTACGCGCGCATGCACCGGTATAAGGGCGTAGTCAAGGTCCGCGTCGTAGATTTTCCCTGAAAACTTCGAGATAAAATTATAACAATAGCTTCGACATCGATTTGCCATCAGAATTCTTTTTGATATAAAATTTCTTCTGGTTTGCGTCTTCTATAATTCTGCGGATATTCACGATTCATATAAGACGACATTTTAATTTTTTTTTTGCAATTGTCTATTTAATATAAATTTTTACATATATTTCGGCGAATATTTTTATTTTTTAACTTTCAATCCCAGTAGTGCTATTCAAGCTCTTTACAATGTCACTCAGGTCAACGTCGTACCTAAGTGAGTTCTCACGCTACACCAATTTATAATTTTATAGAACGCTAATGCAATCACAACCACGCGCAGGCGTTTACACTAGCCCGATAGCGTCACGGGCAAAACAAACGCTGCACAATAAACACGAATGGACATTCTCAATCCATTATTACCTAAACCGTTTTTTATCGCATTATTAAACAGTCCTATAGTCTTGTAGTAATTAGCGATTAAAATCCAATGGTATTTTGTAACACAAGAAAATTTGACCGGCTATCATTGTACTTAACGAGCGAAAACACGTTTTCACGTTAAAAGAGTAAATTGACAAACCATCATTCTATTGCATATTTTCTATCGAACATCTTACACTCTTATACTAAATTTTCGAATATAAACTGAGATGTTCAAAATTAAAATTTTAATTTGTCTAAATTTAATTTTCAGACAACATCGAAGTCCTAATTTATATAGCGCTCGCACGGCCCGCGTCTGTAGCCAAAAAATTCTATGTATACCCGCGGCATGTCCCCAGAACAAAATATCATATGACATCAGGCCATGGAAATAACCAAAATATACTAATCTGATATACAATATACACTAGTGTGATTACATGAAACATTTCATGGTTTTTAATTGCATATATGCTGTAGAATCAAGCCTTTTCGTTGACTGATATGAGGACACCACTGAAGCCGGTTCAGAGTAATGCTCAAGAATACAGAAACATCAATACAACGTAACACCTAGTTTCATTATAAAGTAGTTTGTAATGTTTTACATTTGGCAGTAACAATGTCACACAATTTGTTTTGTTATCATTAAGAAGAGAGTTATTTGCAGAAAGCCATTCTTTACTTTCGACATACCTAGTAATAACAACATTGTCCAATATTTGACTTTGGTTTTATACGGTTATCATTACCAACATTACGCAATTTTTGTACTTTCATTGCACGTTAAAAAATGATATTATAAAACAGTTTAGCTAACTTTTTCTTTACTAAACTTATGAGATTTATCTAACTTTTAGTCGTTTTAGCCAAATTTGTTCAATAGGAGGTACTAAAATGGTTTAGCAAACGAATTTTCGGTTACTACTAGATAAATATTTAGCTCTAATTAACTAAGTGATCTAGCTAAATTAAATATTACTAAACCGCTTATATAGATTACCTAAACTGTTTACCGATTTAGGTAGTAACACCTGTAATGACTTTTGTTGTTATTACAGAGCTTTAGCTATTATTGAGAATTCACTTTGATTGCTTATTACTAAGCTGTTGCTTATTATTAAATAAAAATTTAACAAAAACTTTAAATTAGAAATAGCTAACTTGAATGAAGTTTCGGCAAAACTTAGATTTCCGTTAAAATTATGGCGCCATTTTATGTGCTTCTTAAGAAATTCCCGCGTACATAATAGACTATAATTTTCCACTATTTAAAATACTATATAGAAAACTTTGTATCAACCATAAGGGTATTTCATTCTACATACGAACGATATGTGCACTAAATCGTAGTTATTAATATTTATAATCAAATATCTAATGTTTCCTTTACGTAATTATTATCATAATGCATGCTTTTTACACACTTCAACTTCCCAAATATTAGCATCTATTTATTTAGATAGCGACACCGATGTTTATTGTGGGAATTGTTTTGTATAAGCGAATGATAATTTGATTAGGTCAGTATTTTAATATTATAAAATTAGAGTAAAGTAATAAATACCAAGTAATGTTTGAACACATTTTAATAGTATTTAATTATACATATCGCAATCTTATCATTGTACGCAAATGATAATAGCTCAGATATAATTTTCACAGTAGGTTATATAAATCAGTGATATGTTATTAAATCCCTCTGATACATATAAGTTTGAAACTTTTTTGAGTTCAAAGTCTTAGAAAATATGAAAATAATATATTGTAGCCTTAGTAATAAACCAAATTAATGGCTACCTTTTGACATTTAACGTTCTGAAAGTCGATTCAAAGACATTCGAATTATTCAAAAAAATATAATTTCCAGAATGTAAAAATCAGTGGGCATTAATATTGTTTTATACTCAAATTCAAAATATCTTGATTTCATAGGTTACAAAATAACACTTGAAATACGTCATATTTTTTTGCGAATTTACACTTTACCGCTCTTTCGGAAGGCAGTTTTTCCTCAAGAAGAATGAGCAAGAAACTTAGAGTAGCTCTTTTCTAATTTCCTCGACTGAACGAAACAGCCCGGTAAAAAGTCGAGCCGCTTATGCCCGTGGATATTTGTCTTCTAAATATTCAGAAATTGCATAATACCCTTTTTTACTGAGTGATTGTTTAATAACACTCTTAAATTTATACAAGGGTAAATTTTGTATGTCTACAGGAACCTTATTGAATAGGCGCACACAGTACCCTCTAAATGAATTTGTGACTTTACTTAGTCACTGATTTCACTAATATGTGAAATCAGTTTATTATTTCTGGTTTTGACTTTATTTCGACTACTATTTCTTTTAAACATTTCTAAATTTTTTTTACATATAATAAATTTTCATAAATGAATTGAGATGCCAGAGTTACGATTTCAATTTCCTTAAACTTATTTCTAAGAGATGCACGAGGTCCGAGCTTGTAAATTGCGCGAACGGCCCGCTTCTGCAGCACGAAAATTCTATGAATATCCGTGGCGTTTTCCCAGAGTAAGATGCCATACGACATCAGACAATGGAAACAGCCAAAATAAGCCAATCTGGCAGTTTCGACGTCTGATAAACTTCTCATTTCTTTGACAGCATAGGCGGCAGAGCTAAGCCTTTTCACCAACTTACTTATATGAGGACCCCATTGAAGCCTGTTATCTAAAGTGATTCCCAGGAACACGGTAGAATTAACAAACTCAAATTCTTGTTACATCCTGAAATAGTTCCGGATCCATGTCCTACATTTTCAAGTGAGAATTTTATACATTTTGGTATTATTTCATTAAGAAATAGGTTATTTGCAGTAAACCATTTCTCTACCTTAGAGATAGCATTGTTCACATCGTCATAAGTGGGCTGTCGTCTTTTAACTTTGAATAACAAAGAAGTCTCATCTGCAAGCAGTACTATCTCATGAACATCCTTAACAAGACTAGGTAAATCATTTATGTAGACTTAAAAATAGAAAGGTATCAGGAATTAATCCCTGTGGTACACCCATGTAGACTAATGACTCAGACGTTGACATCAACTCTCTGAACTCTGTTACTCAAATACGACTTCAGAAGGTCAAGTACCCGGCCTGTAATTCCATAGTGACGTAGTTTCCCGATCAGAGTTTCATGATAAACACTATCAAAGCCTTGGGAGAGATCGTAAAATATGCCAATTGCATTTCGCGAATCCTCCCAGGCTCCAAAAATATGTTACACAAGCTCAACGCCAGCATCGATTGTTGAGCGACCCCCAGTAAAACCGAACTGTTTATTAGATATTAATTTATTAGTATAAAAATGTACTAACAACTGATTTAGGATTAATTTTTCGAATATTTTGCAATTTATGGAGTTTACAATTATAATAGAAAGACCATGAATGTCAGCAGTCCTCTTCATGTCTAAAGATTTAAATGTTTTGGTAATCTCTTCGGAACTTACATATTTAAATCTAAATCTCGAATTAATATTACAAATAGGACTATTTTTCTTCAGTAATGATTCGGCAAAAGCTGGAGACGAGTTAAGAGAACTGGTAGTTAAAACAGGAATATCAGCAAAGAATGTTTCGAAGGCCTTAGCAACCTCTGTGTTTTTATTTAAGGTTTTGTCATCTAACAATAAAACAGTTTACAACTTGCAATAATAAACCAGAAAATATAGTTTTTTTTTTTTTTTTTAAATATTGTAAATTGTTTGGCATAAAATTTTTAGAGATAATTTATTAGGTAAAAATTTTACGCACGTTATTTATTCGTGACATATAATTTTCAGTCAAATATAGATGACTGTAAAATGTTCTTGAGAACAGACTTACTAACCAAGATTTATCGAAACCTAAAAATTTTATAAGTAATTGTTCACACTACTTATGTAGCTCTTTTAGAACGACAGGACAAAAATACGATTCTGTTAAGAATTTCGAAAATATTGAACAAAAACATCAATCTGATATAAATATAACAATCTTAACATTTATATTGGTCTAACTCTACCTTAGAATATTATTATCAATCCATGAATAGAGCATGAGAGAAAATATGCATTTTTATTACATATTAAAGCACTTTTATTGCTAAAACATGATTTGAATAATGATTTGATAGTGATGCTCATGAAGTTTCGTCTAGAAACACCCACCTATATCCAAACGCAATGCATGTTTTAGAACAAATGTATGATATTAAATATAGCTACAAAAATCAATAATGGGAATGATATAGTAACGTTAGACGAATAATATGAATAAATCGATGTACTATGCTAACTTTCAGTCGGAATTTACATATCGACACGATCCTCAAAACTATGCATTGTAATAGGAAGTATTTACCTATTCTTGTGCTGTATATATATAGTATATAGGCAATATATATGGTAATTACTCTAATAAATGTTCTATTAAGCAAAAAGGCATGAAAGTAAATGTCAACAAAACTAAGGTCATGGTGTTTTAAAGAGACAAAAAAACACGACTGAATGCGTTATATATATATACATACACAAACATATGTATATATTATATTTACGAAATCCCACACATTATATACATAATACAAAAAAATGCGTTGCGGAGTAAAAAATAAATCGTGAACGTTAATATTGAGTTGTATTAGATTAAATATGGTTATATTCTACTAAACTATTCAGTATTTATTTATTAAGGATTGCTTTTACTAAATGTTCTGTTAAATTAGCTAAAGTTCAGTAACTACTTCCCAAACAAAAAATGATCGTGCTGTTGCAACTAAAGTTTAGTAAATGTTTACTGAAGTGTTCAGAAAACATTTACTGAACTGTTTGTCTACATTAACTAAACACCTTAGCTATGTGTTACTAAATAAAGACTATATAATAAATAGTTCTCTTAATAAAGGTCATTTGACCCATAGTTTTTGTTACGTAAATACGCAAAAAAAGTGAAGTACAGTACGTGCTAAAATTATGGATGGCTAAGTAAAGAAATAGCAATAAGTTAAAACAACGTATGATAGTTCAAAGGAATGTAGTATAACTTTTTTCTCTCATCAGAAATATTACACAGTATGCAAACTTCCAATATTCATAGACATCCATAAATTCAGCATGTAGTGTATGAAAATTTTGTATAATGGTATTTATATGAATAATTGTGATTGGGTGCAATATGTGCATTAAAAATATTTGTGTTCTTGAAAAATTAAAACAATGAATGTGCATGTAAAACATGGATATCGACACTACAGTGTAAAGGGCAATCCGACTCTTGCGCAGGCATGCAATCCATAGAGAAAAAATGTAGCCCAGTTCAATATGGCGCGTCTGACATAGTATTTCTGTGTTATTGCTCATTGCACAGTATTTGAGAGATCTGTAGTGTGTATATACAGCTTATTTCCTGAATATTAAAAGCGATCAAGACATATACGTTTGTGAACGTGTAATTGTTACATGTTTCTGAAAGTTGTTTTCACTGTTATGACTGACAAATCTGTTGAAGACCATCTCCGCTCGTGGGGTATGGAAACATATATTAAAAAAATTAAAGGTAAGCAATTGTTCAAGTAAATTTTTTTATAGATGCTTTTTTTGAAGTTCGTTTGCCAAAGCATGTGGTATTTATCAAGTTTATCTACTCATCCAAACATCCGGTATTTATTCAATTATTCCACTCAAATAAATCCACGTGTTTTGGCAGAATAGTTACCGATCTATTTTTCTGTTAACAATAATTATGTTTATTGCCCCTCGTGCTGAATAATTTATGTATATTTTGATATTTAGTCATTATTACATATTTTTCTCTGCTCTAGAACAAGCAATTGATTTGAATGTCCTTCTCTTAATGTCACAAGACGATATCAAGGAATTACTTCCAATCATCGGGCACCGTACTTTGTAGTCAACTCAGTTAAAACTACTTAAGGAAGTATAAACAATCCCATCATTTTATCTTTTGTAAGTTTGAATTCTATTGAATTTATATAAAATTTATTTATATTAGAAACTAAATTACTATGAAATTTTGTTGCAGGAACAAAGTTATAGTAATAAACCAGGGTCAAGCGAGCCAGATAACCTGCAAGTTATAATCTGCATTTCGTTGATAAAGGGGAATGCCAGACTGCGGCCCAAAAACGCACAACATATAATATTTATTTAATATTCTTTATTTATTTTTTTGTAAAATTTAGGCAATATTAATTAATCACTACTAGTTTGGCTTATTATGCAACAAATAAATAATACTCAAACAAAATTTTTCGATGGCAGCACCTATGTTACCATTAGTCACTAGCAAAAAAATTGAAAAGTAATCGATGATAAAGGGAAGAGTAATGGATGATTGTTATCAACTTTTTTTCTTCTAAATGTGGACAAAGCAAAAACTAGTAAAAATGATGAAGGAATTATCACAAATGATGTATTCTCTGATTTGTTAAATACATTATTGAATAATGACCCCTTGGAATAATAATTTCTGATAACCGTTGGATAAACTTCGATATCGATTTTACAGGGGAAATGGCAACACTTCGCACGTAAATCAGAAAAACTGACATTTGACATTAGTTGACACTGACAGTTAAGTACTTGCAAGTTTTGCGTGAAGTTGTTTTGTTGTGTACTGTATTTTATTTTGTTTTTTAAAATTTAACGACTCGGCAGAGTAAATGGACACTGATACCAAAGAATCTTCTGACCAAGGCTTGAATATAGATATCGCTTCTGCTGGCAATGACGACCCCAGTGCGAAATTAGAATCGATATCAGCTGCATAGCGATTGCATAATTCATAGACGAACGGTAGGATGTTGTGTTCATGTGATGACGGTTATTTGATATCTGGGGTGGGCACGGCATCAAAGTTATATTTCTCCACCAGCTCAGTTTTTTGGATGATGTCTTAGTAGTGTATGACACACAAGATGAATGACATTTGTTGAACGATGTGTGTAGGTTATTACCTACTATTGTTTTTAAGGCATTTGCATAATTGTTATACCTGTGTATTTACGAGCGATACGCAAACATAAAATATGCTAAAAGTGATGTAAAACAAGTGAAGTTTTATTGTAAAAGCCTGTTTTATTTTTTAAAGTAAAACTGTTTATAATTTTAAAACATCGACTTTTTTTATAACTGATTCCTTAACCTAAGTATTATTGTTATTGCATATTACCGTTTGGATACTGTTTTCAATGTGTGCACCCAAGGCCGAAGAGGCTATGGCGGTTTGGCATTCCCCTTTATTAAACATTCCTCTTTAGGCATGATAACAGAAAAAAACTTCAGAATCCGAAAGTGAAGAATCGGGGTGTACCTATTTTAATCCTATAATTTATACTGATCTTTTATTTTTTAAACATGTGGTCTTTATTAATTACAAATTTAATTTTTCCAGAGCCTGTATAAATACCTATCTTCAATAAATGAAAGAAAGGTTTTACTCTTACAATACCAGTCTAGTGGTCTACTGAATAACACATCAAAAAGGAAATTATGCAGTATAATCATAAATAGAGACATTCAAAATGCTGCAAAAACTGCAATTACTAGCCAAAGACTTTATCAATTACCATTTAAAATTACTAAAATGTTAAAAAAGGAAAGTGCCCCTGTATACTTTACACCTTTTGATTGTTTAAGCCCTTCTCAAAAAATTGCAGCAAAGGGCAAATTATTGGACACTTACAGGCAATGTCTCAGGGAATATACCAAGTTAGTTTAATTACACCAAAGAAACGATCGTCATCTAAGAGCTCTTGTTTAAGAGCTTTATGTAACCTCAAGCATCTACTTCAACTTTAGCATTGCGAGTAAAAGAAGTAGTTAAAAAATTACCTGAATTACCTCAATTGAAGCAGCTGATATACATGACAGTTTACTATGGTTGAAAAACTCATGTGAACCATGGATCAATATACAGTTGTATTGGGATCAAACAAGAAAACTCCGCTTACAAATATTTGGAGCAACAGGAATGTCCATAACCGATTACTTTAATGAGTTTCGTCCTTTAAGACAATCAGGAGGATTACACTTAGTAGGTATATGTACATATACTGAATTCATTACAATATCAGTATTGCTCTTTTAATCATTTACAGGACAAAGAAATAGAAGTCACACAAATACAATTCCCATATACTTTTATGTTTAATTTTATTTTGCAGTTACTGGATGATTTCAACCATTTGTATTTGGATTTCACTGATAAGCTGTTTGTAAATTGACCACTCCACAGAGATGGTATAATTTATCTAGCTAGGCAACGCAATGATGCGATTCTCCACGATATTCTTCCTGTCTCGATGAAGATCATTATACATTATTACCTAAATTTAAAATTTAATTTACTATATCCATCTATGTCCTAAAGATTTTCTCAATACTAATACTGTGAAACTAAATTTGTCATTATTATACATATTTCTAGTGCGTACAGTCATATTTAGGCAATTTTTAACCTGTATAACCTATTCTTATCATGATCCCATCAGATGCATAGTAATAAATACTAAAGGTTACATTACTTTGGATAACTGCCAACTTATGGAAATAATATGACCGTTTTTGTAAATTTTTGCCTCATAAATAATATACGTTCAAATGCATTTGTATGTTCTGAACAACATTTTTTTTCTTAGGTTTTTTTATACTTTTTTAGAGAAGATACAATAAATACCAGGTAATACAAAAAAAAATTATGGTGCTGCCATTTTTAATGAATACAAGCATGTAAAAAAGTGAAAACGAGAAATCAATGGAGGTTATCGCGAATTGAAACTGCAAGGTTTCATCACCCATATGAAAAGTTCTGCAGATTTGGAGACAGTAATAACTCTTCGTAAGGAAAAAATGACAAGGTTACGCTTTACCATTCAGCCATACATTATTATAATAGGCACATCTTTGAAAAATATTGTTGGTAGATATATTATTATTAATAATGTCAAATATTCGCCAACAGCAGATGTAAGATACAATTCTACATGAACTAGATTCTACATGAATTCTACATGCTGTTGATGCCTGTTTTAAAATTATGTTTGCATTGAATACAGAGTATCCTATTGAAAGTGCAAATATTTGGTATTTTACATAAAAAGCTATGTACAAAATGACAAAATACGCCAAGGTGTATAAAACAGTTAATTCGCTTATGACTGATTTAGAAATTGCATTAAGATGCCGACTTGCTTTATTTGTAAAAAAATATTTGATAGCACAACAGCCTTATTTAAACATATTAATTATATTCATAGTAGTCATAATTTTTCAGTATATCATTCTGTTGATGATGGATGTAGCAGATGCTTTCACTTAAAAAATACATTTCGTAAACATCTACTTGCTTGTGTAGATACGAAAAATATTTCAAGTAGTCTAGTTTCTGACCTGCAAAGTAGATCAATTAATATTTTAGAGCAACCTTTACTTGTTATCTTGCTCTCTATTAACATTAAAATCTAGTGAAATAGAACTCCATTCATTACCAATGTTTTTGTCAACTTGTATGCAAACCCATTGCTACCCACAAATGCTGTTCAGTCTGTCATTGAAGGAATAAATCAATATTTATCCATGGGCTTATCACAAAATATTGAAAATATTTTTAATGCAATGATAACCTTTTTACAGAGACATCAAGACACAATGTATTTGAACATTGTCATACCTGTAGTTTGGTTATATTTTCTATATTTTATTGGCTGTTTAGTAAAATAAAATGCATATTAGGTACTTTATACTAACCAGTTTATTAAAAAAAAAAGAAAGCCAAATTTTAAGTTTTTTACTCAACTACTGAGCTGTTCTTCTTTATTGTTTAGAAAAACCTAAGCAACTAATTAGCCAATCCTGCTAATTTGTAAAAATAGCTAAAACTTTAATAAAATCAAAAAGTGCATTTCATATACCAACTACTGAACAGTTTAGGAAAAAATAACAAAACTATTGTTTAGTTATTCCAGCCGAATTCAGCTGTTTTTCCTAAATAAACGAGTTTAACTACTGTAGCTAGAAGAAGTTTAGTAGTCACCACAGCAACTAAATTGTTTTGTAGAATTTTACATAAAATTAAGTAACTAATAGACAAATAGTTTTTTCCGTGTGTAAAATGTCTAATTGGTAATTCAACATTACAGACATTAAATCAAACTTTTAACCGTCTAAATCTTTATACTAAAGATCGACGGAAGTTTCTGCCAGCCCCAAATGGAGCCGAGTTATTTGTAGTTTGTACACCTGCATACTAAATCGTAGAATATTATTTAGTAAGGTTTAGCAATAGGTGATTAAGATTGTATACTGCAACATTTATATTTTCTTTCGACTTTTTAAAACATCTTCACTCTTTTTCTAAATTCTTTTATCGACACTGATAATAGCAGAATATAAACAAAACAAATGAGAAAATTATCATGTGATAAAAATTATTAGGCAAACTAAGTTCGATTAGCGATTTAAAAAAAAAAGTAATTATGGAAAATCGGCTTTATTAAAGCCCGTTATAAATATTAATTGAAATTCATCAGCACTTACTCGTAATCTGTTTACGTTAAAGGAGTTGTTGAAGTTCCAAGATTCGTACAAACTTGTGTGTTACGATACGAAATCGGGGGCACGGCGCGCCGGACCGCCGCGGCCGGGGGCAGGCTGGGTCGCGACTAAAGATGATTTCTTGGAAAAGCGTTTAATTGCCGTGAGAGTTTGACGTTGCGTCAACAGTCGCAGCAAACGAAGCGAACATTAAAACATCAAAACCTACATTGCTGGAAAATTCTTAATGATTGTGATTAAGATATAATATAGTAATAAAATCTTGTAAACAGCTTATTAAAATTATGATTCATATTCTCTATAGTGCCAGTATATTTCAATAAAAGAGATTTCGAATTTTAAAAGTACAAGGAGCCAACAAGGATAGTGCATAATTTGTACGTTGAATCCCAAACTTGCAAAACGTACGAAAAACAATAGTGTAAAACCGATTGCCTGCAAGCAATTACTGGTTGCTTTAGTGGTGTTCTTTTAGAAAATTGTTTATATCACCGTCGTCAATCAGTACTCGCGCCTTGATAGCGCGTTTATATTTTGAGCAAAAATCCGATAAAAATATATAGATAACGTACAGATAATTATATGGTATCGGACGCAATGGTAGCCGTGCTGCGCGGCCGCGACAGCTCTAAGAGTCGAGTCGTTAGCTCGCGTGGAAAACATATGTATCAAAAGTAGTATTATTATGCCACAGTAAAGTGAGTCGGAGAATTGATAGATATTAACATCACGTCGACAATGTTTTTTTTTAGATTACCAATCTTCAGTGCTAATAAAGATCTTATTATTTGAAAGATTTTATTCACATTCAAATCAAAAAGTACTAAGTACATACAACTAATTGCCGCAATTACGTACATTTCTCGAATTTGATAGAAGGCTAATTTACTTAATAAATTAGCAATTTTGTCGTACATGACGCATTGACACCGGATGAAGTTTTTTCTTCGATTAAATTGTACAGCATAAAACGGAAAACAAGAATTACAGAAGACGGCTAGGCAGAAACAAAATTTCAATGAATTTTTCAGCGAGAATAATTTTTAAGTAGAAAAACACATATTGTACCTATATATTAAAAAAAATGAAATCTATTACGGGTCGGTCCGGCCGTTTTATCCAGTTGATTTGCTTTGATTTATTTTATGAAAGGTATAGGATGTACAGATTTGTCATTAAGCACTGAAAATCACCTAACTTTTAAGGTTTCTTCCTGTATATCTCCTCTAAATGAGGTACGCGGTTCATTTTGATCTAAGAACACTCGCTGGAACGAGTTCTTTCATTGAAGCCCACTTAAATTGGATGAGTTAGAGGGGAGGTAGGGGTGAACATTCAACTTGACTTACAATTTTTCCACATTACAATATGCGTTGAGTAGACCGAACTACTACAATAAGAACCAAGAAGAGGCCACTATAGTAAAGAGTAAAGTGGAAACTTAAATGGCTGTCGATAAAATTTATCGACTCCTTAACAGACGATAAAACTTTTCACCAAGCTGTCAAAGTAAACGAAGAAAGATTGACGGAAGAAAAATTCAGAAAGGATTTGTTTAAGAGCTCGACACCATCTACTCAACTCTGCTTAAGTTTTTCTACAATAGAAAGTTATTCACACTTGGGAGACTCGCTTAGTAAGACAATAGTTTTTTACAACGGAAACCAAGAAGAATAAACAACAGAGCACGGAGCACAGAGTACAGTAGAAATTAGAAAGGCTGCAGATGAACTGTTCCAACTCTCAGAAATGGACGTCAAAGCCTGCACCAAGCAAAGGAAACGAAGAGCAAAAGAAACAGAAGGAACATACCCTCCCCGCTATATTTATTAACACACTATGGTATCTATAACCTATCCCGAATCCAGTTTCTGGCTAAAGATTGCACGAATACCGGCTGGCTCTACACTCCCGTCACCCCTAATCCAAACTAGAACCTATATATACTTACCCCTACAATTACGTTCTCCCTTTGGTGTATCGGGACTTGCCCCTTTCAGTCGTTGCGAATGGCTGAAGGTTGAACGATGATGATGATGAATTTTAAGTTGAGTAGTTTCGAGAATAAGTGGGAATGGCCGATTTTCCTCCATTTTCTTCAAGTTATTTTGGACATAAAGTTTATAGATATAAAAAAAAAAAACTATTTTTCTCATAATAAATACGTTCATTAGATATGTTAAATTATGCACTCGACGAAAGGTTTTTATTCACTTTCCAATTTGCTCTCTCCAAAGATAACCTTTAAAATCGGAATTCTTCTTACTTAGGCTATACGTCTGTTTGATTTTTTACATCCGTGATTGGATAACTTAATTCTATACCTATGAAACTGCAACACTAACACAGACACAAACACACATGCACAGCCAGATAGATAAGAGTGTGAATTTATAAAAATTTTGTTTCTTTATCTGATGTACAAGATCATAAAAAAACAAGAAAATGGAACAGTATTTTTAAAAATGTATGTCTTTGTCGATTCAATTAACTTAATTCCTACAACGATCATTACAGCAAACATTGATTAGTCAAATCGAATACCATAAAATAATTTCATGGCTGCACTGTCATATTACAGATCGATAGATTATGGGAATTTAAGTTTGTATAGCAGGCGGCGCCGCCGCGCCAGCATTAGCAGCTGGCGCGGCGGCGCTATCAATTTCGCCAACATATTCGGATTCGGTTATATCGGGTCCTGTTTACGCATTAAAAGTCAATTATTCGTTCATGAAATACTAGTTTCACAGCGAAATAAAATACGTGTAGCTATTTCAATAATAAACAGCGACAGACAAAATTTGTATGATGTCTCAAAAGTGTAGTGATTTCTATGAATTTTTATAAGTGTGTTTTCTATTGAAATTCAATCTAATCTTTATACAATTTTATCAATAGAAGATACGCGCGTTCTTTAATCACGTTTAAATGGTTACACAAGTTGTAATAAAGTTTTGCAAGGAGATTTGAAGTTGGAATGATACATTAGCATACAATATCATACAATACAATATCCTTGCCTACCATACTAATAGTATGGTAAGCAAAAGAGGACTCAAAAAGGCATCGAGACCGGCACAGCAGGACCGGGCTGCAATCGAGAGCGGGATCGCGATCGGAAAGTACATCAGAACGAGGATTAGACCCCATAATGGTAGTAGAATTTAAATCGAAAGCAGGCCCGAATCAGGATCAGTCTACCTAGAGTCTAGGCTGTACTCCATCCATCTCGCTGTCTATCGACATAAAAGAGGATTTCGTTCTATGACCATGATAACAACCGAAAATTTTATATGTTTCATTGAATATCGTTTTATTCGTAATTTATTGGAGGGACGACTGATCCGTTAAAACAATTTTTCTCGTGCGGCTCTCGACAGCACGCGCTCCGCTCGATCATCGAAGCGGCGTCGAGGCGCGCGCGCGGCTAACCACTGACCGTATTTGGTATCTTATGGTTTGTGTTTCCCTCCCCGTGGCGGTAAGAGACGACACGATGTTCCACGTAACCGTCCACAGAGAGGCTGTTAAATAATATCAAACGAACATTGTCAGTGTGTACATGTATAATCTTTAATCTCGTACTGGGGCGTCACAAGATCTAATAAAATTGGGTATACTTTCATATCGGGTTTAATCTATAGATAAAATAACGGTTTTAAAATCTAATTCAACAAAGACGAAGAACGACTAGTTAAATAATAAACTATGTATTATTTGTAGAATTCTTTATCACGGAATCAAATCGGCAACACTCGGTAAATGGATTATATTGATTTCTACAGGTTTATATCCTCACGGTACCAGAAACGCTACCACTTGAAAAAGCTCTCCAGTTGGGAGTCATATAGACATCATTCGTAAGATTGCTCTTTGCACTTAGCATAATGCGGAAGTAATTCATCTTATTTATTATAAACTTGTCATCGCTGTCTTTTGTTTGTATTTCTTTGTTGTTCCGTTCTTTCCATATTTTGTGTATCTCTTTTTGTAATCCGTTTCTCTATACCTTTTATTAATACGACATTTAACGTGCTTCTTACTCATATGTTAGAAATGTAAAAAATTGTACCTATTGTTGGTATTCCAAATAAATAAATATTGAACTTTACTCTGATACGAAACCATAAATATAATAATATGTATAGAAGAAAGAATGATGGGTTTATGGATATTATTGCCTGGCGGAATATTTTTTCTAGGATTTGCAAAATAATAATAAAGTCCCTGCAAAATAATATAAAGGTGTACTTTTCTCCAATAAGTATAACAATTGAACGATGAAAGATTTCGAAACGTAATGAGTTCATCACGTTAGAGCTCTTCGCGTGCGGCGACCGGTCGTACCGTCGGGCATGGAGCGACATAATTTCGGAATATCATGAATATTGCTTCTCCTACTTAAGTAGTCACAAGTGATAATTGAATTATCATTTAAGTGTTAAAATACTGATCCGATTCAAATATTATTGAGGAATTAGTAATTGTCACAAAATCGATACAAATTTGATGCTACTCAGCTGGTTTTGTGGAAACATCTTCTATCTAGTTTGTTATATTGTCGGTAAAGATTGTGATGGTAAAGATTTACCGGAACAGTACAAACACTTAAAAAACCGACCTAATCTGTTTTGTGACTTGTAGAAAAATGGAGGACTCACATCGCAATATTACAGTCGGTTATTGGTTTATTTCAATACAGTTAGTAGAAGAGTTTATGTGATAAAAAAATAACTTCTATATCGGCAGCGCTTTCCTATTACATGCTCTAGACATACCACACTGTGCAAATAACTGAAGTGCACCACCGGTGTGGTTTTGATATTTATGTAAAATCACGATCCTCTTAACCGCGTGAGCCGCAGAAGTAAGTTTGTCAGACAATTGAGAATTCCATTCTAAACTTCAGCGAAACTTTAGCGGAGTCGACAATAGACTCCATTGAAATTTAGAATCTAAAATGAGACCTAAAACAGAGTCCAATTTACACGAGTTAGTGCAGTGTTATTTAATATTACATTCATATCCACAAATTTAATATCAGGTAATGAAAACTTTGCAAACTTGGGCATTTTTACTAACAAAATATTTACAGTCAGCTAATTAGAGATCTGAACAAAAGCACTATCCACTACACCAAACGCTTATTTCATGTAAATTTTGAAAGCGTCTTGAAACATTAGGTACAAACGTACTCAATTCCTGTGTTAAATGTGACAAATCATTAAAGTAGATTAAAAAGCAAAGGCCCCCAACTGGATCCCTAAAGATTACTGACAATCAACACCATTTAATCTCATTTACATCTACTACCTGTACTGTGTTGCAGTAAAAAAAATCCATTGAACTTCATGAAAATCGTTGACTTCAAACATATATCTTTCAAACAAACTCTTGCAACATGGATCAACTTTCAGTGAATTTAAACTATTGAATATAAAATAATTTATGTGAATTAGAATGCACGAGTAGTTGACCCAAAATATTTTTTAAATATTTCACTACTGGGAGTATTGATATTAGTCTAAAATTTATCAATATGAACGAATACATTAATATTATGTTATTTGAGGTCACTCTCCTAGTTTTAATGCGCCATATCAATATGTCCTGGGTTCTAATTTCTGTAAATTGGGTTCTTTATAAATGGTAACTTACCATAAACCGCCATGCCCTTGGCGTTTTTTTTTACCTATCTTGTGCCAAATTTCCAACGTATTATCAATACAAATGTTTTAGTAATTAGGTATATTTCATGGGAAATATTATTTTTCTTGAGGTACAAATATTTCAAATAGCCCTAAAAAATATAGGAGGTAACTTGAAAGAACACAGCCTGTACGTCGTGCGGGGGTTTTGACGAATGCACGTCCAGTAATTTTCCATTATCTTTGTACCACTGGCTCCAGACAGGTAGAATATGATTATAAACATTGTTGTATTGTCTGTAAAAGCAATCAGTGATTGTTGACTGTAAAATCATTATATTATACAAGTCAACTGATCGCTCTTGACGCCGAGATTTCAACTGTCTTACCTTTACTATCTTATTTTACTACTACCTTTATCTCGCTTACCTATACTATGACTTATATAAGAATTTGTATAGGCCTTCTAGCGGTCGTTCGATATAACTTAGCGATATAGCCTATGTAGAACAATTAATTTTTTATATGAGATCCTTTGCGGTACCCGTCAAGGGCGCACCGCAGTCTTTGAAGGGACCGGTGAAGTATTTCCTGCGCAGCCAGAGCGGCAACCGAGCGAGCGTGCGCTCCAAAACAGACGGTTTTCCCTTGTATCGGCGTCCGTCCGGCGGCGCGCGCGCCGTCGATTCGAGCGGGCCGCGACGTGACCGCGCTCGAACATCAGGCATTCGGGTGCGTCTCCTCCACGAGGGAAAGTTCAACGCTTGCACGTTCTTTATCGAACTCGCGCTCACGTGAGTTATTTTAAAACGAATACGTCGGAGTGGCCGCCAGCGTACGTACCTGCGGACAAAACATACAGTACGTTATCGGAGTGAACGTATACAAGAATGCTATTTAAACGAGAAATTTCAAATTTAGAATTGCACAACCAAACCGCTTCGAGTTCGGCTCGCCCGTAGTTCATATAAGGCTTTGTTACAATATAATGGTACGTCTGTTTGTGGACGAACAATGATCACTAATGTTCATTATTCGTTTACAAAAGCTATATGATTCTGAATAGAAGATACAAACGATGTCCCGATCATATTTTCTCAAGTGACTATTTGTACTTAAGTGGGCACGACATATTAACAGCAATTAAAAGGGGACCACGTCATTTGTCTACACTTTTTAATCCACTAGTTCCTTCCTGAAATGCTTTCGATTCGGGAGGAAACTAGTGACCTGCATATACAGCCAAGTCGTAATAAAGCCCCTATATACACGTATTTAAATTTTCATGAACTTCCAAAGGTGTGGCACCTACATCGATGAAAAAAGTTTGCTTCTTCCTCGTTCTCGTTAAATTCACAAGTCACGAATTTGATTTCTACGTATTGATGTTATTTAATTAGTGTACTGTAAAAAGAATACACGATGACATTTTCTCTAAATAATTTCAAACAAGATCCTGATGATTTATCTTTTTAACTGTTACACGGAATGGGCGACTGATTTTTTTGTACTTCTTTTTTAGGACAATAATGCTAACAATTTTTTATTTATTTCAAACGAATTTTATTTGGTTTGGGCCTTATGTCTTCTATTGTGAGTCCAAGCACACTACTCTTATTTAATTTTTTGCATACGCTAGTATTAATAGTCTTACTCGTTTACTTATCAGTCAAGTGCCCGTCGTCGGTGATGTGAACGAAACAGTGCACCCGTCCCACTTTTTAATGAGGTAAATGCTTTCGCCTTAAGCACGTTTTATAGAATAGTATGAGAAGCATAAGCGCAATAATTTAGTTTTATTCAAATTCTTACGATCAAAACTTCATCATAAAGAGAAATTATACTTACTAGATTACTTTACATTATGTTTATTTTATTGATTCGTTTGGGACGGTATGAATGGATTTTATGGAACGAAAATGTGTAACGAAAAAGAGATAGCTAAATGCGTATATAGTTGTAGGCTGCGAGAGAATGAGATACAGTTTCCTTATCCTTCGTCTCCCCTTTATGCGATGGTTCGTAGCGGTCTGCGTCCCCACTACTCTACCGTCGCATACTTGCCCATACACAGACTCTGCATACCATGGAGATCAGACTCCATGCTGTATACTATATAGAGAGAGAGAGAGAGAGAGAGAGAGAGAGAGAGAGAGAGAGAGAGACGTTGAGAAACCCATAGCACATTATTTTCAGTTCATTCTCTTAAATATTAACCAGAATACTAAGTTTCACTTCTACCGCATGTGAACTCACACTGTTAATTTCTTAAATTCCTTTTTATACGCGCTTTCTTCTAGTTTGCGTTTTCTATAATCCTTCGCATATTTACGCCTCATACAACACAACATTTTCAATTTTTAAATCATAATTATTTAAATTACAGTATAAAATGGTCGATAAGGGATCTGGTGGATTCCTTAAAAATTCAAAGCTTTGATACAAGTCCTCCATATTTGAAGAGCCACGTGAACCATTTACACTCCAAATAAATGCTTCAATTTCAAAGTTATATAAAAATTTATATGTGTGCCGTTATATTGGAAATACCAAAAAAATTAAATTTGCGTAAGCTCACGTCCAATCCTAGGTTCTAAGCTCTTCGACAATTTGCATCATCACTTATCCAAATTTAAACTAGAATAGCAGCATAATAACAAATATTGTAGGATATCATTTGTATGCAAGATCACAATTCAAGTGTCAAAATCATCATATGCATTCAATTAATTATTCCGCCTCTGAACCAAATAAACGATGATTCATGTGGACAAACACACAGAAGTCAGTGTTATTGTAGGTGTATAAAAATAAATACACACATATATATTTGTCCTCCACACGGCCAATTTCATTATTTTTATTCAATACTGTAAAAAAGCTGCATGGGCACGACAAAGTTCAACCATAAATTCATCATAGGAGCATCGTAACACCCTAAAAGTGTAAAGTATTAAACCTTGTGGTCATCATATATCTTTAAATTGGGTACTCTAAGATGCCAGTGGCATACATTGTAGGCGTACCTTCAAGCGATAAATTACTCAATTCCGCCCCACTACAATATTCTTATAGATTTCATGAAATAATATCAGAATAAAAACGTCGCGTCATCACCTTACATAACATACTCGTGTAACTACGCAACAGATAACTTTTATATATACGTCATACTTTTAGTATATTTTTTAAATTATAGAATCAAGTGTCAACTATAATGGTAGTTAACAAACGCTTGATTTTACACTAAAAGTGAACAATTATACAGCGTTATATATCCAATAGATCGAATAATTTTCTAGTTAATTTCTAAACGTCTCCAATCAGTGACGAACTTAGTCATCGTCCTGAACATCCGTTAGTCATCAACTTTCAGCCTGCGTCACCCGACGACGGCAGCTCAGCGAGGGCAGGCGTGGGCGGCGGAAGGCACGGCCACGCGCGGCGCGCGCCCGCCCCACCCCCTGACCTTTGCTGGTGGACGAAAACAGGCGATCGGTATCGGCTACCACGCCCCTTCAGAACCACCGTGTGACCAGTCTACGAGACCAGTCGACTGGCTAAATTATAAAATGTTGCTTTTGATTTGATAAATAGTTTCGCGGTATTCTAACAATCGATACACTCTTCTTTAAAGTTATTTTCAGCCTAATCAATGTTTGGTATTAAATACTTTGTTTATACGTAGGAAGTACAAAAATTTTGCATTTCCATCTAGTTGTAATTTTAAAACACAAAATTTTTATAGTTTAATATATTTTTTGGTGGGGAACGGCCTATTATTTTTTTCATTATTAATACAAAACGAAATTCTTCCATAACGTAAATAATATTAATGTGAAAAAAATTTAAGACGATGATTTTTAAGGTTCCGGTAAAAATGGCATAAAACGGAACCATTATACGTTCGTCATGTCCGTCTGTCCGTCAGTGTCACAGGTATTTTACTTAAAAACTAAAAAACGTATATTGATGAAATTGATAGTGCAGGTGTTTTGTGTAAACTGCTACTTAGTTTTGTAGTTAAAAACAAAAATAAATACTTTTAGGGGGCACTCCATACATGTAAGAGAACCTGGAAAAAAAATTTTTTCAACAAATATCAATGTGTGGCACATAATTTGACAGTTCTTTTAAAACAGTTTAAAGTTTCTCAGCAATTTGTTTGACTAATTGAATATTTTCTGAAATAATCGTTTCGAAAGTACCAGAACTGCCCCTCCTCCCTTATTTTGTAAACCGTATGTTCAAAAAATATGGAAACAATAGCGAAGGTAAATCTTAATAAAAACTTTCAACGAAAACTATTATAAAGATCATCAGATATACCATTTTTGAGTTATAGCCGAAAAACTGAGCATCTTGTTCATGATATATATATATATATATATATATATATATATATATTATATCATGAACAATTAATTTATTTATTTCACCAAAGGAAACATTCGGAATTTTGTCTAAACAAAATAAGCGTTAGCGCCCTAATTTTTTTTTTAATCGTATAAACTGTTCTCGCGCCGGCAGCCAACGCTGAGCGTACTAAAAGGCGCATGGGCGCGTCGCAGTTGAAATATCTCCGCCTCAGCGCCAGCGTTGCCAACTTTATTTTTTAGAGGATCGTACCATAGTCTAAAAAAGATAGTATTTTGCCATGATTTTCAAGGAAATAATAGTACGCAATGGAATTTCAATAAAACTACATAAATCAAGTAAAAAACGGCATGTAATTATAATTTTGAATTAATATTTATCATTAATAAACATATTATGGCATTAGGATATTATTAAATTATACTTTTTTTAAATTAGACATATGTTATTTATTTATTCTGAACCTTGATTAAAAACAACTTCAATATACTTGTTTAATTTACCCTCAAGAATAATAAAATGGCCTCATTTATGATAGAATAGAAAACTCTATTCCACAGATACTTTTCTTAAAGTAATAAATTAAATAAATTTCTAAAACTAAAAAACTTTAATTGACTTAGTCACTGTCTGAGTCATTAGACACAGCAGTAGACGTAGGAGTAGAAACATTATTTTTTTTATACATGGTTTGCTTAGCATTTCTGCAGATGGCTTGAAGTTGATACATGATCCGTTTTCTTTAATGTGTTGTGCAGCCAACAAATTCCCATTCACTGTTTCTATAAGCAATTTATTACGGATTTTGTTTTATTAAATTTACGTGACTGAACACTCGTTCACACTGTGCATTAGAATGGGGAATGCACAATGTGTCTAATGCAAATTGTGATAGTTCTTGATAATCTTCTAATACATTTAACTCGCTCCTGAATTTGTCAACGGGTAACTTCAAATCTAATTCATTGAATTTTGCTGGAATACTTCTCCACTGATCGTCTATTGCTTGTATTAAAGCCACATTTTCTTTTGCTACTATTCTAGGTAGTAACTCAATCAATGGAAATATTGAAGGAAAAGATTCACGAAATTTTGATGATGCAGCATTCTCAGGATTTATCATAAGAAGTTTTGATAAAAGAGGATCACTCATACGGTAACGCTTTTTAATTTCTTTAGCACTTGTTACCAGGAAATTACGACAACTGCTAAAAAATCGATTAAGTTCGATTTCATTAAAAAGGTCGTATATTTTGCGTACGATTTCGATAACGCGATCGTACATCGTATAAGAGCCAAAAAAGTCGTATAAATACGATTTAAATAGTATGGTTGGCAACACTGCTCAGCGCCGCTTTCTCATTCGGCAGACGGGCGTCGCAAGGGTTGTATCTTGAAGGCGGAGCGGTGCGCTATGTTGTGGCGAGGGATGACGTGTGCGGTGGTACGTTCGATTACGTAACTCGTAGTTTCTTCGAACGTGCGATAGTTCTATTCAAAATCGTTTTCCTTGTTTCGCACATACGTTGTAGGTCGCCACACTCCCTTTCGCTCAGTGCTTTTCCGAGGAAAACGCCTCAAGGGAGCACCACGAGGCGGTGGTACGCCCGCTTCAGTCGTGGCGGTAATTATTTGCCGCGATGAATTTACTAAAAAACGGTCCTAAGCCTGGGTCGACCTAAAGATTCGAGGTTATTTATGGATTAGTATGAGTAGGAAACTAAAATATTACACCAATATTTCAAAATTATAAAAAATCTTTATAGAAACTAGATGCCAAATTGGCTTACCTCAGAACGTATACAGACTCGTGTTAATTGGTTCAAAAAAAATTTAAAAAGTACAATCACGCACGATTCAACGACATGTAGTAGTAGGATACTGTGGCAGAAGAAACACGGATTCATATGATGATCCACACAAAAAACGGCAGTTTCGTGAATGGGTGTTCGAAGTTGTCAGCAAACTAACAATATTGATGCGAGAAGTGTGGGTTAAAAAATTACGTTTTTTTTTTTCTTTCGGGCGGGTTCAGTTTTCACGATACCACTCGAAAAGGGAAAAGGAATGCTAAACACACTACTATTAGTGTGCCTAGTGTTCGAGGTATGTTCGAAAATGTTCGAGGTAGACAACAAAGGAGTAGCATGCTCTTGCGTCATTACAATGCCACTTTGCACACCGTAAATAAGACATTCATTTTTGGCTTCTGAAAAAGACCTCGCACCGTCTGATTTCTTTATTTCCCAAAAATCAAAAATGTCGTGACAGATTTGTTTTTTAAGGGTCCATAAGAGGTTGTAATGGTTTCCCAGAAAATATGTAAAAAGGCATCCTCAGACCAGGGTATGAACATAAAAAAATGGTTTGTGCGAATAAAAAGTGTATAAACTGCGAAGAACAATATTTTTAAAAACAATAAATGTATTACTTAACTTATAAATTGTTTTATCTATGAATTGTGGAAAATATTTAGTGTTCCCCACGTAGAACATAAGGAATATAAAAATTACATTTCTGATAAGTGCTTAATTTTGTTATGATGCGTAGCGACACGAAGGAACATACGAGGGCTGCTATTTATGTATCCGGAACTGGCCACATACAGAACAATACTTAAAAAGTAATTACAACATTAAAAATGGAATTCCTTGGCTGGAGAATACAGTTTGTTTCATGTAACTGTCAATTGTTTCACCATTGAGGCCTCATTTTGAAAATTGTGTTTTATAACCATGGATTTAACTCTTGAAAATTTTCGTGTGATGATTTATTACGATTTTAGATGCGGGCTAACTCAAAACCAGTTTCAAAACTTCAACTTTAGGGAATGAAACACCATCGAAAACCACTGGGTAATAGTGGTTTAGTGAGTTTAATCGCGGGCGGTCCATGCTCACGGACAAATTTAAATAAGGTCGCCCTAAATCGGTTATTGTACCAAAAAATATCGATAAAATTTGTTCGCCTGGGATTCCCCAAAACTTGAGCATTGATCAAAAACAGGCTCGTGTCGATTGGTGCAAAAGAAACGATAAGAAAATACAATTATGGTGCGTCAAAAGCTGTTTATAATATCGACATAGGTGATGAATCTTGAATCCATGCGTATGACCCCGGAACTAAACAACAATCGATAGTGTGATTGTTCCAAGATAAGCCGAATCCAACAAAAGTGATTCGTGCCACAAGCACTTTGAAGAAAATGGTTGCCTGTTTTTTTGGTATAAATGGACATATGGTTAAAGTGCATCGATCAACATGGCGAATACTTTGAAAAAGCAATAAAACCATTAAATGATAGATGTTTATCTCTTTTTGATATTCCGGATACATAAATAGTGGCCCTCGTAAATTTATATACGTATATAGACATAAAGAACCAATCATCGAGGCAACAAAATTTAAACAGGTGATTAAATGACTCGTTAGATAATTGTCCTTTATACAGGAAACGACAAGTAGTAATTTAATTTAAATAGTAAACAAATTTAAAAAGTACATAGTAATATAACCGACGTAATAATATCTATGCATTAAAACTTACACGTTAAAGCTAGACGCAGTTATGCTGTATCGAATAATGCGGCAGTAGGCACTAGTGTCCTGTCGATGATTCGAGCTGCAGATTGCTGCACGCTTTTGACATAACAACGACGTCTGAATAACTATGTGTATCAATTCACGGTATATCTTGACCTAAACTGTACGTAAACGATAAGAGTACAGTGCTTATTAATTACCGGCCTTCGATTGATCACCTCTTCGTACGAATGGAGACTTGTCTGTCGGTCGCGGAGTTGTCCCACGTCGCCTTAGATTGCATCGTCTTTGGCGCACGGAAATCGAGGTCAGATAAATAATTTTTCATAGGTTAAGAAGTACTAATGACAACAATGCGTTCGTCGATGAAGCGGTTTAATAAAACATATTTCATCAGGTCGTGACAGTCTCGCTACTGTCATATGATGGAGTCGAACGTCGTGGTCATTAATTATTTTAATTTAATTAGAAATCTCCAGTTAATAGTTTTACCTTTTATTTTTATTTCGTAAAGTAATTAGAATGGAATTAATCCAACCTATAATTAATATTATAACCTCATAGAACCTATAAGATGTCAGTCGGAAAATTTCTACGTTAAGAGAAATTATACTTATTGATAAATCAAAAAAAATAATAATAATATTCTTCAATAGTTTATTGTCAAAGTACAATTCCGTATTTTTAAAGAGATATGGGATAACATTTTCTCCATAAAAAACAGCGAAATAACAATTTAAAAAGAACATTGTATAGAACTAAATACTTATTTTTATTTTAATGTAGATTAGGTAAACAATTCGAACGTAGAGGATAATATACCTATCTCAATTGATATGTAATGATTTGACGCACAACATTTTCCCGTGCCGCTGTTACATTTCCCCGTGAGCAGGCGTCACGCGGGGGCTGCGTGTATTATCACCTGTAGCCCCCTCAACACGAGCCACGGGACAGAGTACTTGGGCAACTACGCCGTCAGCCAGAGGGCTCGGGCCGTGCACGAGCGCAAGAGTACATGAGCCACCAATGGGACGAAAAAAGAATGCGTTCGCATACTTGAATAAGTATTTCACATAAAGGTGACGAGAAGTGTAATACCACCAAATCGGACATTTTATGAGTCAAAAAAGAACAAGGGATTCTTTGGGACGAACGAAAAAAATACATCAATATTTTTCTGTCGACGATCTACGTACGTACAGAGGGCGTACCGTACGGTTCATCTCGTCGTCAGAGCACGAGACTCGTGATCAGCGGCCCGCCTAGAGACCTTTAAAGGTTGCGAGGACAGCGCCGTGGGCGTAAAATATAAATGTGCCGCTCTCCCGTTTAATGGAGGAAAATACCTACAGTTAGGCCTGACGGGCGAAATCCAGGCGTTCCGAAAACACCCACTACCTCGATACTCTCACTACCTGAAGTGCCCACCGGCGCGTTGTGACGAAACTCTCAAGACCAAGTACTCGGCAACATTTGGATATAATTAATATAAAATTGTAATTTACTAATGACCCTAAAATTGGATATACCAATATATTCGTTTGGTTGTTTTTATTCTCTCGAAATATAGTTATTTTGTCTTGTACCTACTCCTCTTTCAAAATACTGAATTACATTTTAAATTAAATATTTAATTTAATAGCAGCTTCGTGATTATTGTATCTCCCGAGAAATATTTATTTTGAGGTGGAAAATTTCTAAACAGGTCTTAAATTTTAATTAGAAGACTAAATGAAATCGTTTTCTTTGTAACCGATGCGACTAGTGTAAAAGCATGAATGAGTTTATCTCAGTCACGCTTTTTACTTCATTTTTAACTTCGTATTACTTTCAAAAACTGATATGGACTACATAATCTTTTCATTTCAGTAAACCACCAGTCTGTCATAATAAGATTAAACACTCCTCCAAACCATGAAATGCTTTTAGTTCTTAAAAATTAACCAATACCAAATATAATACAGAGAGATCGAGTCCAGACAAAAACTACAGCGAGGTGCTTGCGGGCGGTGGGGGCTCGACGATCCAGTCGCAGAAAATAATCGTTGATTCCGAAGAATGGCAGAAATTCGCGTCGACACGCACGCCCAACCGCGCGGCCCGTTTATTTGACAGCAAATTAATAATCATTCCCGACGAGAGAACGACCCATCGCCGACACTGCACGATCAAATATCAACTTTATGGCTCTACAGTTAAAATAAAGAATAAATACGCAGAGCGGTAATTCCTCTATTTAACGATTTAAATCCCTAAGTAGACAGGCATTAAAGTGCAAATCGGTTCAATGAGGGGCCTTCGATGAGATCTAATCCACTCGCTACGGCCGGCGCCGCGAAGCCGAGTCGCATGCGATGCGATAAAGACGATGGATCTGTGCGAGTCTTTGCGGAAGAGAGACGCTTGTAATGTCGCCGTTCGCCGCCCGGGCGAGTCGCCGCTCGGGGGCGCCGCCGTCGCAGGCGAACACGAGACGAGCTACAGCAAACACACAGCCGAGTTTCCATTAATTTTCAGTGGAAATTATCGCCCACAACAGTCGCATAAAGCAAATGCTACGACATTTAGCTAAACTCATATTGTCAGCATTAAATCGACAACGTGTGAGCGAACGCACAGGTTAACGATGAAAACAGATATGTGACATTATTATGGAAACAGTTCGTTCTGTTGCCTACGAAACAATAAAATCCATACTTAGTACTAATTAAATTGAACAAACGAGTCGAGCTAATTAGTAACCAGTTTGCATCATCAACATGCGGATTGCAAATCCGACAGTCATATTTGACGGCACATTATTTCATGTAATAAAATATGAAAATAATTGTCATATATCGCATAGTTTGAACGGGTTGTACAAATATAGTAATAATTAGCATAAATATAATTTAATAAGAAAAGAAAATAAAAACCTGTAGTATACAACAATATTATGAAACTAACGATTCTAAAATAATATTATTTTAGATTTTATACTAATTCGTATCAAGTTTGATTTTATTACTCTTAGAACTAACGTTTAGAACAATCAATTAAAACGGTTTCATTAATTTCTATCAGGTCTTCCGTAGGTTATCAATCATATGTACGTAAACAATCATTTATATCGCAAAGATAAACACCATAAACAAAGTCGGCCGGCGACGTCACGCCCGGCGGCGCCGGCGGTCGATTTACGATGAGCAGCTTTGCGGCGTCACGCAGTGTCCTTAAGGTCGCGCAGTCGACGTTGTAATAATCGCTTCCGGACTTACCGACCGTTCCGCACGCAGAAAATCTAAAAATATCTCCTCGACGAGAAACTGTTTCAAGGTGCCGCTTCTCGGCGATTTATACGTAAATATGGAAATTTGTTTAATCGTGCGATCGTAATGCGCTCAGCATCCGCAGTCAAGTTGCGGTCTTCCGTTGAAGCGTCGCAACGGGAATTCGGGATACCAGTCTTGAGTCTAACGATGAACCGAAGTAAGTGGTCATTCATTTCGATACCGTGCGCGAACGGGACTCGACGATGTCCCTCTCTATCATACAAATCTTTCCCTCTTTAGTCCGAACGAATCTTTTTCACCTCAAATATTTCAAGAGCAAACGATTCCATTTAATGCGTTATGTAGGGCTGCGTAAAACGTTCAGTGACCGCGCAGGAGAGCTCCGACATCGGACGTCCCGACCGCGACCCGGCGCGGGCGCGGGCGCGGCGCCCGGCCCCGCCCGCGCCGTCTAGACACGGCCGGCGGCTTCGCAAAGGTCGCCGTTTTTTATTGACGACCTCTGTTTTTTACTGGCGTCGAATAAAGTAATGGATACTAGCCACGACAAAAAGAAACATCAGTAACTTAAATCGGGAGGCAGCGAAACGGAGCTACGATTTAGATTCCGTAGCGAACAGTCATTCAGGGAAGATAACAAACAATCGCTTACTGCGATAGCTCAACACGGGAGTCACAAACTTTTTGGGATACAAAAATTGTCAAACTCGAATACGATTCCAAATTTGTCGCACGAGTCAGATCAATAGGCATGTGAAGTAAACACCACGAGTCCGCAGCTGCAGTTCTTTTGGAGTCGAATGTCGCATTGTGCATGGCGAATGATAAACGAGCGCCGTGAAGCTTCGCCGCGGACGAGCCGGTATCGCGACCTGACCTACAAACACACTTCGATGCTGTTATTACAATAAGTGCACGACCACTTCTAGCACTCGTACGGGTCTAGGTATGTTATAATATTTAACTGCTAATACTATGAAAAAAATATGTGTTAGAATACGTATTAATAAAAGAAGTTGTTTGAGAGAGTCCTCAAGTCCGATCACCGCCACTTCTTGACCTTAGAAATACATAATACTAATCGTTTGTTCTTGACCTTTATATACAAAAACCAATCGCAGGGTGCAAGGTCAGAATGTATGTAAATATTTGTAAACAACCCTATGACATTCGATGTACGGGCTTGAATATTCCGAATCTAAGACGTACCGCAATCGTTTTACAAAAATAACTAAAACCAAAAATATATTACTACGAAATAAAGTTTCATTATTAACCATTAATTGAAGTCCCTTGTTACTTTTTGTGACTTATCCCACATCGAATATTATAGTGTGAACTCGGAGAGATTTAATAGCTTTCTTCAAAGTTGACGTGCACCGCAATAAACTTGACTGCGAAAATTAAACACTTGACTTTTTCTTGTTCTAGCGAACATGAAAAGTAACTGGTTCTCACGCGCTATTGGCCATCACGCGCACTTGGTAATATTCCATTTAAAAGAAACTTGTGATGTCCTGTAAAATTGTCCATTATTTCAAAAATTTAACATGCCGTTGTTGTTTGACAATTTCAATGAAAACGTAGGAGTTCCGTTTTTAAGCAAGTAATTATACGAAATTAATCATCAGTACAATGCAACTAGTATTAGTTTATAGCTAATGAAAGTGGTTACTTCTACAATTTTCAGTATATCTCAGATGTTGGACAAGAGAATGACATGAACGATCATTTTGATGTGAAATCACGATGACCCGTCGGCTAATAAGGGACTAATTTTATACAGGTTAGCCTAAAAAATATTGTTTAAAAATTAAAACCATATACTTGTAATCCAGCCATTCTAGAGTCATTATCATATGTGCTTTTAAAAACCTTTTACACGACATCATCTTTGTTGATAATAAATAGAAGAAATAAATGAATTGGGAGTTTTGTGTACATATTTGTTCATCATACGTAAATATAGTATATATATATTTAAAATAAAGTATTTTAAATTGTCTCGATATCCACAAGTATCAGTGACAAAGGGTGAGATAAATATATAAGAGGCATGGACACTAGGCTATTGGAGGCGGCCAAAATGGTAAGTCACTAGACCCAACCATTAGCCGTAGTCCCTAAAGGCCTGGGCCTTTAGGGACCGTACATACATGCGTCTAGACGTATCCACATTTTCGCCCATTTCTGGACTAGACGCAGGATGAAGACGGGGTGAAACCGACGACTATAGGTACCGAGTTCTGACAACGTTCGTAGCTTGTGACTTAGACGTGGCCGCTCGAAGACCGAGTTTGTACAAGCAACCATATAAAATATATCACAACTGGTGGGGTCCCTAGCGACTTTGCTGTGGCTGTCGCCAGTTGTCTAATGTGCTTGGCTCTGGTGTGAGAAACGCGATAGTACGGAAGGAATAAAGACAAATATAAAAGAAACATCTCCCATGATTATTCGGTAACATTGTACTATTTTAACAAAATAAAATGTTATTCATATAAACTGCAACGAAAACTATTTTTTATTAGTAACAATAAATGTTTTAAATTTATGTTCTCTTTGGCTATTTCTTAAGTACGTGACTACATTTACCGGTTGAAAATGACCATACTACGAAAATATTTATTATGGAAAGGATAAGAAGACATTAATAAAATAAAAACCACAAGAAATGCATATTTTAAAAACCTAAGTAACAAATATAAAAAAATCAAAGACGTCAGTTAATTAAATGATTAAAAATACAATTTTAAAGTGTATAACTATTTTAAACGTTTATTGATGTGTTACTACCAAAAAATGCAGTTGAACAAGAAATTTTAAATAATGAAATGTAATTTCAAATAAACTAAGATTTAAACTAGTGTCTTCCCGCCCGTTTTGCTGTACGTATTTAAAAATTTTGTAATAATTGTTGTTCTCAGATCAGTAAAAGAACGAGATATCATATTGTAAGTGATCACTATGGAACCTAATGTTGCAATTTTTGGTTCGCTTAATGCCTAAACCTCGCCTCTGCAGAAGGAGACACGACAACATTATGAAAGGAACGCGTAGACGTCGCGTGTTTAGCGGTTCTTCCTTGGAGATTGTTGCAATTTTCCTAATACTCCAGAAGATAGTAATTTATATGTAAGTAAAATTTGACTACAGTCCAAAATAGCTTCGTTTTGGAGACTAGCCCTAGCAAAATGTTTAAGAACGGTAAAATCATGCTTTAGTTATAAGAGGACAAATAGAGACAAATAAAAAATAAGTGGTTATTAAGAATATTTACCATATATAATACGGATACATATAAAATATGACAAAAATATAGTATTTACATTAGAGCTTACAGTTATAAACATATGAATCATTAATTGATAAAAATGTTCTCGGTTTCAATGCAAGTCTGAACTAAAGCGTCGTAAATAAGATTATCGTTTTATAATAGTCACAATACGCATGGTATCACAAAAAACATTTTATTTATGCAATAAAACTGTCACTAAACGATACAATTATTACTTTTTATGGGAAAAATGAAATAAAACATACAAAATTATTATACTAAATGTAGAAATTATGCGCCTCATTTCAATGGGCATAGAAGAGAACTATCGTCATTTTAAATCAAAAAACATATTTTCAAGACTCCTCAAATAGGTCACACTATATAACTGGTCTGGACAGGTTTATGTTTGGTGAGCGTTATGCGACATCATCTAACCAACATCAAAGAGAACTGTGTAGCTTTGGACATTCCCATTTAAACATTATCATGCAGTCAACCATCTACCGAAATTGTTCAGTATTATAACTTATTATTGAATTAATCTAGCCGATTTCTATACACATTTGAAACGATCGCTGAACGTGATGTACTATCAAGCAGTGGAGACTTCACGGGCGACTGCGCACGCCCGCCGCACTCGATGTGCTCGCGATGCATTATTCAGCTTGGTCGAGATTGAAAGTTATAAATACCTGGATTGTAATACAGCAACCACACTGCAACCAATAAGCGACTTACAAACTTGTGACCGTCTATTTTGCTATTTTGGGGTTTCGAAGCTGTTCAAATGCAAGCTCGATTAACAGGTGCGATTCGACGTCTCTCCGTTCGCACTCGAGTACAAATGATGATACACAGCGATCACGATGTATGTACACTACAGCATTTAATGTAAAAATATACTGTCGAAACCGACCACACAGGTTTTAGACATAATATCGCGAATGCGTCATTCTGCCGGAAGTGTTTTGAGAATCATCACTTTCATTCCTTATACAAATTGTTTATTTTTTGATTATTAACAATATAGGTGTATACAGTTCACGCTTATCACGTTTTTGAAGCCATGAAATTACTAAGTTAATTTTATTTTTGTAATTTCAATTGAAACAATCTATTATAAAATTACATTTTGGAAATTTTAGGCATTTTTTCGTCCACTATAATAAAGAATATATAGTCAGAGAGTTTTCCACCAACACTATTGGAAGTGATACGTGGCAAAGTCCAACAAATTTAGGGGCTTTTCAAAATTTGCGAAATGCAAAATACTATTAAGTATTTTACGATATCTCTAAGGCTCCCGATTACATAAATTACGAAACTGATCGGGAAACTACATTGATAAGGACAAACAGTACGGGTACACGACTTTCTGAAACCGTATTCAAGTAACAGAATTCAGAAAACTAATGTCAGTGGCGAAAGAGTGTCTAGATCTGTGGTCCGTATGGGGATACCACAGGGATCAATCCACGGTCCGTTTCTGTTTTTGGCTATATTATTATATATAGAAGATGAGGGAGTCGAACAAGTGAAAAGAGTTTGTGTACTTGGATAGTAGTTTGTTTACGGATGACGGCAAACATAACAGAGATATTGAAACAAAAGCGAATGCAGAAAATAAAATGAATGGGACCTTGCTTATTATAATGAATAGTAAATGCATCTCACGACAAGCGCGTTTATCTGTCCATAATACGGTCATGATCTCTACACTTACGTATGGTAGTAAAAGTTGCATGTGGCAGAAAAAAAATGAAAGTAGAATCAACGCGGTAGATATGCGAGCCCTCCGAAATGTGTGAACTGTCTTTGAAAGATAGATGTAGAAGTAGTAGATGTAAATATGTCAGAGTGGTGTGATTTGAAAGATATAGTGACTAGAGTGGTAAAAGGTAAGCTGCGGTGGTTTGGCCTGGTAAGGGCGAAAGAAAGTAGACTGACAAAACAAATCTATAGATCGAGTATGTATGGTGGAAATATTAGTAAGAGTCGCCCACAAAATCATATGCAGACTAAATTGGTCGCATTTTAAAAAGGGGTAATTTTTTAAACACACACAAACCGACAAACTTGCATGAAAAGATAGATGGATGTCAGTGAGGGGAGAGAGATATGCAAAGATCGTACGATGTGGAAATCTGTAATCTCTGCCTACCGTTCTGGGAAATATGCGTGAGTTTATATTATTCTTACTAACAACTTACCTAAACTTGTTGGCAATGTTAATGAGATAGTGATGTTTTCAAATGACACATCATTATTATTTAAAGTCAATAAATAAAAATCACTAATAATGATATGACTATTGATATTTCGTAAGTAGATAAATAGTTTATTGCAAATAAACTATTTTTTAATGAAATAAAAAAAAATGCATAAAATTTTCTGTTACAAAAATAAATAGATTCGAATCTATTTTAGTAAGGAACCGTGAATTAGATTTTGTTGATATTTTTGCATTACTGTTTTCTAAATAACAGGCTTTAATGTCCACACAACAGTAAAATAGTGGAAACGCATAGCTCTTCTGTATATTTAGGTAAAAAGATACGAAATTTGTTAGCTGCAAAAATTGCCAAATAGGTTTAGTTAGGATATTTCTATATCTTGATAATAAATGACATTTTACTCTGAAAATATACCGAGGGTAGATACATATAGAATATTCGTGCTGCAGAAGCGGGCCGTTCGAGCGATTTGCAAATATTCTAAAGTACTGCGGTAAAAAAATGAGAATCTTAATTCTGGAATTTAACTGTATACTGTAATTTTTTTTTACATAAACATTTTTTACATAAAAAAAATAGAAATGTTCAAGAAAAATCAACATGGTTCAATCCTAAAGAGAAATATAAACTGTGTATATATTTCAGTCGAATATAATAGTCACAAAGTTGTTCATGGGGCTATGTGTGACAAATACAACGTTCCCTCTTATAGAAATTTAAGATAGTTATTAAAAAGGTGCTGGTTTGTATATTAAAAAAGGGTATTACACTATCTCCAATTATTTAGAGGACACAAATAATCATTTAGATTATTTATCGCTTTGTTTTCTTCTGTAATAGTTTTATTTTTGATTATTATTGTATATAAATAAAATTAATAAGACACAAAGTTTCTTGCTCCTTTTTACTGAGATAAAACTACCTTCCGAACGAGAAGAAAATTCATAACATAATGACTTATTTCAACATATTATTGAATTTGCATCAATATGTGCATTTAATTTATGCTACTAATAAATAAAATAATGGTTTTAAGAAACATAACTAAAAATTGTTTGTCTATATTAAGATCAATAGAACCATGTCTTAACAAATGTTCCAATACTTCAAGCTGTATTAGGTAAGTTTTTTTTTTATAATTTAAACAAGGAGCAAACAAGCAAGAGAGCCATGAAAGAAAATGGTTACCGCCGTCTATGGACACTCGTAACTCCGGGGGATTCATCAGGACGTCGCCGGCCTCTTGGGATGTCTGATGGAAGGGGGATGACAGAGTGGGCTACCGGAATTCTAACTCGTCGGACGAAATGCAACAGCGGAAGCTGCTATTTTAAATCCGCATTTTGTAAAAGTGTGGTATTCCGCCGGTTGAGCCGGCCCATTTTTGTGCTACAGCCGAGTTGACCACAGCATGTCTCTCTCACAGCAAAGAGAAGAGCTATACCACTTAAGTCTGGTCACATCAAGAGTTAACATGTCTTTCGCATATCGATCAGTAGTTTAAGTAATATCTTTATAGGGGGTGGTGACGCGATCAGAAACGGTTCCTTTTTAAGAACCGTCTAGGGCGTCGACCGTTGACGGAGTAAGCACTCTAAAACTCAATCTTGAAAATTATAAGAGCAGTGATCACAGTGTCACAGGTGCGAGAAGCGGCAGTGACTGTGAAGCAGCTTATTCGAAAAAGACCTACGACAAATAATAGCGTGTTATGGCGTGCCGATGATTGCAGTCGATCATGACCCGAAAACTAATTCAACTAGCAGGATGAAAATTTTGATATTGAATAATAAACCCTTATGAAGCTCGTATGTAAGCATCTCAAACCAAATTGCTACAATTAGCTAGTTATTTTTTTTGTGTTAATAGGCTCGCTAATGCTCTAGCGTAATCTATTTGACCCCAAAAGCGGCCATTATAAAACATTACCGCCGCACGTGCAGCCGGCTAACAGCTCGACAATGGCTCGTACCTACCGAATAGAAAGATTTCCCACGTGTCGGGGAACACGCACAATAGCCGGATGCGTCGAGTCGAGAGTGACTTGACACTGATAAAATTTATTTCTCTCACAGGGAAAACGTAACCATGGCGCTCTTAATGTATGGTTGTCCCTAAATTCAGTCGATTCGGTAAAAGGGGTACGCTGGTTAATTAATGTTCAGGAGCAAAATTTTAATTAAATTAAATATGAGTAATCGTTGAGATTTATGCATGTCTAAAAATACTACATTTGTATATCAAAAAAAAAAATCAAACACGTTATTCTATTTAATTCAGTAAGTATGGCGTATTATTTTAAAATTTTCAACAATGAGCCATCTTTTACAAGTTTACATGCATAGAAATACATTTTTCACAATAAGTAGTATGCTTCACAATTGCAATAGAAAAAAAAACAACATAAATATGAAAAAAGATACTTTTTTTCGTAAATCATACCACTATCGATTTTTAGTTTGGAATCATAACGACACAATGATCAAATAGTTCTACTGCAAGGCCGTTTCTTCCGAACTTTTTCCAAAAAAAGATTCAAACAATTCTTAGTGCACCAGTTTGCAGTTTCTGTTTTTTATGTTCTAAAACAATTGTTGCGTAATGATCTGCCATTCCGAAGAAAAAGGCCATCTTTTTTTCCCGTCGCTTCGGCCTCGTTTTACTTTAGTAGGCCTCCTCTAAGGTAAACATCCACTGAAGTGGATATTCACTTTGAGTAAACAATGGCAAATCTTTACATCATTTACATCATCAATTAATACGAAGGACTTTTTCAGCGTCCGAGCCGCACAGCACTGATATTGTCTTCGGTCGTCGCCGCACAAGGACGTCCCTCGCGCAGATCGTCAGTCAGATTAGTGCGATCACGTTTGAAATTGTTAAATCAGTCATAAACAGTGCCAAGAGATGGAGCTTCATCATCAAAGGCCAACCGAAATCTGTTATAACTCTTGTTGGCTTAAATGGCAACGACATTCATAGAAAATCATAGCACGAAAATTTTTTCGCTTTAAATTGACGTTAACGCCAGACAATTTTCTTTTTGCCGCTAATTTGTAAAAATAAATGATGAATACGACTCATACATAATAAGGTTCGCAAATAGTTCCATTTTTTTTAATTTAGGTACATTTATTATTTTACCGTGTCTAAGTGCCAAATTCTAAAAATTTTAAATGTGCCCTACGTATTTGTTTTAGTGTTACACCTCTGTAAGCGCATAAACAAAAACGATGACTGAATTTAAAACGTCAGAAGTGGGCGCGCTCTTTCAGCGAAATGTTTACTGCACTTTAGTTCCGAACTGCAGACAGAAAGTGAGCGGTTAGAGCCGGAGACGCGTGCGCACCACACTGTTCATATTTTTGTGCCCTAATCGGTTTAAAACATATTTCCTTATTGAACGCTCCGACCGATAGGAAAGATTGACTTATACTGTGAACATTTTTTTCATATAATACTAAATGAACATTATATTGCTGAAATTGATCCTTGATCCTTTTTTATAAACAATGTCCAATTTAAAAATCATTTAATAATCATATCTACTACTTCTATGCGAGCCAAATAATTATATGTTTTAATCACGTATACTCTCACGTGCAATTTATCTTATATGTAATTATGTAGATTGGCCACATGATGCGCATCCTACATTCGAATTAATCATTCATAATCTTACATATCGTGAATAATTTGTATTTAGGATGGTTAAACCGGTGGCTCTTAATGAGAACCACATTTGCGAAACAAAACATTCGCCTGTTAGTAGCCCGCCTCCCGAGCATACGTGCTATACACGACAATTATTCGGAAGTAAAATTTTACGTCTCTCGTAATATAATAACAAGAAATCGTGGCAAAGACGGCGGCGGGGCGGGCGGGGGCGGGCGGGCGCGGGCGGCGCCTCAAGGCTGGCCGCGGCGGGCGCTGCTCATTAATACTCTACACACTAACGCGATCAGGCGTGTTTGTGTGTGTGACATGTGACGTGGTTATCTTTTGCGGAACAAATCGAGAATTTATTTGTGCAATCTCTATCCTTATTTAAAGTACGACTAAAAACTTTTAATACATGTTCGTTCACTTATCACGGACTGAATTGCGTTAATAGGTAAAATAAACACCGCATGAATAAATGGCCAAGTACCAGAGTACATTTCTTAGTTTGATAGTGCGAAAAATTCATTAGAATCGCGTGACGACAACTCATAGGAAATAACTCAAGTACAGTACACCACACAAATATTGCCGCTCTGAATTGCTTGCAAATGCCGCGATGCACATCCCCGACTCCTTCTTCGCATCCGCGTTCCAATTGTACACCAATACGATGGTTTATGTGACTAATTTAACAGCGGTAAAGATTCGTGCATTGTACTGTATTCATTAGTGTTTCTGAATATATCATAACTTTTTTCTCTAAATCTCAAAATATTATTATAAATGACTAAAATAAATGTCCTATTGGAGATTAGTAAAAGTAGTGTTTAGCTGAGGGGTTGGCACGCCCGCCCGCGACGTAAACAAGTCAATTTGAGCCCGCAAGTTTGCGCCTCTGGGTATTTTTTATCTCGTATGCCGAATGAAACATCGACTATCATTTTCTTTAACGATGAAAAAGTATGTCGTTATGAAATTCGTAGGTCTGGAAAGTTTACCGGAAACTTTGATGACATTGTTAAAATGACCAATAGAAACTAAACCTATGCAGAAATTATGGTTTCATATTATACCAACTAGTCAGTGGTTCAATGGGTCACTAAATCGCCTGTACAATAAGTATTCGGCTGGTTTAATAATAAAAAATTATATAAAACATATTTTTGGTATAAGTTAGAGTTTGGCGGTTTTGCAACTTTACTAGTGATTCCCAACAGTCGGAGAACCCCAGTTTTTTATGACTGAGTTACTACATAACCATCTAAATTATTAACCATTTGGACTGCGTAATCTGTGCGGGTCACAATGTTGCCTCTCTACTTTTATTTCCATTATTGGAGTTTGAGGATGTTTTCAAGTTCGAAAATTTATGTTAGGATTGTGGCCTCTGATGTGACACAATATACATTACAGTGAAATAATCAAACGATTGTGCGACCAGGAACATATTTCGTCTAGAAAAGTGTAACGGTTTCATTAGAAAATGTTATTCGATACTTAATATAAAGTTGAAATGTACTTCTAACATTTAGTGTTAAACATAAAATACAATTTTAGTTATGACCTAATGGCACGGCCAAGATTGACTGCTCATCCGCCATCTCTTTAATGGCAACAGTATCAACTTTGGTTTTTGTTTACCCGTTTAATCAAATAGTTAAAAGAGCATCATAAAAAAAACGTTCACAGAAAATGCTAACATATCGCAACATATTTGAATGTGATTTTATAATGATGTAACTATAAGTAATAGTCTAAATCGGTTTTGTTTATAGAGTAGTGTCATCGGCCGAGGTTTGTTCATTTCTGCATAGCGATATTCGCGTCTATCACGTTCGCTTTCAATCACATCAGTCCCTTAAAGCTTAACGCTTCTTCATTGAGACTATAAGATGACGCTATAGTATGACACAGATAGCCCTATCCGATATCGGTGCTAACACACTAGCTTTCTTTATGTTTCCCGACGGCACACACCGCGCCAGACGGTTCGATCGAGAGTCGACGAGACGGGTCGAACTCGCCGTCGTCGGCGTCTAAAAGCAAACGAACGTCGTCAACGCTTATTTCTGTCGTCCTCGGGTGGAGCGCTACTCCCGTGACAGGCTGTGTACATCAAGTGGCCCGGACGCGGTTACGTGTCCAATGTTTAAACCGCAATGCTGATGCGCAACCGGTTATCTATTAGAATATGATCATTTTGATAGATTTAAGTTTTAAAATTAAATAGTAGTGTTATTTCTCATATACCTGAATAAATATAAATAAATTCCCTTTTATTCTAATTAGGTAGTGCCATCTGTACCTTATATCTTGTCATTCGTTGTTGAGAAAAAAAATATAGCAACAATGCAATTACCTCAAAATTGTACGAGATGGTGTTACAAAGCAACTTTTCGAAAAAATATATTTCTTCTTGGGTAAAATTATTTTTTTCCAGCGGAGACATCTATAAAGACAATCCCGTAATGCAAATCTATATCAAAATAAGAATGTTCATCGTTACCGTTCGGGCCGTTTCCGAGATCGTCGCGGCATTAATACAGGAATTGCTAGTTTAACAATGTACGATTACGAAAACATTGCCTTAGAAATTAACCTGTAATGAAAGTACACGTTTGAAAATGGCAACATCGAAACACGGGCAGACCAATACAAGTCTGTCGCGCGGCATTGACACTGAGCGGAGTGCGTTCGCAGTGGCGCAGCGGACCGGTCGTACACGACGAAATTAATAACGTCTCCTGGATACGACCGGAGGCCACAATCGCGGCCGTAATTGCCTGTATATGCTAGCTGATACGGCCGCTCCTATAGAGGTCGACACACTTAATTAAAGATCAAGAACTCGCTATTAAAATAGAATTAACGACCTTATTAACGGCCCGTCGAGTAAAACGGCCGGCCGTTTGCCGAGGTGCTCCACTACATGTATTCTCGGCATTCATCATATATATTCATATTATTTAAAAAGTGTCCTTTAACACATTATTCCTTACTATATTACAACACATTAAATAATTACCATACCATTATATTTATTCTAATACTATGACAAAATTTCGAAATAGTTTAATACTCTGAACATTATTAATGGATTCTATGTGCATTTATAGACTAAAAATTGAAATTAAATTATGTAAGTGCTGTGCGGCTCATAATAGAGATGACGAAAAGTGACCTATCAGCAGATTCGAACAAGCTTAGGCATCGGTATGAGTCAAATGCACAAAATCTTCCAAGAAAATTTAACGGTCAGGCAGCTCTGTACTTGCTGTATACGTATACGACGTAGTTACAGGTGACGAAAGCCGGATTTGCTATTGTGATCTCGAAACCAAAAGACAGTCACCTCAGTGGATGTTTTCTTTCAAATCAAAATTATCTTTATTTTATAGGTAATAAAAATTACACTTGAAATGCATCATAAACAACTGTTGTCGATATTAAAATTACCACCAAATGCTGCTTTCGAGGAGTTGCCTACTAAAGTAAAACGAGGTCGAAGTGTTGGAAAAAGATCGCGATCTTTTTTTCGGAACGACAGATCATTATGCAACAATTGTTTAAGAAGATAAAAAAAAAATCACTGCAGATTCTTACAAAAACAATTGTTTGAATCTTGTTTTGGAAAAAGTTCAGGAAAAACAGCCTTGCAGTAGAATTGTACTTCATCATGGCAACGTCACACCACATATCGCTAGACAAAAAACTAACTATTTTGGGATGTTAGGTATAAAAATACTGGTTCGCCCGCCTTATAGTCCCGACCTCGTACTATACGATTTTTATTTATTTCTTAAAATGAAAGAAAAACTCTAATAAATCAAACGCTTGAATCACCGATACGAACTGAACTTTATTTCAAAATTGACATTTGACCATAGATAATTACATACCATAGATAGATGAGGCGCTACTTGTATATATGAGTGATATTGTCGATACAAAATAGACATAAAATAACACCCTACTTATCGCAATATCCATGATTACAGACAAATACAATTTTAATCTAAACAAACTATACCAAGAATCAACATAAATTTATAATGCTTTGCAGAACATAAACTTTTCGTCAGAATGTCAGCTGGCATATCAGCTGTTGGTATATACTGTACTTTAATAATTTTATCTCTTACTAAATCACGACAAAATGATATTTGATATCAATATGCTTTGTTCGTTTGTGAAAGACTGGGTTTGCACACAGCTTCTGTGCGCCTTGGTTATCATTGAATATGCATATTGAGTACATCTTATTAGTTATTTCATACTGTAATTCCTTAAGATATAATGCTTCTACATGCCTCAGATAGACCAATATACTCTGATTCAGTACTGGAGAGGGCTACACATTTCTGTTTCCTACTTTCCCATGATATTACACCATCAGATAACAAAAAACAGATCCCAGTATATGATCTCCTATCTTCTGAATTAGAAGCCCAATCAGCATCTACATAGCCTCTTATTTCAGAGTTACCATTTTTACAATATTTTATTCCATAAGATTTAGTTCTTTTAAGATATCTTAATACTCTCTTTGCATATTCCCAATGCTGTTTAGTGTGGCAATTATTAAATTGACTTAAAAAACTTACAGAATAACTAATATCTGGCCTAGTTAAGACTGACAGGTACATCAAACTACCAATTAGTTGTTGATAGGGCACATTATTATTTATACCTACTTCACCTTTATTTACATCTAATTTGATCTCCATAGGTGTATCAACGACCTTACAGTCACTTAAATTAAATTTGCTCAATAATTGATCAATATAAGTTTCCTGGCTCAAAGTTACATATCCTTTATCTTTGTTGAAGGTTACTTTCATTCCAAGACATAGCTTAACTTCACCTAAGTCTTTAATACTAAACTTATTAGATAAAATCTGTTTCAAGCTCTTAGTTTCAGTTTTATCATTGGAAAAGATAAAGAAGTCATCGACATAGACTGTTACAATGGTCTTACATTTGTTATTATCCTTTATGTACATACATGGCTCTATTTTTGACCTTTTGTAACCATTATTGATCAAACAATTATCTACTTTTTTATTCCAGGCTCTAGAGGCCTGCTTAAGTCCATAAATGGCCTTTTTTTTAGTTTTAATACTTTACTAACTGAACTACTACTATTATAACAATCTGGTATCTTCATATAAATGGTTTCCTCTAAATCACCATTTAAGAACGCAGTCTTAACATCTAAATGGGTGACATTTAAACCTAACTTTACAGACAATGCAAATAATAGTCTAAGAGTTGTATGTCTCACTACAGGCGAAAATGTGTCAGTATAGTCCACACCATATTTTTGGGTGAAGCCCTTTGCAACTAGACGAGCACGGTAACGCACATTGTTTTCACTATCGTACTTTTTTCGCAACACCCACTTGCACTGCACTATAGTACCATCTTTTGGAACATCTACAAGTTCCCACGCACTATTTTTCTCGAACGACTGTAGTTCTTCCTGCACTGCCTCTAACCACTGTGCTTTCTCAGGTCCTTCCAAGGCTTCTTGCAACAGTATCTCACCCGTGAACATTTGGTCATCTTCTATGCAAGCACTTGCAAATCCAAATCTATCTGGCTGCTGTCTACGCCGAGGACCACTTATTACGTTAACATTGTTGAATATTATGGAGTCTTCACTGTCTGTTGTACCAGACTCTGAGCTATCTAATGTTTCATTTTCGCAAGGTACATATATTTCACCACTGTCATCTAGGCTCAAGCTCTCCGATTGTTCATGTGAAACTTCCTGAAGTGTCAAATCTTCTTCCCCTACTGGAACTATATTCACATCATCCGAACAATTTTCCTGTACCTCCAGAACATTATTCTCTGTCTCTATCTCCTCTAATACTATAACATCTCTACTGGTAGTAATGACATTAGACTTCGGGTTGTAAATCCTGTACCCTTTGACATCGTTGGAATAGCCGACAAGGATACATTTTTCAGCCTTTCTGTCCCATTTCAATCTCTTTTGTTTTGGCACATGTACCATAATTGTACTACCAAAAATACGCAGGTGACTTACATCAGGTTTTCTGCCTGTCCATATCTCGAAAGGAGTTCTATAATTTAAGGATGTAGTCACAGTCCTGTTCTGTAAGTACACTGCAGTGTGTGCAGCCTCTGCCCAAAACCTTTTCTCGAGACCTGCATCGAACAACAGACACTTGGCTTTCTCAACGATAGTCCGGTTATATCGTTCCGAGAGTCCATTTTGCTCTGGCGTGTATGGGTTCGTTTTGTGATGTACTATCCCATGCGACATCAAAAAATCATCAAACTTGCTGTTGCAGAATTCTGTCCCATTGTCACTCCTCAAAATCTTGATCTTGCAATTAAGTTGATTCTCAACCTCTGCTTTATATTGTTGAAAGCATTTTAACGCCTCATCCTTTGATTTTAGGAAATAAATATATGTCATACGACTAAAATCATCGATAAACAGCATGAAGTATCTCGAACCACCTATTGACCGATTTTCCATTGGTCCACAGAGGTCAGTATGCACAATATGTAACAACTCAGTACTTCTGCTACCCTCTTTGGGAAAAGGCAACCGGCTTTGCTTGCCCTCACAGCATGCGACACAAGATGACTTGGATATATCAATCTTACTATCAATTGTCAATCCCTCTACAGCATCTTGCATTTTGTTCAAATACTGGCTGTTGACATGACCCAAACGTCGATGCCAAACTTCACTGGACACCGTCATTGCAGCTGTTAAACAATGTTCAGACATATTCAGTTTATATACACCATTCAACAGACATGCTGTAGCCACCAGTATTCCTGCCTTATTGAAAATCTGACAACCATTGTTGTTAAATAAAACTTTGTTTCCTCTAGATATAAGTTGACTAACAGATAACAGATTTGTAGTCAACTTTGGTACGCACAATACACCTTCCACTGTAATATCGTATTCACAGGCGTGCGTCTTTGTCGTAATCTGCACATCTCCAGTACATAATACAGGTACTTTATCTTTGTTTGCCACGACAATTTCCTTAATCCTAAGATCCCGCGACACATTTGACAACCATTCTTCGTTCGCGGTAAGATGAACACTCGCCCCGGAGTCAATATACCAATCGCTTTTGCAAAATTCACCATTCAGGAACACGGCGCTAAACGCATTACTTCTTGTACGTTCATTTTTGTTTGTATTCGATGAATTTTTGTTCGAAAATGTACACTGATTACGGTAATGCCCTGTTTGTTTACATTTGTAGCAAGTTATGACTTTTGGTTTTGACATTGACATCTGGGCATTGTCTTTGGTTGAAGTGTTACCAACATTCCGGTTCTTCTTATAACTCGCAAATGCACCACTGGAATTGACAGCGCTGTTGTCGCCACCATTTCCGCTTTCTTCCATGTCCAACAACTTCGTTTTAATGGCGTCTGCTGTCAATGGTATGCCGCAATGCTCGATCGCCATTATCATTGGGGAATATTTTCTGTTAATCCCGCTAACAAAAGCGATGCGACCCACTCATCATTTATTTTGAAACCCGTACCACTCAATTTCTGGCTTGTTTCAATTATCTGTGTCACGTACGAAGTCATTGAAACACTATTCTCGAGCCGAATAGAAATCAAACTCCTCAGCAAACTGATCCTTCTTGTAAATCCTGAGTCATCGAATAGGTTTTTCAATTTCTTCCACAGCTCACGGGTCGTTTGCACACTTTTATATGCACGTACAGCGACGAATCTATTGTAAGAATAAGTTTGGCTCTGGTTTCGCGTCACCTGCTGCTCCTATTTCTTCTGGTACTGTCTCCGACTTGATTCAATCAGACATTCTCTCTAGAATCAAGAAATTCTCAGCCGCGAAAGCCCATTCACTGTAATTCTCCCTCCCTTTGAGTTTAGGCACACTGACAAGATAGTTCGTCGTCATTTTCACAGTCACAGCGTTAATTACAGTTTATCTCAATCTGTAAAGTCTATTTCACTAAGGATGTGAACAATTACGAGAAAAAACTTAAAAAGACTGAGCCCATAACCTCTAATAAATCAAACGCTTGAATCACCGATACGAACTGAACTTTATTTCAAAATTGACATTTGACCATAGATAATTACATACCATAGATAGATGAGGCGCTACTTGTATATATGAGTGATATTGTCGATACAAAATAGACATAAAATAACAAAAACTTCCAGGAAAGTGGTTTACGGACGCCGAGGAAGCCTGCATAAGAAAAGGCCATCGAAACGACCCGTAAGTTCGAGGCGAAGTGTTCTATTAGTGATTCCATCGAATACAGCGATGTATTGATCTCAACTGACACTATTTTAAAAAACAATAATATTAAAAAAATAACTTGCTAGTTTGCTCAGTTTTTGATTTTCTAAGGATTTTCAGATTGACCCACGTATATCTCACATAGCAAACTGTTTATATTGGATTTAATATTACTTTATAAGGTTAGTCAAAGTTACCATAGAAACATTACTAGGGATCAGTATCCGGCAATATGACCAACTAACAGAAACTATAAAATGAACAGAGCGAGACGAAGTTAGCACAATCCTTCTGGAGGTGGTAAACAAAAGCGTTCGGACACAATCGCCGGCACTCGAGCGACGCGCGAGGACAAGCTACAGAGGTGCCTTTTCGCCATTCCGTGGAAGGCGGCCTTCGCGCGCCGATAATGCGCCCCGCACTTGAGATAACAACACCGGTGCAAATACATGAAAATGGGAAACTCGCACTATGAGCGGCCGTAACGCTAACGTATTCACGGCGTAACAGGCGTGCGCGACTCGAACGCCACGCTTTCGTCACGCGGAGAAACTATGTGTAATATCGCGTCCCGATACCCGATTGAGACGACCGGGAGCGACCGATTCGATCTCCGATGTTGAATATCGCGCGCGTGCGGCTGTTTAATCGGCGCGGTCGTGCATCCGCGAACGTCGCAGCGTCGGCGTTGCTGACGCGAGGATGCGCCAGGATCACGAGTGCGAGGGGGTGAAATCGATCGGTGAAAGGATGACGTCATTGATTTATCGTAAAGACAAAAAGTTAAATTAATTTTTGCCTCTACGATATCCCCGCCGTCCGTCGTGAAGGACGAGGTCGTGCGACGTAAGATGATACGTCGGCCGCAGCTAATCGTCCGTCGCTCTCGACGTAATCGACGTCGCGCCGTCATTACGCTCGAACAAAGGAATGCGACGTACGGACAAAAAGACTCCATTCCAAAGATGATTCCGCTCGGACGCGTCGCGCAGCCCCGCGTCGCGTTTAGACAGTGAGCGCGGTGGACGGGGTCGGTTTAATTTAACGTTCTTGCATTGGTGCGCGTTTGTACAAATTCGCCTCTATCAACCTTATACGTGTACCTGTACAATATCTAATGTTAGAACATAGTCAAATACGTAACTAAACGCCGATGTTTGATATAATTGACGTGAAAATACTTACATTTACTGTGAAACTGAAAGTATATTAGTACTAAGTACGTACACGGCAAAATAGTTATAGGAAAAATAACACGTGGAAATGATCCAAAAAAAAAATAACTCAATTTATAATTAAGGAGCATTAAACAACACGATAACACTTTGAAATATGTTTTGTCTAAGGGGGGGATTTATCCACAATGTCGCTCATCGTACAATCGTTCGAGCCGTAAAACTAAAAATAGGTCGAAAAAGATTTTCTGTTTTTCTAGACAAATTTTCTGAACATATTATTCATAATACACAAATATTAAATACAACGGCCACTCGTTCCTTATTCACCATAACTTGTAGATAAACAAAACTTGTCTTTACATAAAAAAGCAATTATTTAGTAATTACTTCGTAAAAAAGAATATTATAAAATTTATGTTCGACTTCTTATCGCGTTGCTTCTTTGTGTGATAGTTTTAAATTCAATTATGATTTTATCTAATTAAATTTGAAAAGAGCGTCCTTCGAGTTTCTTGTTTGTTCCTTTTGAGGGCAAACTGGTTTCCAACGTGTGGTCAGTTTATGACAACTTTCTCGCCTGTTTGGTATGACCTATATATAAATTCAAAATAGCTTTATATTTTGAATTTAAATATAGTACAATGCTTGTTGGTAAAATACTCCGTAGCGTTTCTGTACTTTTTTTTCATTAGAATTACTTTATCAATCAAGGTATATTTCACTGACTCTCTGAAATACACTTAAACCATTTCCACGGACACGTCATCGTGAAAATTGAGTTTGATGTGGTCTACTCTGTTCTCTGTGAAGGTTGAGTAAATTTCCAATCAGTTCAACTTCAAATTCAAATTTAAACCAAAATTAACATCTGATGAACTATCTAATAGAATGGTAAAGCTGTATACTAATAGTAATGTTGTATATAAAATTTGCACAAAAAAATTTACTTAGGTGAACTCTTAAAATAATGCATCGTGTATGGTTATACGTCCGAGCCATGCGTGACTGTATGATCATTTTATACAAGCGTAAAATAAGTCATTAAAAGTTGCTTAATAAAGGTTGTAATATAATTACTGCACTAAAATATTTTTGCGTTTAAGTACTCAACACTGACAACACGTAGTGACAGTCATAACTATTTAACAACAAAACTAACATCCGAAAAGTAGCTGTAAAATATCTATTACGGAAATGTAATTGTTAGATGTAAAAAGAACATTAACTGGACCGCTGCAGCTCGGCGCGACGGCACGCCATCGCCGGCCGAGCTGTGGCGGTGCCGATGTGTTTCAAATCGGTTGTATAGTTATGTTCCGCGCCGTCATACCGATGCCGCTGCCCGCCGTAAGTGTAAACTACAGCTGCGGTGACAGTGTTTGCATCCGCGTAACATCACTTACACTTTTACCCTGACACGAGCCAGAGAGACAATCGGGTCGCAATCACCAGCGCTCAGTCGAACGAGGCTCGAACCGTACGAATGAGCGCTTGAAGTCGTGACTCATATTAGCAATATTTACTTTGGACGGTCAACATTTTCAGTTGTGTAGCGACATAATGGAGGTGTACTGCTGTCGCGTGGTGTTTATAGGGCTGTTTACTCGGCGGCGTCTCATTGGGCACGGTCCATGTTTAAGATCGAACGTGGCCGGGCAGGCAGGAGCATAAATGCTTGGAAAAGTTCGGGGCGTTTTTGAACATTCCGATTTTGCGTATCTTATTTGTGGTCACGTTGGGCATCGACGTGAAAACGACATTATACGACACCCGACTTTATTATAATAGTGGCATTGTTAAGCCTAATTAAAACCCAAGTCTCGTTGAAAGAGATCAGTGGCGTTTATACAAAAAGGTTTTATGTAAAATTAATGCTACTATTGGCGCAGTAGATTCAGGTCTGTTAGTTCTGACGGTTGCGTTGACGTTCCTCACTATGGTCGTCTATAAAAGTAAATGATATCATTAAAAAAATGATGTTCAATATATAAGCAGTCATCGAATTGCAGATGAGTTTGATAATCATTACTGGTTTTGGATTTTCTGCGTAAATTATATTATTTAATACATGTTCGGGTGCTACATGATTTGAATGATGAAAACATGCTGAATGGGATTTTCATCTACTAAACATTGCTCATACAAAATGGAATGACTTCATTTTTGAAGAGGATTAAGGACAGGCGAAGACGCGTTTATGATGATAATGTTTGAAAACGATCTTGATCTAAGCGAAGTCAGCCGTCTCAAATACTCCCTAGCCAGACCTCACTCCGGACAGTCGCGTTATATATATAACGTGACCAAAACTCTTTAAAGTGTTACTTAGAAATAATCCGACTGTTACGTGTAAGTAATGCTTTTCCATATATAACGAGACGTGATAGATGTATACAGTTCATCTTTAGCTACTCGATTAAACTATTCATTCTTGCGTTTACTGTCAATATACAGTAACAGTAAACAGATTTTACTGTACAGAGCAGAGTTTACTGCCAGCAATTAGCAAATCAGAAAAGAGTACTCGTAGAAAAAGCTCCGAATCGATCAATTAAAAGGGATGTAGTTGTTCATCAATTGCTGGTGTTTATTGTCTTGACAAAAGCTGATGGACCTTGGCTGGGAAGTTTTAACGTATTGTTAATACGGTCGGTCCAGCGCATTTAAATTATTGTCTATTGCGCTCACCACAATGCTTTTTAATTGGAGTGAGATCACACTGAAAAGAAGACTATATAAAATATGTAAATTAGTTTTTCGTCCAGAAATTTTAAAAGTTTTATACCAATGTAATAACATCTGTGCCACAAAAATGGCTAAATATAGTACAATTAAATGGACCCTATTCCATTCATTAAATTTTCATGTAATTAAATAGAATTTTCATTAATTTCAATATAAAAAGTCCGCAAATATTTCTGAATACCCACTATATTACAACAATTCTATATTAGTGAATATATGACTATTACTTTTTAATTTCAAAGTACTAAAATCATTGGATTTTGTATAAACGACGATGAAAAAAAACTAACAATACATTTGTTGTTTAAATAAAAATTACAATTCGAAAATGATTAAGTAAGAAACAAATTTTTCTTCTATAGGCAACAGTTCCGTGGTTGGGGGTCTAATTTTTAAAAATAAACTACGTTGCATTTAATTCTGTGTTGATGCGATCAAAGTCACAAGCAAAGGTTAATATGTACAGAACGATAATTTTATTACTACCGACATTACAGAGTTTCACACTATTTCTACAATTACAAAATCTCCTAAGCACTGAAGCGATGACCCGCGAAGATCGCTCGTAATAGAAACTACAGTTCTTTAAAATCTTGACTAAAGAACTCTTTTTATTTTTTGAATTTAAATGAAAATAACATTGCATAAAACTTACGCACTGGAGCTGCCTGACTACTATTGTACATTTATAAGTTTTTTTTGAGTATCGAGATGATTTTAGTTATGCTATATTTTTTATATATAATTTATATTATACAGTTATAATCAATAATTGACATTTTGTTTATGATGTATCAAAAATACCATTGTTGGTTACAAATGCAATCTATACCTATACATATGTAAAACTACATGTTACATTAGAACTATCAAAATTTTTGGAGAGATTCTCCTCCCATTGGGAAACCACAACTATCATCTTATTGTGGAGATGGTGTTTGATATCCACGTGAATCAGATTTCGGCGTTATACTTGCTATGGTGCTTAGAAATCATAGATTTGTGGATGCTAACTCAAATCATTAGATTATCTTTTTAGTCACATAACTAAAAATGTACAACATTTATAACATTAGTCAAGCCTCAGTGAACGATTGCTAATGAATTGCTTATCAAATTATGCAATAATTAATATCCAACGTTTAATACATTAGGAGTTGGTACTACAAAAATAGAAACGGGACGGTGTATTTGGAGGGTAATTAGCGAACTCCGCGTGGCTCCAAAAAATAACTCGAAACGCAGACACAAAGCAGACTGCTAGTTCTTCGTCCAAATCTAGAGATGAAAGTAGAGTTCGGTGCTTTGACCTCTAACAGCGGGTGGGGGATATGGGATAATAAACATTGAATTTAGATCGTTACAAAGAGACAATAGATTTTTATACAGTCAACGTAAGGCAGTAACACAAACTGCGATAATTAGCCAGCCGGCTCTAATTTAATCGCTTTTGTACCTTTTTACCAACCACCCCCGCTCATATAAATAATTCCTTTAAAAAAAATTGTTTAGAGAGACTATCAATGGTTTTATAATTTGAAAAAATACAAATAATTAAGAGATGGCAATTTTATTATTTTTCAAAGAAGTCTCCACGAATATTTAATGCACTTCTGCACTCGTTCCGATCAGTTATCAAAGCATTTATTCTACTCCGAAATAGGGATAGCCAAATTGGCCGATTTGAAAGGTACGATTGCCTCATCACCAGACGACGTGACAGGTAACATCGATTACGGTGACTTTTATTTATTTTGGGGAAAGTAAGAAAATCAGTACGGTTCAAGGCAACAGAGGAAAATGTACGAAAGAACGATGTGTGAGCTTGCGTGTCATGTAGAAGGATGACGTGACATATAAGGGTAATTTTTAAGACTCGATGAAAGATTCTGGCAAACTGTGGCATATCATTTTACGTTTACTGTCTTTTTCTAGTGTTGCACATGTCCATCCTTCGGCATAAAAAAGAAAATTATTTTCTGTAAATGTTTCATAACCGGATAATATGCGTAGGTTAGATTTTAGTTTGTCTCGGAAGATCTTCCGAAGAACGTCATGATTGAGTCGGAATCAAGTTCATCGATACAATTTCGGGATTCAGCACTAATGATGATGTCGTAAACATGTTTCGATATTCCTTGTTCGAATCGTCGTAGTTCTACGACACCGAGTGATACGAGGCGCTTTGTGCTCGTCGGTATAAACAAATGCCGATGCCAACGAGAAACCAGCTTTCCCATATCCAGCTCTACGTGCAGGATTTAGTGAATTGTAGGTTCTAAATTGCCCAAGTGCCCCTTCCTAAAGATATGTCACATGGGGATATTCTAACAATCAGTCGTATTATACAGCAGCGAATTAATTACCTAGTGGTAGTAAAGCTTAATTTTCATTAGCATGCGCACCCCGCGCACCCCGCGACTCGAAACAGGAATCAACCCGTCGAAACATTCAAGTCGAGTTAATAATCTTCTTCGAGAGTTATGGAAAATTATTGTACGAAAATTTTCTTTCGGGAATTCCATTTTCGCGTGCGACTCGCCAACTTTGAAGGAAGCCGTGGCCGAATTATTCCACCGACGTCAAATCTTTCAATTGTTTTGGGCTTCTGCATTCAAAAAGTTGCCAGTGTCATGGGGTTCCGAATTTGAAAATGCTGGGGAAATACGCAAACGATGAGACTTAAAAGGCGTGCCTCGTATTTATGATATGACTGTCCATTACTTTAAAAAATAAACAAGCCAAGTCGTGTTTCACGCTGTTCCAAAATGAATCAATAAAGAAAGCAAATGACGTCCCATTTTTTAAGCAATGGAAATTATTTACTTGTAAAATCAACGTCACGTATCTGCAATTACATTTATGGTCTTTAAGTTACGTCGTTCTTCCGATTGTTGTGAAATATCTATTATGATTGGAGTGCCTGTCCTTGTAAATTTCCGTTTCCTGAAAAAAAAAAGAAACCCTAAAAATAATTCTGTCTGTCCGTCTGTCACAACATATTTTCTCCAAAATATATACGGGACGAACAAAGTCGGTATATGTACAGAGTTGGCGACCCAAGTATACAGCGTAAACAAACGAATTTTGAATATGAGAATTAATTTAAGAGCTAATTAAGTAATTATTTATTTGGTAAACTCATGCTTATTTTCCAGAAAGGTAAGCAGATACCACAGATCAACGCAGGATATGATCTTTACATACCTCTCTGGTTGGAGGTGTAAAACCAGTGCTGATGCCGAACGACGATATCCTTAAAAACATGTTCTTTTGTAATCTTATGATTAACAGCATGCGTCACGTTATAGTTAAATGTATGGGAGCAGTTCGAGATCTAATTTAGTAGATTAAAATTAAAATCATCTAAGTCGGTTTAGCCTCGCCAAAAAAAAACGGTTAACATACATAAAAAATACATAAATTTCGAATATAGATCCTCCTCATTTTTGGAAGTTGATTCAGAAATGTTAGTCGTCATTTTGTCGTGTGTCAATATAAAAGTAGCCAACAACTATGTAACGTTTAACGATGTCCCTAAATGATATCAAAAATATCTTAATGTGTCCAATTATAATGTTAGTCCGAATCGTGGCATTTAGTGTAGTGTAAGGATTTACTGGTGCACAAGAATAGCGTGTGCCGACCGAAGCGAGCGTGCGGCGGCGGCGACAGCAAATCGAATTTAAGACATGGATATAATTAATTTTAAGTCTCTATTAAATGTCATCATGATGGATGAACCGGAATGATTTATATTTTGTACCACAATATCGTTATGTACTTTAAAAGTATGCACCGAAAGTCGCTATTATTGTAAATCAAAACTTTACGTTCTAATAAATCTTAAAATTAAGAACATCTAGTCTACACCGGCCGCTAAGAGAACTAAAACGTACGATTTGTCCCCAGACAAATTATTGGTTACGATTTATATCTGGAATCGAGTTTAAATCTCCGTAACAGTTCACTGTTTTCGAACGTAAGTACACTTTATACGGAAAAATTATAAATATACAAAGTATCAATAAAAAATAGAAACCTTAAGTGATTCAATTCAATGCGATCGCATCATAAAAATATGAGGCATTACATTATCAGGGCCCCGAGCGATAACAAAGCGCGAGCGGGCGGAGGGTGAGGGCGAGGAGCCCGAGCCTTTAAGCGGTCGATTTATTTATTCAGCTGAAACTAAACATCAGGTATTTACGTAGCTTCGGCGGACGCGCGTGAAGCGCCCCCCACGCGCGCCCGCGCCCCGCGCCGCGGCCGGGAGCGCGGGTTGCGACCGTACGTCGGCGCGGGAGACGCCGTCGGCGCAGTGGACGGGCGCGCGGACGAGCGCCTCTGCGTATGACACGGTGAACGTAATTGGCAGAAAATGAAACTTTGTCATTGTTGAAAACTATATTTTTATTTCCTACGAGTAAATGAAAATTTACTATATATTTTCATTATTTAAAATAAAAGCATATAAAACGGCGTCGTTGGTGAAGGATGTCCCGTTGGCGGCGCAGGAGGCCGTGCTCGACCACCCGAGCGATCGGTTAAAACATTATGGCGCGAATTGGAATTGAGGCGAAAGGCCGCTGTACTTTAAACTATTTAAAGTTAAGGAAGTTGATGGACTTCTTTATATTTCCTTAGGTTAAAATTAGATCAAATACCTGTTTCGACTACGGCTTAAGTAGGGACATGAACGTGTTTTGTACATATTAAAAAATATCATCTATACTATATAAAAACGACTTTTTCAATGGGACACTTGACCGTTCTATACGGAATCGTTTTTAAATTGTTTTGGGTTATTTATAACATATACATGTAAAAATGTTCTTGTTGAGATGTTCTTCATTTACTCACTGGACGGATTGTAATCAAATTTGGTATTAAGATAGATTATGTCCTCAAATAGAACACTCTTACTGGTATTTATACCTTATGAAACAATGTAGAAGTAACAGTAAAAGTGACAATTCAACATCATCAACATTAATGTCCAAGAAGGACCAAAATCGGCATTAGGACCGATATTGAAATTGAAAGCGCGACTGGATGGAATTTCAAGTGGAACCTTAATATAAATCGAGAATAAGACCGTGTTTGGTATCAAAACTGACAGTGAGATTGATCAATGTAAAAGGGATTAATAAAGGGATTCATTTATGAAAAATCAACGAAAAAAATTTTTCGTGATTAAATTATTGAATAAGAAATCATTTAGTTAAAGCTTTGGTGCAAAGCTGTACTTATTCAATTTTTAAAGCAGAACACAACATGAAAGCTGGTTTTGTTGTATCTTTTATAATGTTTAAGTTATTAAAACTTTAAAGTCAAAAATTTTTTGATTTCGTTAATTTTTCATAAGCAATACTAAATCATTAAAAATTGAGCTTTGCTTCATTATTCCATTTTTAACGGAGAAAAAGACAACTTGTTTTCGTCATATCTTTAATAATTTATAGGATACTTAATTTATAATGATAAAAAAATGCCCAAAAAAATCAAGATTAAACACACGATTAAAATCACGATTAAACACGACACGATTAAAAACACATTTATATTTTCATAAAAAATAGAAAAAATATTTGTTTTAATAACAATACATGATTTGTCTTTATTAATGTTCAGACTATTACAAAAAATCTAGCACGAATTGTTTATTATATAAACAAATAAAAAATGTATACAATTGTTTTTTTAGAAAATTAAAAAGTAAGAGAAATAATGGTTTAAAAAGAAATGGTTCATTAATATTGAGTGGAAAAAAACATTGTTAATTAACAATTCCATTCTTAGGTATTAAGAAAATATTTTTAAGACTTTTTTTAAATCATTATTTTTATCAAAGATTGTATTTACAAAAAAATTTGGAATACCATCTAAATAATAAATTTGTTTACAACAATTATTAAACAAATAGAGATAAAAATTAAAAAATATGTATGTTGTAAAAATATTTAAGAAACAAATATTGTAAGTTTATTTGATTTTTCACTTTTTTACGACTTCCATTGCTAATAAAAAGAAAAGTGGAACATCAAAATTTATAAAAGTTTCCAACGGGAATCTTTTCTATAGCATTTTAAAAATAGATCCAAAAAGTGAAAAAGGCCCGGGTATTTATGTGACAAATTATCAAGGATTCTATATACCTACATTTCAAATTGAAAAAAAAAATTCTAATGGAATTTCTTTCATTCGGATATTCTGAAAGTACTTACATTTTACTGTGTCTTAATATTCACATTTAATATTTTTTATTTCACCAGAGTGAATCCAAGCGCGGGGCGACTTCACCTGTTTTCAGTCTTATTTTCACCTCTAAATTAAAATTATAAATATTTGTGGTAGAGTCCCGTAAGGTAGGTCTTCTTTTCAGGAAGTTTCCTGCTAGTTAGGATTTTTTACTAACTTTCAATATTTGCAATAATTTTTGAGATACTTGCATAAATCAAAAACCATCTTTTGTTTTAATTAATTGTTTATAACTTTTACAATTTTTTTATGCGGAAATTGAACTTTATCAAAATCTTTTTAAATGCGATTATGCGACGAATGAAACGCCTTGGTCATAATTTTCTGAGTAAGCGAACGGGAATTCTAAGAAACGGCACATGTGAAATATAATATTAAGTTAACTATACCTTTCAAAATCTATGCTTAAGTGGACTACAACAAAGGTTCTTTTTTTATACAATACAGTCCGAATTACACGTTGAAGCGCGCCAATGTTGGTACAACACAGGTTGGCGATTTCGTGGTCGCTGTTGTTATTCCCTACGTACCACCGCCCCTCACACAGAGGTGCCAAAGCAGTGTCGTCTTCGCCATAACGCACGCGGGCACAGGCCCGAGGCACCCGGTGGTGGGGCCTCGCAATGGGATCGTCGTCCTTTAATCTTGCACGCAAAATTCATTTTATTTTGATTCTACAAGGTTCCTAAGCGTTGTGTACCTAAGGACCCTGACGTGGTGCGCCCAAAGACCCAGCCTCTGCGTATCCAAGGGGCCCTGCATAGCCTAAGACTGCCCTGGTCAAAACTAATAGTTGTACGTCATTCTAACCTATTTTTTACCTTTATAAAAAAAATCAAACTAAATAGCATCCGTGTTTTTAAGCATTACTACAAATGTGGAAAGAAAAATTATTATAGTTCGCAAATGCATTCTTATAACTTATTTTAAAACGAACATGAGATAAAACGAACTTAATGATATGACTAAAAGGGCTTTATATGATTTGCAGTTTTAAATGAAAACAGATTTGGTGGCGCCATCTTTTATTAGCTATCAAAACTGTTTCCATTAAATTCGTTATCACAACTCATGCGCACGCAAGCCGGTTTGTATGCAACGATTACGACCGAAAATGATTACATAAACAATGTCAAATCATCAAAGCCACTTTACGAACGTTAGCAAAAAAATTGTATTCATTAGTGAATATAAATACATTTGTGTATTTAAATTATAACAAATTAAAAAAAAAAATCAAACAAAATCTAAACTTTGAACACCGAAAATGTCTCAGCAAATAATCACGTTGGATAATAATTCTACCAGTAAAATATAGACCGAATTGAGAGTCCTTATAGAAGCAGAAATTGTGATAGTATAATATGAGACAGTATATATTTTATTAATCTTTTATTTTTCTCATGATTAATACCTTCAAAATATGTGTATTGTACAATAAACAATATTATAGCTTAGCTGTGTTTAAAATTAGTATAACTCGAATGTGAACTGTAAGTGGTTAAGCGCGCATCGGATTAGCGCAATCGGTGATTTGCAGCGCTGTTTTATTTAAATTCATGATAAACTTGCTTCCGCTCGCGTAGACAATGAACACCTCCATCTCGTAATTATATCGATTGATTACGACCATTGATCACGACCCTGATCGCTATCCCGTTCTCGATTCCGAACCCGGTCTCAACTGAAAAAGATTCCAATTCTGATTTCTTCTTTTTCCGATTTCCTATAGAAGCAGGACTAAAAGCGAGAACAAGAGAGAGATTGAGAACGCTAGAGAACCGAGTTTAGGATCAAGATTTTAAAATAGATCATAATTTTAATATAGATCTCGATAAAGTTTATTTACCAATTGAGTAAAAATATTCATTCAGTAGTATAAATATTCATAATGATCAAATTTGGTACAGTTTCACAAGCGGCCGCAAAAATGAATAATTTTGTGGGGCCTCGTGAGTGGTAATCGTACAGGGAAACAGAATAAAGGGCTAATTGTTATTGTTTACGAAATTGCTATTTCACCAATACTCAATGAGTACAAAGATCTTCAGCAATGACGTTTTATCACCGCGCACCGACAGAGGTCGACACACGTCGAGTTACGACGACGGCCCCGTCTCGTGAGAGATACGCCGCATCCTTTTACGGGACGTTACAGGTACGATTATTATCTGCGAGACGAAGAAAAAACTCATAAGTAATCGGCGACCTTTTTTGATACATCACCTGTACATGAGATAAATCTAAATGCATATCTGTATAAACGAAATCAAATTTATTGTGTTGCTATATGTCGGTTATAACTCATCTAGATTATATTATATTTTAGAGCTGGTTTAAACAGAACACAAAAAAATAACGTTACATAAAGTAGACGAATAAACAGACGACTCGATTCATCGGGTTGCGTTTTCATCAACGTTTTTAAAAACAATTTCGGCCATTATGCGTGAACTTGAGATTTTTACGATATAGAACATATGTAAGTGCCCTAATGTGCAGAAAACACCCGATCCCAGGTCGTGCGTTTATAGGTCGTAGTACTAGTCCGCGCAACGCGCGTGCATCCAGTTTAGTGCGTGCGAATCGACAACGGCGGCGGCGGCTCCTCGGGCGACGGCGGGGCGGGGCGGGGCGGGGGGCGCCCGCAAGGTTATTACAACGGAATTTACTTTCACTACCGCCCGAAGCATCGGCGCTTTACGGAACACCACCGGACCTACAAGAGCGACAAGAAAACATAACACGGCGCTTAGAAGCCGGCTCGGCGGATGACCCAGTTCGGCCGGCCCCGCGCCGCCCAGCGCGCGCGCCTTTGTCGGCCCGCTCAAGATGGCGGCGGGCGCGGCCGGTCGCGGAGCCGCCGCACTCCGGAATTATTAACGCGACCGCGAGCGCCCGCCCGCCGCTCCCGCACCCCCTTCTACTTCCTTTCGGTTTCTTTTCGTTCGTTTCTGACGATCGCGAATGCGAATTCGCGTCGGAAAACATTTAAATTATCATCAAATATTTGTTAAATAAACACTTTTTGAACACTTCTAAAGCGAAAGCTTTCAAGCGGCCGACGAGGTATTCATTACAATATCAAAGGACAATATAATAAAAGTAAACGCAAATAAACAATAACAATTGCAAGTAAGTCTAATGATATTGCATTCTTAAATTTATTTGTTCAGAGGCGAGTGATCAGCGATGATAAACAAAATAATGGATTTAAAAAGTATTGACGCGTTTGTTAAATGGATTTTTGTGTTTATTCATTAACAAATACTATCTCGATTTTCCAGATTTATATACCACACGTTTAGAAAAATACAGAGGTGTACACTGATAACGATTGTCAGGAGCTCAGATTTCGAAAAATAGACACCCATCCAATGACACCGCACAGTACGAGGGTGAGCCGACAACCCCATCTGTACATTTGTATTTCCCCGACATCTGTGCGCTGCGTCTAGTGAGGTACGTAGCATCGTGGAACCCAAGGAAAGATGATATTGTACACTTTCCATTAAGGATTCCACACATTTACTATTTGGCTATGAACATGCATACATAACATTATCATTCACTGAAGTCATTCTTTTCGTACTCTGTCGACCTGAATGGTGCACCAAAACCAGATATACTGAGTGAAAACACCTTATACTTCAGAAAAGCGTGCTTTAAGTACAGAACACTAGACTGCGAAATACATCTAGAAGTTTTTTAACTTTCTCATAACTAGCATCCATTCAATGAACAAACGAACAATAGAGAGCGCTCGGGTGAAGTGAAGACAGTCGGCGGAGCCGGCTAGCAGACCCGCCGACCGAGCGCTTAGGGGTGGTGGCGCGGCGCGGCCGCTACGGCTGCGAGTCGACGGTCAGACCAGAAACTGATGAGTTTGCTATGAAATATTTGATGGATTGCATTTGAACCGAAAGAAATTGTAAAAATATTTGCCACTATAAGTTGCCACTTCTGCCAATTCGAATTGGCAGAAGTGGCAATGAGCATCGTGAAACTGACGGCTAGACCTATGGGCTGTGCCTATCGTCCTGGGAAATAAGTGTGAACTTTAAAATACACAAGAATCAGAGGTACTTTTTTACACAAGTGCTGATCGGTTTGTCGTGTTGATTATTTATCAACACAAACTTTACGAACGTTAAAAAAAAATATTTTCAATGTCCGACTTGATGCTTATTCAGTAAAAAAGTATGTTAATTTTTCACAAAAAAATATCAGTTAAATGAGAATAAGCATAAGACGTCGCTGACCGAGGCGCGCGGCCGCCGTAGCGGGCGAGGCGCGTAGCCGGCGGCGCGGGCGCTCGTCTCTCGGCGTCGTAATTAAAGTTGCGCGCTCAAGGACCCGCTTTGTTCTCGGGCCCGAACGAACGGTTCGTTCGGAGTTACGGTACTGTACATTTTGAATAATTACACAGTTCCCGCCCTATTCGGCCGCCCATCGTTTTCGCTCGTCCGCCCGAGTGTTTTGTAGCTGCGAATTCTTAAATCTATGCTTTTCATTTGTGACGGAACACAAAGATTCGCCTCGTCCCCTCCCACTGCGATATCTCACCGATCCCGATTTCATTTTTATATTTGTACGTCTTTCAATTTCATTACATGCGATTGCGTACGAACGACCTCCTCTTAACACGCCGAATGTCGAATGGCGACCGGCGTGCTTTGACTTTTCGAGGAGAGAACGCTCCAGATATCCGCTTAGGAAATTTTTCCCGTCTTTGGCAAGAGCTCTATCTATACATATACGTATGTTCTGTATCAAAGTAGCACAAAGCCGAATGTCATGTATTAAACTTTCATGACGACTAATTCACGTAAAAGAACGTAACATCGGTATCATATTAATCAAAGCTAATTCACTAAAATAATAGTGTCCATCCGATAATAATTATCTGCCCCGAACGTATCGCTCGCACCTCAGGGATTTCCCGGCGGCCGCCGCGGTCGGATCGCCTCGTGAAAACGCTACGAATTACGATGCGAAATAGAATTACTCCACGACCGCGATGAGCTGATCGATTTTCAATTGTCACATGAAGATTTTATTTATTTCCGATTTCATGTTTAGTTTGGTTTGCCGCGACAACGTATCGATCGATTTATCGAGCGCGAGACTCTCGACATGAACGACCGCGCAAGTAAAGCGCAGATCGTATGTGTATGTATAAGGAAACGTTTGCGAGTGACGGTAACTTTGAACGAACGTTACGTGTCACGTAGCCGGTGACGGAGACGGCGGCGTGGGCGCTCACGTGATACGCCGAAGGCTTATTTCGGAAAAGGGGAGAAGGCGGCGTGTCGCCTCTCGCCACGGCGGGGGGTCTAAACGCCATAAAACAACAGCCACCCCGAATAGGGTTGCCGAACGTACTTTACGATTCCTTATTTCGCATCAGTATTTTCTGGTAAAAATACAACAACGCATGATTATATGTCGATGATCCTAAATCCAAATACATTAATCGCGGAGTAACTTTTTTAGAAAAACAGAATGGAATACACAATAAATAGTGTGTTAATGTTGAATATTCTTGACAAATAATTCAATAAAAGAAACACATCTCAAAAAGCAGCTATTGATCAGCTTATAGGGGAGAAAAGTTATATAAGAAAAAGAAAAACAAAATACAAAAAATGTAAGTACTTGAAAATAGATATTCCATTGATTAAAAAATTGGTTATAATTCAGGATGACTGGATTTACATTGAATAAGGAAGACAATAAAAAAAAAGATTGTGAAACCAACCTCACTAGTAGAATGCTTAAAACTTCATACAACAAAAAAAAAAAGAAGAAAACATGTAGTTCTAAAGTAATATACATTTATGAAAAACACTTTATTTTCCTTTTCCACATATAATATACGTCATTTTTCATCAAAGTATGTAGCAGCAACCCTAAACCTTCACGCGGCCAGTATCTATCAATCGGTCGACTAACCGATTCTACACACACACAGGATTTTACGCGTGGCGCGCCACTCTTCGGCTATTATTAAAGTAATGAATTCTTTATGGCAATTATTGGCAACGTTCCTCTGTCGATGTAGGGTTGGCCCTCTTCAATCATTTATAAAAGGGTTTAAATGTTTCTCAACATAACGGTGAATTATAAGAATCGTATAATATGTATTTAGTGCAATCGTTATGTCGAATTCTTATAACGTAGTATGTTTGACTATGAACCTAGGAGGCGATTTTTGAGTCATGTGGAAATTGTCACATGAGGCATTTTTTATAGAAATACTAGCAGACCCGGCGAACTCCGTTTCACCACCAGATTCGTTTTATGTAACATTTCGTTTGGTGATTAAAAGATAAAGAAAAAAAATTTTTTTGTTATATATTTGAAAAGGAAAATATTTATTTCATTTCACACAGTAATAAATTCATTTCGATTACTAAAATGAAGTGTTATTTAGTTGAACTTCCCTAAGTAAATGAAAGTTACTCTTTGATGTCGCTACAAATCCAAAGTAAATACTGAATCGAAGCGTTATACGTGTCCGCAAATTATCCGTTTCATTGTAGTGCTCTTTGGTAAACCACATTTTTGGTTTTTTGGTCTGACGTTAACACAAACAAAGCGGATGGTTTCCCAACTCGTGAACACGCAACGTATAACTGCCCATGTGAAAAACAATGATTTTCTAAATTTATCCCGCAAACACTAAGCGATTGGCCTTGCGACTTATTAATTGTCATTGCGAACGCAAGGCGAACTGGGAATTGCAATCGTTTGAAGTCAAACGGAAGATCAGTCGGAATCATTGGTATTCGAGGAATACATACATTTTCACCTGCGTACTTTCCGTTAATAATGGTTGCCTCAATCAAATTCGGCATAAGTCTCTTTACCGAAAGTCGAGTACCGTTGCAAAGTCGCGGTGGATTCAAATTACGCAGTATCATAATAACTGTACCAACTTTGAGTTGCAAGTTATGTGGTGGAAATCCTGGTATCTCCAGAAAGTTCAAAAACTCCGTTGGATAATTTACTACATCATCGGAATTTATTATTGAACGGATTTGTATGTCACCAAATCGCCAGCAATTTTGATTGAATGGTGAAATTCAGTGCGTGGACATCATTATTCTTTGCGGCAAGAATTGCTCGTTGACTTAACCAAGCATAATTCTTATAATTCTCACTAATGTTTGGGAAAACATTTTCAATAAGAACTAATTGAGTGTCTACAAATCGGCAAAAGTCGTTGGTAAGAGTAATTAATCCAGATGTCGCATCAACTGGGACTTTTCCATTTCCAACATCTAATAATTGTTTGGAAAATTGTGCAGCACTTTGATCATTTTGAAGTTGAACTCTCATATTAGTGGTTAGCGATAATTTTTTTACGTTATTCCATAAAGGTGATGCCTTCAGGCAAGCATTCAATTCATCTGCAGGCGTTCCACGGGGAACTACTGGCAACGTCTGCCTGAAATCGCCTGCCAACAATATCATCAAGCCGCCAAAGATGTTGTTATTTCGCCGAAGATCCTTCAGTGTGAAGTTAAGTGCTTCAAGTGATTTCTTATGTGCCATTGTGCACTCATCCCAAACAATGAGCTTGCATTGCATCAACAATTTTCCCATTGCACTGGATCGGGAAATATTGCATGTTGGAGTATCAATTGTGTTTAAATTGAGTGGCAACTTAAGCGCAGAATGTGCAGTACGACCGCCATCTAGAAGAGTCGCCGCAATTCCAGATGATGCTAACGCCAAAGCTATGTCACATCTTGATCGAATAGTGGCCAAAATCAATGAAATGACAAATGTTTTCCCTGTTCCTCCAGGTGCATCCAGGAAGAATAGACCACCAGTATTGTCCACCGCTTGCATTAATGTTTCGTATACTTGTTTTGCTGTTCATTCAGCAACGGAACATTATTTCTAACGAATTCCTGCAATGTATCAACATTGTATTGCAGCTCTCGATTTAATTCTTGGTTGAATGAATCGTGCATCGATCGATTTGGCGCAATCATTCCTACTTCAATCAGTAGCTTGTTTGCAATAGTCAAGCATTGATCCTCAATCAGAATCAATCCTTCATTGTAGATTTCATCGGTTATTTGGATGTCAGGATTATTCGTTTGAATGCGCAAGCGATGCAAGATATCTTCACATATGGCGTCTTTGTATTTGTTCCATAACTGAATTGGTTGTGAAGGAAAACATGTGGTGATGATAATTGCGAACAGCGTTCGTATTTGGTACGCATTTGATGAAACAACTGAATCTGCAAGTGTTAAATCCCAATGAGAATCGTTCTCCAGCAAACCCAATAGTTGACATGCTTCTCGATATGTTTGGCATTGGTGGCCATTCACAGTTTTCAAATGCGCAAATGATTTTGGTCCACGTACATTTACTAACAGCAGTCGCAAAAACATTCATCGTTTCTAGGATGAACAGTGTACATACGACCTAGTGCATCAGTTGAAAACACCTGTGGCCAGTCTGGAACTGGGGTTCCTTGTTTGCGACGTTGGAATTTCTTTGTTGATTGATTCCAAGTGTAATACTTGGGCATTTCAACGTACATCAGCGTCGCTGCGAATGGATCTGCTTCACACATTGCAAAGAAGCTAGTCAATGTCGATGGTGGTCTCTCAGCTCGTTGTGCCGCATTAGCCTCAGTGAAGTAAACTCTTTGGCCATTTTCCAAATGCACTGCTAAATGTACAACTGTGGGATATCTTTCATGAATTTGAAATGACAATAATCGCCACAGTGCTTCATTAGTACTGACGTATCTGCCCATTTGGAAGTTGCTGATTTCGTCATTCGCATTTTCCGACGCAATACCAAACACAGCCATGTCGCTGCCTTTTGTGACGTACTTGCACAAATATTTGATTGATTTGGCCGAATGACAACTCTCAACGTTTGCATGTGTTTCGAAAATTCGTGATAGCAGCGGGCAATATGGTACAATGAATTCATTTCCGATCTCAATCTCTTGATTTTGAACTTTAACTTTGATAGTTCGACCGTTATCTTCCTTTGAACGCCGACGATAAACTGGATATCCATCGTTCCCTGTGACTGTTTCAGCAACTAACGGTCGCGGATATCGTTTTGTGCACTTTCCATCAGCCATGCAAGGCGATAATGGATTTAATGCACCGCACGGTCCATGCACCATCTGTGTCGTCACAATGTCGTGTAGACGGGGATCAGTGACTGGATCAGGAATTTCAGCTGATATGATGTCATCCACTTCATTTGAATGTAATTTGTTCAGCAACCAAATTAGGATATGAGCATGCGGTAGTCCACGCTTCTGCCATTCCACCGAGTACATATAACAACGTGTGTCACCAAAAACTCGATACTAGTAAGCACATCCATCATAACCTTGAGTTTTGCTGAAATACTCTGGCGATTATGTCATGGCGATCTTGCGGTTTTGACCCGGTTCCAACTCGCGTTCAATTTCCGTCCACTTTGGATTGCATGTGACCGTAATAAATAAATCCGAGTTCCATAATTTCGCACGTACGTCATAGCGTCTTGAGCGTATTCGTGCATGTGGCGTGGGCTTCCGATATAAGTTGATGGGAGAATCGTCAGTCGTCCAATATTCTGAACATCACCATCTGAATGAATAGCATCACGCAAGTGTATATAGTCCTCAGATCGTAGCTTTGCCTGATTGAATCGGATGAACGCTAAACGTTCGGTCTCGACTTTGACATACATGTCGACAGCGAATTGCTGGAATAGCCGACGGCACTTCAGAATGACATTCTCCTCATGTGTACGAATCATCATACGATACGCATAGTAATTCATTGCGCTTAGATTTTTATTCGTTGATACTCCTGAAAATACAAAATTAAATGAATTGTTAATGGAAACCAATAATAGTAATAATTGAAATAATTAGTGTGTGAATATTGTACCTGTAATTGGATCGACCATCTTCAACGTGATGTCGTATCCGTCTTGCCCTGCCAATAAATGATTGGATATTGTAACGCATCGTACAAACGATGTGTCTCGTTTACGATGCATGATATTGCTTCTTCGCTGAACGACAATGTCTCGTGATTTAGTTGGATCGCCAACAATAATTGCAGCAACATCATTAACGGTGGGTGCATTGAATCTTCGCACATGTTCACCTGTTGGGGTACAATCCGCTCTTATGACAAATTTGTGCGTATCCGATGGCATTCGTTCCAATGCTGTTTTGAACATATTAACCACAGCATTATTAGCGTGAAAAATGCTTGCAACTGTTCAATAATTCGTCTCTTTAACTGTTGTGCTCCTGTATATTGCACCGCACATTCAGCTGATCCACCATCGACGAAATGAAATATATTTGCAGAAATTGATGCGGTTCATCTGGTGTTGGCACCATTGAACCATGCAAATGATATATTTGTCCTTGTATCTGTAATTGCAAATAATCATTAAAATTTGTTGAAGAATACGTTGTAACTTCTGATCGTGTGATGGTGTAGTGTGTGGTGTATATGCAGTTGTTATGTGTTAATTCATTGTGTGAGTGATTGGATTGGTTATGTGTGTTGTATCTTTTACCTTGCAAGTCGGCATGAAGCCGCCTTCTCGAATGATATTAGCTCAAAGGAAGTCATGCGAAAGCAGTTATTGTATTCAAGGATGTGTTGAAGAAAATGGCTGGAATCGGGATCACTTCCATCGAACAATGTTTTCAGTGGCTGTGGTGGTGTAAGTAATGGATCCAGTTTGACTTTTCCACTTGCGCAGCACAATCCAGCCGTTTCTCTTTTGAACTTTAACGCATTGCAATATCGGCATATAGTCGTCATTCGTCCAATATCTAAATTTTCATCATCACTGTAGTTCGCAGTGGGATCATATTGGAATGCCAAGCGATTGTATGATGCCAATGATCTTCGTGTGCTCACGCGATGTCTCAATCGGTCATTTTCTCTTATTATATTTTGTCTTTCTTCGCTTAAGTTCCTTGAATACACTTGTTGCTGGCTTGCATGTCTTGTGCGGCGGCCGATGCTCGCACGTCGTCCTCTAGGCATTTTGGACTATGGACAGAGTGTTGAATTTAACCTCAAATGCACGATCCACATAATTTACACTCAGCTTGAATGAAATTAAATGAGCAGAGAACAATGAGTAGCTGTCAAACACTTTATCACGCACCGGCGCCATCTACTTGAAGTATTGGATATTAGTTTGTAGTACATGCTATGTATCAGAGATGGCGCTGTATGTGAAAAACGATTTCCCACTTTTCTGTTGAATTTTTCCTGAATTTTCTTTGCTATAAACCTCACGGAGCCGAGACCTTTCCAACGAATGCAAAACCGTGGAAATCGGTTCGTGCGTTCTGGAGTTATAGCGTCAGGGAGGAAAACTGGACTTATTTTTATATAGTAGATATAATGGAATACGTATAAATTTAATATAATAAACTTAACAATTATTACTGAATTAGAGTGGTCATTTGACATTTTTCATTCAATATGAAATGATAAATGAAAACATCAATTCAGTATTCTCAGGTCTCAAGCTGTGATTCAGTGTTTTTAATTTTCAAGCTGTGGCAATCGTCAAAAAATTTTCATGTGACATACAACAGGTATAGCACCGTAGCACACGACATCAATTGTCACACATTAAATTTACAGGATCAATATAACGAGTAACACCTTATTTTAATGAATCACGATTAGACGAAATAGTCGCCTTACAGCTATCCTCCGACGGTCTTTTTATACCAGATTGAAAGTCTTTAAAACTCCACGTCTTTCGTTTTAAATATTATGTATATTCTCATACTTACGAAAAATTCAAAATCTCTACAAAGAAACTATTTTAAATTTCCATAGGTGACTGAGAATACATATTTTATCCATCACCTGACACATTTTATAATTTTGTATATCATATTACGGAAATTTCACATTAAATAATTGTCTCATACGACAATTTCCAAAATCGCTTCCCTGTTCTTTCCTTCTTTGCCTAAAAGGTTTCCACGATGAATTATCTGCGGATTGATATATATTCTGCTATTGACTTTTCTTGTGCGCGTTGAACCTGGTGTTTCTCTATTTCTTCATATAGAAAGGAATGTGGCACTCGAGTACTGCCGCGGTAAAGCTATTGCATAGCATTTTTTATCAACTTATGCAATTATAATTATTTATTTATTTATGCAGTATTTTTTTTCTTTGATATTAATTCAAGTTTTTCATCACTTTCTTCATTAATAAATGCACTTTGTTTATTCATATTTAAAAAACACTTTATGCACAAATATTAGGCGTATAGCTATTTACCAGCAACTGCTATTCACTGTTGTACATAGGTACACCTATGTATACATATATACCTACATGTATATTTACGGGGCACATGCGGTGAGTGTGGGATTATAAAGATATGATAGATACATATACACCTATATACTTTCTCACAAACAGCTGCTTACGTATTCGTCCGATTTCGGAGCAGCTCGTCTCGATCCGTGTGAGCTTCGTACAGTCGTACCATATACATACACGTTAAGCGAACGCTCGGCCGAACTACATGTGTAGGCGGAGTGGGGGTTGTTAGGTTTTATTTTCGTTACGGAATTTTTTGATTCGGTCGCCGCGCTCAAAGCCCACGATAAAAGCTATGCAATAGCTTCACAGGAGCAGGTGCCCTATTTCTTCCTTTAAATCGTTTGTGCGGGGGAATAATTTCCCGGAGGTGTAAATACTTCTGTGAAGCGAGTTTATCTGTTTAGAAGTAAAGAAAATGTGCTGAAGTTAATTCTAAATGACACGCATACAATAAGCATTTATTTTAATTTGTTTCATATTTCTCAAAATAAAAAAAATAAATAAAAAAAAAAAAAAAAAACAAAGCAGGCTGTCTGATTTCGGCAGTCCAAGACGCCCACCACTTTCCGTGGACGCATGTCGCGTCGCTCTGTATGGCCGCTGCACGCAGACGTGCTATGCACTCATCGCAAAAGAGTGAAGACGCATAACTGACTATTTGTGATGTAGTTCTGTGCCACAATTATATTACAATTAGATAAAGCACATTCACATATTAATCTCTATTAGGGCTTCCAACAAATACACAAAATTTTGTAAATATATGTACGTTTGTTGACGCATACCTTACTCTAATCTAGTGTATTTATTGAATATCAAAATATAATAATGACCGAACCCAAACTGTACTCAGGATAGAAACCCGCGGCGTCAACAAAACATTAATAAGATCGCCAAGCCATCTGATACAAATTACTGGAGAGAAATATTATTAGTCAATACCAATTCGAGTTTCATTTAAAAATAAAAATTACGAAATAAAAGAGTAGTTTAAAAAACTAAGGCGACTTAAAAAAAATTTACTCAAAAATAATATTTGATATACATAAAATTAACCAAGGAAAACAAAATGAAAAGTAGTAACGAAACAATCTCGGAGCCTACAATTTTTATTGTTATCGACGTCAGCAAAACCATCGAATATAAAACTTAGTCACGGTAGAAACGATATATCCGATACAAACACATCAACAACCTAATTTATCATGAGACGTACGAAGAACGTACGTTTTTGTATAATAAGTAGCAAACGGATTCTATTCTGGACATAAAAAAACGTTCAATATAAATAATCTTCGTAATGTAACGAGGAAAACAAGACAGCTGCTTTAGGGTAAAGGACTGAATAATTATAGATACAAAATTTTGCATTAAGTTTTAATCGCTTTATTGTTGACGTGTTGTCTTCTACGAACTTTTTCTAAAGATTAATGAGCTAGAACCTTAAGCCCAGCACATTGGTCAAGTGCGGTTTGGAAAATAACCATAGATGATTTTAATGAATTTCAGAAGGGCTATGTTTAAGCGGCTATTAGGGAGGCCGTCGGACTAAAACATAAGATTCTACGAAGTCAGTTCGGTGCATGTATCGACAAGATTTATCATCAATTTGACAGCAAAATTAAAAGAATCCAAAGGCGGGCCATAGTCATAGTCATGACTTTTCTTTGTAAGCGCATTTAATATTGCATTTCACGTAGTAAATACATGTATTCACAAATGCTTTTCTAATAAGATGTCAGGATAGTGTCGCCTGCGGGTTACTTCGTACCTAGTTGCGCGTTATTCCCTTGCCCAAACAAAGACGCAAAAGAAGATGATATGTTTTCTCTATTATATATGTACTGAGCTACTTCGTCACATTTGATGTTCCTTGAAAACGCTATTAAGCGAGTGTGCGCACTGCTCGTACACTGTTTATCTTGTACTCGACATTAGTTTAAGGTCAATACGTAGTGACACTTAAAATTTTTAGAACTGGCAACTTGGAAATTGTATAATAATGAAACATATTTCAATTAAAAAAAAATGGAACTCTTTGCCAACATTATTGTGTACAATGCATTAATCTGTCATTTGTTTTTTCAAATTGGTGGCAAAAAGAAAATTGTATAACGTCAACATAAATTTGAGGCGAGAAATTTTTGTTGCCATTTAAGCCAACAAGAGTTATAACAGATTTCGGTTGGCCTTTGATGATGAAGCTCCATCTCTTGGCACTGTTGATGACTGATTTAACAATTTCAAACGTGATCGCACTAATCTGACTGACGATCTGCGCGAGGGACGTCCTTGTGCGGCGACGACCGAAGACAACATCAGTGCTATGCGGCTCATGATAGAAACTGTCAAAATTAGTGACCTACCAGCAGTTTCGGACAAGCTTAGGGATCGGTATGAGCCAAGTGCAAAAAATTCTTCATGAACATTTAGCGGTCAGGAAGCTTCGTACTCGGTGAATACCTCGTAATTTGACCGACGCTCAAAAACACCATCGCGTTTGCTGGTGCCGTGAAATAATGCAGATTTGCGAGTGATGCCTGAAATGCTGTATACGACGTAGTTACGAAACATTGATTTATTGTTACAATCCCGAAACTAAAAGACAATCTATTCAGTAAGTGTTTCTTTTCGATGAGTTGCCAACTAAAGTAACATGAGGTCGAGCGTCGGAAAAAAATAGCGGCCTTTTTCTTCGAAATGACAGGTTATTATGCAACAATTGCTTTAAAAAGACAAAAATTACAGTTAGTGCAGAGTGCTACAGTAACAACTATTCCCTTTATTTTGAAAAATTTCGAGAAAAACGACCTCACGATAGAATTATCTTTCATCATGACAACGCCTCACCACATACTACCAAATAAATAACTAACAATTTGTGGACGTTATATATAGAAATACTGACTCACCCGTCTTACAGCCCCCACCTAAACCATGCGATTTTTATTTATTTTCTATAATAAAAGAAAAATATCGAGGATAGTGACTTACGGACGCCGAGGAGGCAGTGATTTTATATGTAAAGGCCGTCGAAACGATATCTATCGATCTAGATCGAGTGACAAATCTGTGGGGCTACCTCGCCTTTTGACCATAATTTTCGCAAGTTCTTGAAATAGATAATCAATTTTTCATTACCAGTAATCAATCTTTCCTAAAATGGTTCGGTTTTATTGCGTTTCAATAGAGTCGCAAATGAGTACACGATTCATTAGATTTTTTCAGTGAGCTCGAGTGCGACTCAAGTATCAAGCTTGTTTGTATATTCAGTTTTTTTCAAATGGATGAAAACTGTTTTGAAGTCATTCCCCAGATCTTCAGCTAAGTCGAATGAACTAATATGTTGACCTTACTCCACTTTTTGTAAAATGGTATTGACTTTATCCATAACAGGTCGACCTGAGCGAGGTTCATCTTTGATATCGAAATTACCGGACTGAAAACGCTTGAAACAGTTTTGTGCTATTCTTACTGACACTGTATTGGGTCCATAAACGTCACAATTTTTTTACGGCTTGTGTCGCATTTTTCCCTTTTTCCTAATGAACTTCAAAATGTATCGTATTTCTACCTTAAATTTATTTAAAATGTCATTTATTTAATGGCATCAAAAGTAGCTAGATACAAACAGCACAACGAAAGAGATTTTACTGCAACTTTTTACTTATAATATTTAAAATCTTTTTTTTCGACCTAATATACATATATGTAAAACATAATGAATAAATAACAAAATATTTAGTAAAATATTGTTCCTATATCACTTTTTCATGTAAAAAATTCTATAAAATTCGTTTATCAGCTACATGTTAGTTCTGCACTGATAGGCTACTACATACGATGTTTTTAATAGCTACAATATATTGTCGGATGATGATATAAAAACCGAGAAGTACTATTTCTCATTCAAAATGCATAAGATCAAGTTTAGTAGCAGCAAACGCACGGACATCTCGTTTTTGCCGTGCCGTTAGACTTAAATACGTGTGAAAAAAAAAGTTATTATTAAATATTTAAATATGAAAATGTTTAATATTTATAGTATGTACGTATAGGCAAGAATAGCTAAATGGGCTATATGAGTATAATAAAACGCATACAAGTAATATTTGAACACACATATCCTATATATATGTGTGTGTATGTGTGTGTGTGTGTGTGTGTGTGTGTGTGTGCGCGTTAGCGTGCCTGTGTGTGTGTGTGTGTGTGCGCGCGTTGCGCGTGTGTTGTGTGTGGTTCAAGCATAAATTGTGCGTCGTAATGCAAATAGATAAAATAATTTTTTTTTCCAAATCACAATAAATATTGTGATTTAAAAAAAATTAAATTATTTTATGCCATATACTAGAACAAATTTATACCGAATCTTATAAAATAAAATGTATTTTTTTTGCCTTATTGCTTGTGTTTTATTGCACACATTTTTTTTTAAACAACTAAATATTATGTCACATTTGTTATCGTTGATATACATATAAACATCGAAAAAAAAGCTTCCAAATTGAAGAAAGCGACAAATATCTTTTAACAGCACCTAAATTACGACCGTCCCCAGCAAGCTTTAAACTAGAAAATCGTACGTGATTAAACGTCTCTCGGCGCGCACTCGGTCCTCGACACCGCGCGAGGACGCGGTGTGAAATTTCACTCTCATAAATATACGTTTATAGTGCATCGTGCATATGATACTTTAGTTCATTATTTAATTCTAAAAACTGAGCATCAAGATAGGTGGACTTGGTGCAAATCAGTAGACCACGAAGAAAACACTATTATTAGGCGGTTTTAATGAGCTCGTAATTTCAATTTATGGTTTCGTTAGAATTATCACAAAAATATGTTTAAAAAGTAACTTTTCATAAAAAAATTGAGGCGTTTTTAAAACTTTTAGGTAATTAGTTATTTTGGAGTAGGTGCAAGCTAAAGATAGCATTTCTTTAGCTTGCAGACACGATTTTATATAAAATTTCATAATTTGACATCGTTTTAGACTCAACACTTTGTTGAGTTTGGTTATTTGTTAATTTGTTAATTTTGGTATTTTTTGCATTCATTATTTTGTATTTTTAATTCGCATTGCTTTAGCTGGCACTGACTCTAAAAAGAACGAATTTTATTTAATTATTTTAAGGTTTTTGAAAACTGGAAGGAAGGTTTTTTTTTTTAATTTAACATTTTTTAGCGATTAGATAACTAAACTTCATAAAAATCAACCACACAACAATAGATCATTGAAGAAAATAACAATGTTACGAAATCTGTCTTCTAACAATCAAGCCCATATACAAGACTCAGTAGCGAAGTTTGAACACGGGATGTTAAAATTAAAATCATTTATAGTCAGCGTATATCTCATGTCAATTTCAATAAGCCTAAGCACGGCTAGCAAACATTGTTTTATTACGGAGTACAGTGCCTGCCTTGTGGCATCATTATCAAATCAATTCTATGGCATCATTTTCGTCAGAACCATTTATTTAAAGTCGCTTCGTCATAGTAGCTTAATCATCTCAATCGAAATAACTTATCGCCACTCGTAAAATACTAATAATTGATGAGAACTGTTGAAATTACAAGACACCCGTTCTTTATTTGTTCTTTTAATTAATATTATGATTTTGTTTTTAATTAATATTATGATTTTGTCTTGTTATTTAAAATTTATTTAAAAAAAAAAAAAAATATTTAGCTTGTCAGTTTGAAAATGTCAAATTGTGTATGACATCTCTTTGTCTGGTTTATTTAATAAAAGATAATTAAATAAAACTGCGCTAAAGATATTAATTTCAATAGGTTATGGGCCCAGGCTTTGAATAAGAAAAGATTAATATGACTTCAACAGTGAGTGCTACGAGATTTGAGCTTTGAATAAAGATAATTATGAAGCCTGGAAGATTCATGTAGAGGCATTATTAATAAAAATGATTTGTGGGAATATGTGAATGGTGATAAATTGATTCCTGCTGTTGAAGATAACCAGAAGAGTATTGATGCAAGGAATGCTTGGATTAAAACTGATCGTAAAGCTAAATCAGAAGTGATATTAGCGATTAGTTCAACGGAATTGCAGCATGTTCGAGGATGTAATACTTCTCGTGAGGTTTGGCAAAAACTTGCTTCAGTTTATGCATCTAAAGGACCTGCAAGAAAAGCTTTATTACTCAAACAACTTATGCTTCACAAGATGTCTGAAGGTGGTGATGTCAGGGATCATGTAAATAAATTTTCTGATATAGTTGATCGACTTGGAGCTATGGACATTCAAGTGAACAAGGATTTACTATCTATAATGTTATTATTTAGCCTCCCAGATAGCTATGAAGGTTTTAAATGTGCAATTGAATCGCGTGATGAACTATTGGAGGTTGAAGCTCTCAAAGTAAAAATACTTGAGAAGAGTGAAGTAGGCTCAAATTCAGTGGTTGAGTTAGCTGGAAGTGTGAGAACTGAAAATCAGAAGAGTTATAAATATGAATTTAATGGGTATTGTTTTAAATGTGGGAAACAAGGACATAAGTCTCCTGAATGTCCAACACAATCCAAACCAAACAAACCAAATTTCAGAAGAAATGGACCAGATAAGCAGAATAAACAATACAGACAAGAAAAACAATGTGCTCAAGCAGATGATGATACTTTGCAGTATATAATACTGAATTTGCTAGTATTATTCCAAGTAGTCGACCTTGGATACTTGACAGTGGCTGTACTACACATTTATGTGGTGATAAGCAATTATTTAAGTCTTTTAATGAAGAAACTAATGGAAGAATCAATTTGGCTAGTCAAGCTAGCAGTGAAATCAAAGGAAAGGGAACTGTTAATTTATTAGTTAGCAATGGTAAACAGCTGAGGTCAGTAGGTTTTTCAAATACATTATTTGTACCAGATCTTAGATCAAACTTAGTTTCAGTTGCTAAAATTACTAATAAGGATTGTGAAGTTTTATTTCGTAAAGATTCAGCGATGATTATGGATTCGACTGGAAATATTAAATTTGTAGCTGAAAGGCGTGGTGATCTCTATTATTTGCAAGAAGGAAACGAAGAAGCTGATATTGTTGAAGATAAAACTAATTCAGATTTTTAATGTGGCATTGTCGTATGGGCCATCTGAATGCTAATGATTTAGTTCGGGTTATTAATCAGAATACTACAAGTAAAATAACCTCTGAACAATTGACATGTTTGTCAAAATGTGAAGTATGTTTACGAGGCAAGATGACAAGGTTACCGTTTTTAGCAAGTGAACGGCAAAGTGAAGAAACTCTTGAAATAGTACATACAGATATTGTTGGACCGTTCAAGACTCAATCAGTAAACGGAGCAAGATACTTTATTACATTCATTGATGATCGATCTCGTTGGTGTGAAGTATACTTTCTTAAACAAAAAGTGGTGCACTAGAAGCATTCAAGATGTATCAAACTCAAGCAGAACGTGTTACAGGGAAGAAGATCAAATATCTTCAAAGTGACAATGGTAAAGAGTATTGTAATGCTGAGATGGATAATTTCCTGCGTAATCAAGGTATTCAGCGTCGATTAAGTGTTGTAAGAACACCTCAGCAAAATGGTGTTGCTGAACGTTTTAATCGTACGATAGTAGAAATGGCACGTTGTCTGTTACTTCAGTCAAGTTTATCAGACATGTTTTGGGCTGATGCTGTAGCTACAGCATGTCACTTAAGAAATAGATGTCCTTCAAGAAGTATCAATGGGGATACTCCTTATCAGAGATGGTTCAACAGAGACAAAATGTCTTTAAATTATTTGCGAGCATTTGGATCAACTGTTTATGTTCTTGATAAAAATCCAGCAAAAGGTAAATTATCTGATAGATCAATGAAGGGAATCTTTGTAGGTTATCCACGTGAAACAAAAGGATATAGAATTTGGTTATCAGAGAGTAGAAAATTTATTGTTGCTCGTGATGTAAAATTTATTGAAGATAATGTTACTACTATTTTAAAAAATCAAAAGATTGAACAGTTGATTATTAATGATTATGAAAATGAAAATAAACCATGGGTTGAATTGATAACAGGATTTGGAAATAATAATGAGATAGAAGCTCAAGCAGAAATACCAGGAGATTTAGAAGATAATGAAGAAAATGAAAAGTCATCAGGTGTTCAATCATCTATTCATGAAACTCAAGAAGAGAGTCAAGAGAAGAAGCTAAAAAAGAAAAACGAGGACCTGGAAGACCAAAATTAATTAAAACAGGTTTGAGAGGTCGTCCCAGAAAATTATTTTCAAAAGTTAATAATTGTGAAGTTCAAGAAAGGATTGATTGTAATTTTAATGAAGATAATAATATATTTGTTGGAATAACTGAAGTTCAATTAGATGATGCTATGAATTCTCAAGAGAGTACTGATTGGAAAAGAGCAATTCAATCTGAAGTTATGAGTTTATTAAAAAATGATACCTGGGATATTGTTAAATTACCTGAAGGTCAAAGTGTTGTTGGAAGTCGAATGATTTTAACAAATAAATTTGGATCAGATGGATTAATTGAAAAAGAAAAGCTCGTATTGTAGCAAAAGGTTATAGTCAGAAATATGGCATTGACTATAATCAAACTTTGCTCCTGTTGCAAGAATGGAATCAGTGAGACTTTTATTTGCATTGTCTGCGGAGTTAAATCTGGAAATTAGACAATTTGATGTTGTGACTGCTTACCTAAATGGAACATTAGATGAAACAGTTTTATGGAAATTCCGGAAATGCTTTATCAAATTTTAACATGGATTATTGATGATAATCAAGTGACTGAGGATTTAAAATTAAAGCTATAAAAATGTTGAAATGTATTGAGGAAGGGGTGATATTTGTAGATTAAAAGGCTCTTTATGGTCTCAAGCAAGCTGCTCGACAATGGAATGAAAATTATCAAGAAAATTGGAAAGTATTGGACTCAAATCAACAAAAGCAGAGAGTTGTTTGTATTATGCTAAACGTGGTAAAGATATTTTATTATTATTAATTTATGTTGATGATTTTTTGGTTGCATCCTCAGACATATGTTGGATTGATGAAATAAAATGTAAACTTCAAGATGATTTTGAGATTAAAGATTTAGGTAATGCAAAACAATGTTTGGGATTAGAGATAAATCAAACTAATGAATATATCTTTATTAATCAATCAAGATATATTATTAATTTACTTAAAAAATATGAAATGAGTGAATGTAATCCAGTCAAAACACCAGGAGAAATACAAAAGAAGAAGACAAATTATTTAATAAACAAAGAAGAAATAGATAATAGATTTTATAGAGAAGTTATTGGAGCATTGATGTATCTGGTGGTTGGAACTAGACCAGATATTGCTAATACTGTTTCAAGACTAGCTCAATTTGTAAATGAACCATGTCAGCAAGATTGGTTAGCAGTTAAAAGGATTTTGAGGTATTTAGCTGGTACTTTAAAACTTGGAATATTTTATACAAAAAAGGATAAATCTATGATTGGTTATTGTGATGCTGATTGGGGAGGTTGTCTTGAAGATCGTCGATCATATTCTGGATATGTATTTATATTAGCAGGGGGTGCTGTAAGCTGGAAATCACAGAAACAACGAACTGTAGCTCTTTCATCTACTGAATCAGAGTATGTTAGTTTATCAGAAGCTGTGAAAGAATTAATATATTTAAGAGGATTATTAATTGAAATTGAACAAGAAAAAGTTTTCAAATATTGAATTATTTATTGATAATTGTGGAGCTGAACAACTGGCTTCTAATCCTGTTTATCATGCACGCACAAAGCATATTGATATTCGTCATCACTTTATTAGAGATGTAGTTGAAAAGGAATTGTAAAATTACATCATGTATCTACAAGTGAAATGATTGCAGATATTTTAACAAAGGCACTTCCAAGAGAATTACATGATAAATGCATTCAAGGATTAGGACTTAAAATTATTTAAATTATAATTATAACGTATGTCTTGAGGGGTGTGTTGAAATTACAAGACACCCGTTCTTTATTTGTTCTTTTAATTAATATTATGATTTTGTTTTTAATTAATATTATGATTTTGTCTTGTTATTTAAAATTTATTTAAAAAAAAAAAATATTTAGCTTGTCAGTTTGAAAATGTCAAATTGTGTATGACATCTCTTTGTCTGGTTTATTTAATAAAAGATAATTAAATAAAACTGCGCTAAAGATATTAATTTCTATAAGAACCGGTGGTCATACGTTGTCTTCTTCATCAGTATTATATCACTAAATAGTACTTTCTGAATGCATGAATACACGACTTGTTGCTGAAAACAAGATCGCTATATGTATGCCTATAAATTCGAGGATTTATCTCAATCTCTCATAGATACCATCATAACAGGATTAAAAAAAAAATTAAAACCAATTAGGAAATATATCCTTACAAAGAAAAAATATCAAATCGTTTCATATATGATGACCTCTTATGGGTAACAAACATGTAAGTAAAATACATCTTGCACAAGGAAAAACATCCTATATAACTTGAACTGAGAACAACTACATTAAAAGTTTTAGCTTTTTAAGGTGACGCAGTGTTGACTATTAATTTGACGTGGAGAGGGTATCGCCCGCAATCGCGCGCACTGCGCTACTGCATGCTACTGATAGAACACGCGTGCGTTTGCTTATTTTTAAAGGTAGTCAAAATTAATAATATTATATAATATATAAAAATAAATACAAGTCCAGTCCATTAACGAAAACTTGATGGAAAAAAAAGAATATGAAAAAAAATGAATTAACAAAATAGAATCAACTGACAGAACGAATTTTAAATAGATTCGCTCTCTATTCTATGAAATTATCGACTGATAATAAAATTATTGGCCGATCACAAAGCGAATTCGTTACTGTATACGTTTTCATATACTTCTCTCAAACGGTAAACACATTTACGATGATTCCGATTGTCAACCCAATGATAAGGATTTATTTCAAAGTTACGAATGTTAATAAAGGTAGACTATGTAATAAACACTCTCAACAGCTATATTCGTCGAGTACATTGCTGTGGAGTCGACCAAAAAACGGACCATTCGATCGGCATAAGTTGACGATGGAATCGAAGTTTATGAACTTCAAAATTCAATTCGTAACGGAACGGATAAGGCTAGGCTGGCCGGTGGAGTGAAAGACAAATGCAAATTGATCTGTCGACAGCGGTGTAGGCAGGCGCAGCCGCGGGAAGTACTACAGAAGTCCTGGAAGAAACTCGCACCCCCCACGTGAAGACGACAAGCCAAGGACGCCGAGATAAGACTACCGGATGCTTCTGTTAGCGTAATGTATTGACATGACAATGTTTCATTGCGCAAGCGCGTGCCAAAAGTTAGTGTTATATCTATTGTAATGTGCTCTTGGTCAAAGATACGCACATTGCAAAAATGAATGTGAAGGTATATCGTATATCGAATATTCATATATGATTAAGCATCTAATGGTAGCAAGAAAATGTCTCGATTATATATTTTAAGCAGAGTAAAATCCGGCCGGCCAAGAGGTCTAATTAATAATGGCAATTTGCTACAAAACCGTGCGGCGGTCAGTTCACTTTGATGCACTATAACCAATGGTTACCTTGAACGATATCAGAAATCCCGGTATCTTTCTGTTTGAAAAAAAGGCAATCTTAAGCTACAAGTAAATGAAATCGTATTGAATACATAATACAGCGCGTCAATGAGCGTCTGCAAGCTTTAGGAAACTAAAATAGTTTCTTATAATAAATTCTATATTATTAAGCGTTTATTACTCGCCAATCCAATTATACAATACGAAAAGTACGTGACGAAAAATATAATGACGCAAAATATTGAAAATATTCTTATTAGGTTTGTCCACGGAGTAGGCCGCCACGCTCGATACACCCGCGGCACGTAAACGCTACAACCTATTATAATGTTCTCTAATTTTAGTACTAAACTTAGCGACGAGCCCATATTTAAAAAAAAAAATTGACGAGGACTGAAATCAAATCATGAACGGAAAAGACTTGCTGGTTTTAGAAACCACAGAAGCGTCGAACACAGACCGACACATTCTCCCGATATATGCGGTCTGGCATTTACTCTACTTATTCTAAGTGTGGACGTCGATTGCGCTAGCTGACATCATTAGCCGATATACGATCATATTAACATTGGTTGCTGCCATAATTATTATTAACTTCTTAGGAGATTCGTGCCCCTATTGAGTCAAATTACTGCTCATTCCAATTTGTAGTTCAGAAAATGAAGACAGACGAACCGCGGTCATCAGTCATACAAAGTGGCACTTATCCTCTCGTCGGCGCGCGGGCACGGCGCCAGAACTGCTCCGTTATTTTATCACCCTCCAGGCGTGCCCGATGAACGGATCGAGTGATAATGTAATTACTGTCAACGTTCATTACTATATTGCGATTGTTTCGATTCGCCTACTTGAAATATCGACTCTAGGGGATTTCAAAAGTAAAACTTTTTAAAGTGTGCAATGTCCGCGTGCTTACAACGCTAAGTATATCCACAGAGAAGGTGCTAAAAGCGCGGCCCGTGCGACTCCCGACTCGGGCACTGAATGTTACGTATAAGAGATCATTTTAAACTAAGCCGGTCGTTAGTCTTAACCAATCGAGAAGCTAATTGACAGCTTTCGTTTAATTTTTTCAGAATGTATAAATTTGTGCAATTCCGTTTTATTATTCCTGTAATTATAAATGATGATGAATTCGCTTTAGTTTATTGACTTACTTACTTCGGAGATGAAGAGGGTATGATATTTATCCTGCACATTTTTATTTTTACATCGAAATCTAATGGCACTAAAGTTATATATCAAACAAATTGGATCTTTAAAGAAAACTCTTAACAATGGACTTTAAGAATAAATAATTTACATTCTGTATCATATTCAGTTAAACGTATTTATGAACAATATGTTCCATACACGCATAATATATGTACATTTCATACATAATTACATACATCTAAATCAAATATGTAATACAATATTTTCAGCCTCCTCGGTTCGCTTTCTCTTTTATTCAATATCCAATTTATTTAAAAGTATTTATCTCAAAGCGCCTACAATGACCTTAATATTGAACGTGAACGTCTATCTGACTTGGGACCCGTATATCACTTCTGTAATCAATATAATACTCTTCGAGAAACGTGACCATGATAGACAACACGTTGCAGGTATCCGTAAGTGGCCCGGCTACCCGATTCGGATACAGAACTCTAAAGTTACATTCGTCGAACTCACGTTGTTGAGCTGACAACGACGCCTAGCGATTAAGAAGCATTTCCTGATTTTGCTGCGTTCGAGTGGATTTTAGAATTACGATTGTGAATAAACTCAAAAGAATTGAATGTAGATAATGAACACACACGAAAGTTCAGTCCAATTTTTTTTATAAATATATCGACTAAAAGTTTAAAAAGGTCACACAGGTAAAATTTTTATTTCCCGACAAGGTTTTCTGTAAATTTTGGTTTTCAATGATACGATATACGTTATTTATGAAAACTTATTTAAATTGCTACTTAAAAAATATTCACATGATAAACAGACACTTATCTTGGAAGTCTATTGACCAGATTACAAAACATCTATACAAAACCCTAATGAAAATAAAATCAAAAGGAACTGTATAGCTACAGAATCAGAAGCTTAAAAACGTATTTTATTTCTATTATTTTATAGGGTTTTTTATAAATCAAATTCATCAGCATTAAAATTCAATATTAGCAGAATTCAGTTCACTTTTGATGTTATTGTTTTTGGCGCGTTATGAAAAAATGATGTGACTGATTTTTAATCGGGGTGACACGAAAACTACAGTATGAATTTCTCGCAAGCGGTTTAGCGAACAACTCTAGACCATTAATAAAGTACTGAATTGGCGTATCAAACATTAGTAATAACTGATGCGCCTATTCAGTCCTACCGGAAGATGCTATGGCAGGAGACGTAATTTAGAAATAACATTAGCATGTTTTAGTTTTTTATTTAATGATTGTTATAATTTCAAATAAAAACATAAAATTGATATTACTCATTATATATGAAAGTAAATACTGATTTATTTAATTTTTCAAATTTAAATTAAACTTTATTAGCAGTATTGACTATCCCACTCTAGTTGATTTATAATTCAATTCTATTTAATTATTACATGCCATTAAAATACTTTTTTTTTCATATAGAAAAAGTATAACTTCTCACGTATATACATTAGTACCACAACCGTAGTTCTTTTTCTATTGAAATAGTTTAAATATTTGCTTTATTACATAAAAAAAAAATACAACTGAGTATAATGCATTTGCCTTTGATGCAATGTCTTTGACCAGTAGCGCGCACACGCACGGAAAAGGCCTCTTAGCGTGTACAGTGTAAGCGCAGTACGCAGGCGCACAGCGATCAACCAAATTGCGATCTGCTAGAGTTACAGTTTGATTCAAATAAATTGGCGGCTGTGAAGTGAGCCGCGAGCGCGCGTCCGCGCAGGTAGTCAACTCGTTACCCCTTTAACGCCTCGCTGACATCTAAAATTTGCGACTGCGACGCGACTTGTGACAACATCTTAACTGCCGATCAGTATTAAACTACCTATATCTTAGAACGCGTAGTGGAAGCGTACGGAAATTAAATTATAAAACACACTCGGTGTATAATGAATAAATCTGGAAACGCCTTATTCCATTACTCCACAAACTCTTCTATCACAAAATGACCCCTGGCACAAGAGATCTGTCGATTCGCGTTTTTTATTTATGATTTGGTAAAATTTTTACTTTTAATGTTACCCACTATTATTAGGTGAAAATAAACAACCATCTAGTCTAGTCGTTGTAACTCGGAATACGCAGGTAGCGCGAGAGTGCCATGAACGGAGCCACTCTCTACGAAAGGATAAGACACAGAACTCTAAGAACGCTGAATGTGGAAGAACAACAATCACCGATAAAGCACAGAGAATTGGCAATCGTGCCGGCGAGGGGGACGTGCAGCGAATGAACACGCTGAACGCATTTTACGACTCATAAATTACGATCGTAAAGGCGTCATAAATAAAATACATAGGGTTTCAGGTCTTGGATAGTGGTTTTTAGAAACTCACGCTTATGACAATTTTTTTTATATCCTCCATTTATTGAGGCTGTTAACTCTAATAAATTACTACAATATTCTAATTTCTACAAATTGTCATATTTTGTGAAAAAAGTTCTATGAACTTTGCTTGCTAAAAATAAATAATTAATTCTACCAATGCAACACCAATCAAATTCACAAGGGACTCGTAGTAAGATTGGAAACATTTTCTTTATTGCACGTTGTTCATTGTAAATTTTCTATTTTGTAGATTTTATCATAAACATTAAAATAAATTATTATAATTGCCAATATGCATTCCACTTAGATCAACCATATGACTTATGCTGCCCGACGAGCGTTACTTGTACCTATATACAAATAAATACATATAAATGTATTTTGCATTAATAAAGGACTATTGTAGGGTAGTACATAATTCTTATGTTATTTCTTTCCTGAAAACGTTTCAGCTTTGCATCCAGCAATCACAAACAGAACGCTATTTATTTCAAAAAGTATAACTTACATGTTTTCATTTTATAAAAACGAGAAATTCTAATAATATAAATAACTTTATAGTCACTTCTCTTAATAATTTTTATTTAATATGTTATTATGTCAGTATCTATTTTTTATAGCTAGTAATAGTTTTTATCTTAATCATAAAGGGTTTTAATTTCTAACTAATTTTCAATTGTACAATAAAACAGACTGATCGAAAAACTTGTCTTGACGCTATTGTTCCAAAATACTTAGACATTGTTTTGTCTAATCGTCGACTGGAGCTGTACCCCCCTTTCACGAAGACCGTCACCATTTCAAACCTTATATTAATTCTACAATTTTCTAGAAACGCCTCTATGACGGACAAACGCAAGTTACTTTATGAAGGTTCCCATTTTAAGATACGAACCCAGACAAAGCTTTAATCATTTTTCATTTTCAATAGCTTCTTTGCAGCACTAATTTTAGAAAGCGTATATTGTATAAATAAGAATACAATTTTACGCGGACAATATCCGTAATAGACACCAACCTAACACACCTTAGCTTCGACAATGTGTTGTGTAAGGTTCGTATATTGGTGAGTGTTGTTACACGTACTTATAATAATGGGAGCCCTACACTTCGACCGATGTATTAAGTAAATAATCTATGTGCACAAAAAATGTTTCACAAATGATGGCACGTTGGCCAAGCCATCAAATCTATATCAAATAAACAATTTATCTATATAAAAAATTAAGGTAAAAGTATATAGTAAAAACATATAATTAAAGTAATTAACAAGTTCAACTACAAATATCTGCAATCTGGTGTTATTTATAGCTGTACAATATTTTACAATTATTTTGAGTTTCGCAATAGCAACAATTCGATATCAGCAATATGAATAGAAAATAAAATAAATCAATTTCAGCAGGAAAAATGATGGTGGACAGAGGAACATCACTACGCGTCATGATGTCATTTATGCATAGCAATATTCAAAGCGGTGCGTCTGACTTATGTTAAAATTGTAAATTCCTGTTCAATTGTAATTAGAAATATTTTGGTACAATGTGGGCACTAAATGTTTATACTGTGCGTATTATTGATTGATGCTGTTGCGTACTACGCCCGTAAGCTAAATAATTAAAACTCCGTTATAATTTCCCTAAAAACATGCTATGTTTTTTTATCTTCAACCTCTGTTTCTATATACAGTTTATTGCGTTGTTTACATTGGGTAAATATTCAATATCACTATTCGATATAGTATATCGAAATTTGAATGCTAACAGGTCAGTTACGATGTGTGCCTTCACAAGCCAAGTGCTATAAGCTTAATGTATTAAATGGTTCTGTAATGAATTATTGTATCACAGTTTCTGATCCGCATCTTATTCGCGGATTTGGGCGAAAATGGCAATAAAGCACAAAACAAACTAGTTTTTTTATTCTCTATTTTTGATAATTTTAGAAACTCAAGCATATAAGTAAGCGCTCTAATTAGCTATTAATGAGTTCCGTGCTTATTACTATGTAATTGAATACATATTTTTGGTGACGACTGTAGCTTTGTTTTTATTATCATACGTAAGTCATTTTACTGATAAAATAAAATATACAATCAACAAGACAGTTATTGCTTTTTCAATTTTAGATACTTATATATTTAGGTTCGTCTAAATCTGAAGTTTGTCAAATATTTTTTTTAGTATCGATTACTGTGTAATCGGAAACACATTTTTAGCATGATTTGTGATTTGTAATTTTTCCATAAACATACGTAATTTAAGTACATTTGCTGATCAAATAATATATACATGTTTAGTTCAGGTATGTTGCGGTGGTTTGGCCATTTGGAAAAATGAATCAAAGCAGATTGACAAAACAAATCTATAGAATATGTGTTGCATATCAACGGTCAGGAAGGATCGCCCTAACAAATATTATGAAAACTAAAATAATGGTATTTTGTTGCGCATTACGATCTATATACATTAAAAGTAAGAAATAATTTCCCTAAAAAAAAATTGGGTGCGTGTACATAAGTACGCGCTTGAGAAGTTATACTTCTTTGTCATCATTAAAAACGAGCCCAAACTCGATGGGGTTGCGTCGTTTAATTACGGAGTTCCTATGGCCACCTTCCAGCTCCATCATCAGACGCTGATTACCATAGAGTATCAAAGTACTCGTCAAGACGAATCAAACGAGCCCAAACTCGATGGGGTTGCGTCGTTTAATTACGGAGTTCCTATGGCCACCTTCCAGCTCCATCATCAGACCCTGGTTACCATATAGTATCAAAGTACTCGTCAAGACGAATCAAACGAGCCCAAACTCGATGGGGTTGCGTCGTTTAATTACGGAGTTCCTATGGCCACCTTCTAGCTCCATCATCAGACGCTGATTACCATATAGTATCAAAGTACTCGTCAAGAGGAATCAAACGAGCCCAAACTCGATGGGGTTGCGTCGTTTAATTACGGAGTTCCTATGGCCACCTTCCAGCTCCATCATCAGACCCTGGTTACCATATAGTATCAAAGTACTCGTCAAGACGAATCAAACGAGCCCAAACTCGATGGGGTTGCGTCGTTTAATTACGGAGTTCCTATGGCCACCTTCTAGCTCCATCATCAGACGCTGATTACCATATAGTATCAAAGTACTCGTCAAGAGGAATCAAACGAGCCCAAACTCGATGGAGTTGCGTCGTTTAATTACGGAGTTCCTATGGCCACCTTCTGGCTCCATCATCAGACGCTGATTACCATATAGTATCAAAGTACTCGTCAAGAGGAATCAAACGAGCCCAAACTCGATGGGTTGCGTCGTTTAATTACGGAGTTCCTATGGCCACCTTCCAGCTCCATCATCAGACGCTGATTACCATAGAGTATCAAAGTACTCGCCAATACAGTCAATAAAGTTCAGTTTAAATTTTAAAATAATTTATTTTCTTATATTAAATGTACATAAATTCTCTCATTATTCGAAATTCGAATTCTAAGCGGGCAGCTTCAATCTGTTTGTAACTATATTCAGTGTTGAAAATATATTTTTTTATTATTTCTATTCTGTGGCTAACTTCATCATGTCGTTTGTGCGCGCGCAGCTCACAAATTCACTCTCATCCAAACGTGCCAAAAGAAGTATAACTTCAAAAATTCGAGAACAGATTTCTTAAAACCAAAACAACTCCTTCCCCCTCGCGTACCCGCTTTCCCTTCGTCTCCGCTTCCTACGCATGTTTATTTTAAATGTAAATATCTTTAGGGTTGAATTTTTGAGAATACAATAACTCTTGTTTCTTAATATCAAACGTGACATGTTTATGACTTGTTTTATATAATGTCTTGTATTATTTCTATTTGAAGAATATTCTAGACGGCTAAATGAAATGTATAAATACCGAAATTCGGGCGCAGCAGATAGGTAACAATATGAAATAAATATAGTTTAAAAAAACTAAAAAAATTTAGCCTGTAAAACGGGCGAAAGTTTTACGTGACAACGACTTTGAATGGTAAATCATTTTAATGAATATTCATTCGTATAGTAGGAAGAAGGATGAAATAATAGTAACAATTTAAAACATTTATTTATACAAAGAATTATATTTAAAACATTAATTTATACAAAGAATCTCGCACTGAATTTCATATTAACAAAATTTTATTTTTACCTTACACATACATACGTATTTATATACAAATACATACAATAACTTGCAATACATTTAAAGCTATGCACTAATTCTCTAACAGCGCGCGGCAGACCGATCATAGTTGAGTGGAGAGAGACGCAAGGCATTCGGCGGGCCTCTCGTTCGGTGACTCATCGTTACGTTACCGAGCGTTACACTTTTCAAAGTGACTCCCAGCCGCAACTAATTTAAGACGTTGTCACGTCAACACGCTTTAATCATCACATTGAACTAAAAAGTGGAAAATAAATATAGTTTAAAAAACTAAAAAACACGCTTTGATGATCACATCGAACTAAAAAATGAAAAATAATTCTTAATATAGGCAGAAAATATAAATTAACGAAAAAAGATTAGTATTATTGTGAAAAAAGCGTGGGGTGCTTGATAAGTGAAAAAAATATGGCACAAAGCACAAGAAGTCGGTTACAAACAAACAAGCCAACAAGCAAACAAACAAACATACAAGTGAAGCTAATAAAAGCGTGTTAAAAAGCGTTGAATTCGAAGTACTCAACACCGACGAGCTTACATGAAACGATTGATGGATATAAGTACTGTAACTGAGTTAAAAGATAGTGCCTCGGGGAGATCTGCGGTCTCTGCTTACCGTTTTGGGAAATAGGCGAGAGTTTTTTTTAAGACATTTTTTTTAAAGACGCTTTAACATAATATAAATATGATTAACACGAGGACCGTATTGAAAAACGACAGATATGACTCACCGCCTGCATTTGCGTGCAGTCGTTGTTTCATCGACTCATATTTATAACCACACGATACTTTCTAGACATTATTTTTATTCTGTGGCTCACATGACGTCATTTTCCTATCTGCAACGGTAAATTGTAATAAAACAAGAATGTATTTAAGACATCGCGGTTCTGGTGTGCTGTCGCCTGGCTTCGACGGACGAGCCACGGCCAGGGTTGTGAAGATGTGGGCAATGGGCTTTTACTGGAATAGTGAATGAAATTAGTTATAATAGGAGAGCTATCCGAGTACGTATTGTTACATTTGATTGTAAGTGCTCCCGGAAGCGAGCAATAACTTTGTTTAGGTTTTTGTCTCACGTATGGAAAGTTTTTTCTTAATCTTAAAACAATATTTAATATAGATGACAAGGTTGTAATTGACACATATTTCGCAATCTTAATCGATACAATAATATAAATAAATAATCTGACGGCATTTTTTTTAAGAATGTAGGTAATGTGATCGCAGTATGTACTTATATTGTTCTACCATTTTTAGATTGAAATTTTTCATATCTATATAAAATTAGTATTTAGAAGTAGGGTTACGCATGAAGATTTTTGGAGCGACGAATCGTACGCATGTCGTGCCCGTGGTGATCTCTTAGAAATAGTTACATTTATTATCGTAACGGAGAAATCCTCTACAGCACGTAGACGGGTTTTATCGCTCACGTATTATCCACTATGCGCGATAATATTCTCGAGTTAATTAAGAAGTTCAGCTTTGGCGAGTAACTGCGTCCATATAAAGGGCGTCGGAAGACGACTATATGCGGGGCCGTTAGCCGAGATTGAATAAGATAAGGCATAAAACCTTGCGGATGCCTCATCAGGCTGTTTGATGTGATTACACGAAACCGATCGATGTCGATTCGATCGCTTATCGACATGTTATACGTTCGAAGGCGTTCATACAACGATAGTACCGCGGGAGTTTTACGGACCGTTTCTAAGATTGTACTATTACGTAAAACTGTATTCACCATTTGAGAATGAAATCATGTAACTATTTACGAGGGGGGAAAAGTTTTATTAGAAAGAAAACTTAAACTTTTTTTTTACGAAGAATTCGATTTTTCGACGTCGGCAACAAACAAGTTCAATAGTCGAACATAAATCAAATTTACAGCCTCCGGTGGTACTCTGTCGACGGTTCAAATCACGGTCCATTTGTTTTCAGGCCGAAATAATAATAATAATAATAAAAAAGCTCATTAAAAGCTCAAACATCTCCGAAAAGCAACGTTTAACCTCGTTCGCGGTTAAGCCATAAAGTAACTTTCTAACGGAAGCCAACGCGCTCCGAATAACAAACAGAATTAGACGCGTACGAGGAGCGGGCATTGAAAAAAACTCCGGCGAGCGCGCTCCGGGCGCTGGGCCGGCGCTTGCTGTTCGCGCGAGCGCCGGCCTAATGGGCGCATTAACACGATATTGATATTTTGCCGTGAGCTCGAGCGCCGATTAAGTTTTGACGTTTTCAGCGGTCGGCGCTCGCGGCGCTGCGGCCCGCCGCGCCGGAGCGGCGACTTGCGCCGTCATACACTTAAACTTCAGTCCCTTCTCACCTGTTACGGCGGATTTTATTCTAAATACTACGATTAAGAATGTATTTTTCGATTTCAATAGTTTAATTTTTAAATAAAATAAACAACATATTAAGAAAAATTGCTGATTGTATTTAACAATTTTATTTTTATGTTAATCAAGTGTGGGTAAGAAAGTCACGATTTTTTAACGTGATAAATCGATGAACGCCGGCTGCACGTACGAAAAAGCATGACTCGTTGTCGCGTTCCGCTTGAGCCGAGTGTGCGAGCGAGAACGCGGAACAATAGAGAGGCACGATCGGCCTAAGCGTTCGGCTTGTGACGCATCTATCTCTTTACTGTATAATTGAAGTAGAAAAATATTCGAATTAACGTGTGCAAATAAATGTTAATTTATCAAAAATATTGTCATTTTCAATTAATTCTTTCTTTGTATTATACTAAATAATGATAATTCAGTGATAATAGTTAAATACAATTCATAAAATAATGCAATTTTTTATTAAAGTTTTCTTACGACATTATCACGTAAAATTATCGACCGTAAACCAACTTTACAAGCAACCAATATTTTTTACCGATTTTTACTTCTATCATTTTTGAAATAACGCTCTACAGCGACGGTTTTGGTGGCGGGCAGTAAGTCCGAGATTCGCTTAAAAATCAAACATGCCAAAGTGAATCGATAAAAGGTTCAGGCACACACGCATTACAGAAATGAAGTTCATCATTGAGTAAATAGCTACTTAATAAAAAAAGAATATTCTAATACTTTCAAATATTTCGAGGACAAATATCCATGCACATAAAAAGCTCGATGCCCCCCATACCGGGCCACTGTTGTGTGTAAATTTACGATCTTTATTGTAATTGCAGTGAATTTGAAAAGGGTTACCCTCAAGTTTCTAAAACAAAAAAATCAAAAATACCTTTATTTCGTAAATAATGAAATCACACTTAAAGTATGTCAGTAATAAATTCCTTTCGACATTACTACCCATTCCAAATGCTGATTCACCGACAGAAGAATGGGCAAGAAACTCGAGGCTTGCTCTTTTTAATCATCAATAAAAAGGATTGAGTAATTACTAATTTACTCGACATTTAAAAACAATATGAAGTAACTTAATAGCCGAGCATTTCAATCCCTTTTTTTTTCATTATATTATTCAGACACGGTATAATAACCCTCGTCATATAACTTTCTTTTAACAAAATGTTTAAACTCAGCAAATGGAAAATTTTGGATTTCATTCAGCCTCTGGCTCGTTTTTGTTGAACGAAATTGTAGTATAAACAAATGATAGATTCTGAAAATATTAGGTCGGGGAAAAAGTTTTTTCTTATTTGGTAAGTAAAAAGTTGAAGTAAAATCTCTTTTGTTGTGGTGTTTGTATCTAGCTACTTTTGATGCCATTAAATAAATGATATTTTTAAAAAAGAACAATAAAAAGTATAAACAGTGTCTCGCCATTTTTCTATTGTTTTTCTTTGCGCCAAAATAAGTGAATCTAATGTATAAATTGGAAACACTTCGAAGTTTTATTACAAAAAAAGGGAAAAATGCGACACAAGAGATCGTGTATCAAGGTTTTTCAGTCCAATAATTTTGATGTCAAAGAGGAACCTCACTCTGGTCGACCTGTTACGGATAAAGTCGATGACATTTTGGAAAAAGAGCAAGAGCGGCATATTAGTTCATTCGACGTAGTTTAAGAGCTGGAGATTGACCACAAATAGTGTTGACCCATTTAAAAAAGCTGGATATACAAAAAAGCTTAATACTTGGGTCCCACGCGTACTCACTGAAAGAAATCTAATGAATCGTGTACTAATTAAGATTATCTGTTAAAACGTAATGAAACGGAACAGTTTTTAAAAAGATTGATCACGGGTGATGAAAACTGGATAACTTACGACAAAAACGTACGAAAAAGATCATGGTCAAAAGGCAAGTAAGCTCGGACTATAGTGAAACCCTGATCAATTCGCAATAAATTGATGCTATGTATATGGTGGGTTTGGATGAGCATAATTCCTTATGGCCATCAATTCGGATCTCTACCTACAGCTGATGAGACTCAGGAAGAAGTAAAGAAAAAACGAGCGGAGGTGTGGTTTTCACCATGATAACGCCAGACCTCACACATTTTAGCCATTCAGCAAATATTGAGGGAGCTTGATTGGGAAATGTTTATGCATCCACCATATAGCCCTGACTTCGCACTCTCAGATTCTTTTCATCTGTTTCGGTCTCTTCAGAATTATTTATGAAGTATGGTGTTAACATCAAGAGAGGACTGTCAAAACTATTTGACGCAGTTTTTTGACCAGAAGTCCCAAAATTTCTGCAGCAATAAGACTATGTCACTACGTCCAAAATAGCAAGTAGTTGTTGTACATATGGCATATATATATATATATGTATTATATTTTAGTGTAAATAAATATGCTGAAAAATTATACTGAATTTGTATAATATACAAAAAAAACTTTTTCTTCGATTTTATATTGTGACGTATTTCGAGTATGTCATAACCCATAAAATAAATACATTTTGAAATAAATATTATATGTTCTCGTATATTTTTTATACATCATTTAATTATCCTCTATTATCATATAATTACTTTAACTAATGGATTTGTATTTCATTACATACACATATTTCATTAGAGCGCATTGATTTCTTTTAATTCAGCGATATAAGCACCAAGTTCACGCATAAATATCTTAATTAACATCGGCAGTCTTCCGCATTAGTGAATAATCTGGATCTTAAACCACTCCAACGCAAAATTTCATTGTAAGCCGTGACCTCCCGCCTCTTTCTCAGAGGGGTGAGCAGAGAGAGACCATAGACATGCATCTCGGTACGTCCTACATCATATCTGTTTGACTTCACTAACGTTTATAAAAAAAAAAATATGAAAACACACAACAAAATTTCACACAAGATTCACCTCAACAATAATGACATTTACAATATATATAATTCAATTGCAAATTGCTATATGTATGGATTTTTTCATGCATCTCCTCACAAATATTCATAATCTCCTTTTTTTTAGAACAACTTTGCCAAAGAAACTATAACAAAAATATATTACTGAAAATATACTATAAATAATATAAAATTATATAGACACAACCCTAAGAAATGCTCGGTCAGACTGCATGCGCGGGCGCGATCGAGTCGCCGACCACGCAGCGCACTGCAGCGCCGCATCTACGCTTCAACTATTCTAAGGCTGTCAGTACGACATTTCTACGTAGATGTTCTAAGCTATTTTATTCGGAAGCGGCTACGTCAAAGACTATAGCTTCTTTAGCAAAATTGTTTTACAAGGGGAGAAGATTATAAATATTTAGGAAAAGATCCATGATAAAATCCATCGCGTATAATATATTAATGATAATTCAAATCGACATTTTAATTTAAAAAAGAACACGTGAACCTATACAGGCATTTTTATTACATAATATTAATATTTACGCTAATAAAAGCAATCTGATTTCAATTATATTAAATATTCGGTCAATGGTTTTTCGTGAGTCAATTACAAAATAAAGCTCTATTAACAGTTTTATTTCTTAACACACATGTTTCTTAGAAACGTTTGCCTTTTTCTTTAAAATCTTCTGCTACAAAAAATTATACATATTCTCGGTGTAAATATATTATCTATTTCGGGAAAGAATATCGGAAATGTTATGGTGAAATGGTTTTGACATCAAAATTACGTAAACCAAAGGCGCGTGGCGAGCATATCTCACCCTGAGGTAATTTTGGCGTTATAACGATATTGACTGGGTGGTTGACTTGTATATTACAATCGTAAACCCTAATTTAGAGCGTTCAGTAGAAGAACAGGCACGTTACCTGTATATTTTTACTTCAAATAGAATAGATTAGATACAAAAAAATAGTAAGAAATGTATGAAATTTTAATATGAAATAAAATCAATATGGAAATTGTACGCCTATACTGGCACAAGAAAAATTTAGTTTATCGTACAATTACATAATGTAAAAAAACTGCATCGACAGGAACTCTACATCCAGTAGAGGTAATCGAATGCAAGATTTTCATAACTGATTTTTAGACACTAGACAAAGTTTACGTCATAGGCCATTAGAGTGACGCAGATGACGTCCTAACTAGGTGGGGCACACTTACAAATTGATATTGTTCTTTCCCAGAACTGATATCAAAGGTATACACGCCGTGGGGCGGTCGCACGAATCGCAAATATGTACTCGAGGCCTAGGTAACAAGTTTCCAGTCAAATAGCGGCGAAACTTCACAGGCCGAGAACCCGCCGCGTAATTCGGGACGCGTGGGCGCTTTGAAGTATGAGTGAGGACAATCGCAAGGAAATTATGAAAAAATCATATGACTAAAGATCTGTGATGTTATTTGACATTTGTGTGAAAAAAAAAAAACATTTTCATTCACAGTAGTCTTCGAATAAACAACACGACAACAACTTTGCTAATGTTTGTACAGTATAATTACAATAAATATAGTTATATAGTATACCTGGGTCAATTTGAAAATCCATAGAATATAAAAAAACTGAACAAACTAGCGAGTTATTTTTATTACTGTTATTTTTTTTAAATAGTGTCCTTTGAAATTAATGCATCGCTGCATTCGATGGAACCACTGAGAGAAATACTGCCCACTCGCATTTAGGAGTATGCGGTGAAGCCGTGAGAACAAATGTGGTCATGACGAAGGAGAATCCTACTACAAGATTGTTTTTCCCTAACTTTTTTTCAAAACAAGAGGCAAACAATTGTTAGTGTACCAGTTTGCAGTGACTTTTTTCTATCTTCTAAAATATTATTGCATAATTACTTGTCGTTGCGAAGAAAAAAGCCATCTTTTTCCAACACTACGTTCTCGTTTTACCTTAGTAAGCCTCCTCAAAAGGAAGGAATTACCGAGCAGACTGTCTTTTGGTTTCGGGATCGTAACAATAAATCCAGCTTTCGTCACCTGTAACTACGTCGTATACAGCATTAAAATCACCACCGGCAAATCTTTACATCATTTCACGACACCAATTAACACGACGGAGTTTTTGAGCGTCTAACAAATTATGAGGTATTCACCAAGTACAAAGCTGCCTGACAGTTAAATGTTCAAGAAAAATTTTGTACATTTGATTCATATCGATGCCTAAACTTGTCCGAAGCTTCTGGTAGGTCATTCTTCTGTCAATCTATCAGGAGCCGCTCAGTACTGATGTTGTCTTCGGTCATTGCTATAGAAGAATGTCGTTTACGCAGATTGTCAGTCAGATTAGTGCAACCACGTTTAAACTCGTTATAAATATAAAATAAAAATAAAACCAGTTGTAAACAATGGGATGGAACTTTATCATGGAAGGGCCTACCGAATTCTGTTCTAACTTTATTGTTGGCTTAAATGGCAACGAAAGTCATAGAAAACCTTGCACGAAAATTTTTTCGCGTTAAAAAACGCAACTTAGACAAAAAAAATTTATTCTTACTTTCATTTGTAAAAACAAATGACAGATGAATACAATAACCAAAAGGTCTATTTTTTAAAATTAAATGTTTTTTATTTTACAGTTTTTAAATGGCCAGTTTTAAAATTTTTAAATGTAATTTTGTAACAATAAACGAGATGATTTGATGTAAGGTCCCATGCAATTTGTACAATGATATTTTTGCATTGTGAGTGCCTACACATGAATTGAGATAAAATTATATTTTGATGTGTTGCAATGCAACGCATCAAAATATAATTATCCTAATGAAAGGATTAACATTGAGTTCACGTTCTGTATGAATTCACTATTGACCCGTGTCGATCAGCCGCTGTCTATTTTTGTGGATGACTAGGATTGGACATCTAGACGGCACGTGAACAACTTTAAAGAAGCAAGCCCTTTGCTCGGAACTGGACCAATATTCTGTATGCAAACAGTTTTATTCGCAGTTAACATGACCCAAGTAAATATCTGGCCCTAGATTCGATTCTAGTCATAGCTGAAATATCTATTCTCATTTAGGTACTTCAAAAGATAGTCTAAAGTGATTATTAAAACCTTTTACAAAAATAATTATATTATCATTTAAGTAGTTTCGGTAGTTACAAGATACAAAAAAAAATAGTTTACAAGGATTGTAAAATAAAATTACGTACGAGTGCGAAAGCTCGAAGACCTCTCTCGGCGTAAATAGATTTACTCAAATATACAGTTCGAGATAAATTTACACGACTGATTAAAATCGAAATGGGTACCTATAAAGGCCTAGATCTTAACCGTAAAGAGCGCGGCGGCCGAGGGCCGCTCTATAATTTACCTAGATTACGACCGGCTCCCGTCTGAAGTTCACTCGCGCGGCGGTCGTTTAACGAGGCGACTTATGTCGTACTTGAGGATCTTATTCGTGTCAATTCCCGACATATTAACTGCATATGTGAAAATGCCATAAGTAGTTGTACCGACTCTGCACAACAGTACGAAAAATACAAGAATATTGTGGCTTAAACTTCTTACATAAAAGATAGGTTTCCATGCAGATATTATCTGTAAAACATAGGTTAAGAAAGCCAAATGTACAAACATGTGTTTATGTTTGGTGAAGATGTGACGCAACGTATGGCGTGCAGAAGACATCCTAATGTTACCCCGCTACGATGATATTCATACAAGCTTTCTGTCAGTTTCTACTCGAAAGCCTATATAATTGATTGTATTTGACGAATGCAAACCTTTTCATATATCATTATTTTTAGAAAATCTTTCTTATGACTTATACGCCTATTACTTAACTGCAATACATGTCGTATGCTGTAATGCAGTAGCATAGATAAAATTAAATCTATATTCATTATTTTATAAATGACGAAAAAAGTATAGACAACGTGCCACTTTATAAAGAATCCCGTTTTCTATATAAAAATATCCAAATACATCTTTTATGTAATCCACGTTTTATACGTAATTAATTTGTAAGAGCGGCGTAATATTAAGCGCATAAACCGAGTAAATAACAGCGTTAATACCTTTTTTGTTAGGCTGAAGGGAAGTTTGTTTACAAATAAACGATTGTTTGTTTTCTTCATCGGTTTCGATTAGCCGCCGATTCGGGACTGCTCAACGTAAACGTTTGTAATTCTCGGCGTAATAGCTTTAACGGCTTCTAGGATAAACAAGCTACGTCGTAAACTAATTTCGCGACGGCACTTAAACACGTATCGCCGCGCACGTGCGCCGGCCGGCGGCACGAGCCGCCGTCGTCGGACGTTGCTGTCATATTTCAGTATTTCTTATCTTATAAATCGTACTCGATGCGTTTATCGTTAAATTTAAGAATTTTAATTCGAGTTCGGGTTCGAAAATAATTTCTGCATGGGGGAGTGCACTGTGACTCCCAAAGTGACGCTAATATACAAGTACGGGGTTTTATTTGTTTTGTTCAGATTTTTTTTACACAATTATTTTTTCCGAATTATGTCTCGGAGAATGAACAACCTACAACACAGAAGATACAAAAAGAAATCGATGTCGGCCCGTCAGTCCCCGTTTCAGCCGAATCCTCTCTAACTACATTTCGTCGTTTGCACCGCCGACGATTTAAAGAGAGTAGGTGTGATCTCCCCGCGGAATCGAGTCAACATTGTTGTTGGTTAAAGGTATTTTCAATTTGGATGAATGTTTATGTTCACATAATGTTTTCTTTCCGAGTTTATCTAGATACGCGTCATCTCAGAGAATACAAAATAAGTATAAAAACAAGATACATTCGAAAAGGGAAATTGAAATAGCAGTTTAATCATAATGTAGTGCTATAAATAATGTCATTATGTCCAATTCTAATAAAGTTAAGTAACTTTTCAACTGGTGTTCATAATTTGTGACATAAAATACCGGCTAAGTGTGAGTTGAAGGTTGCAGACCTATAATTGTTTTACATATTTTTTTGTTGTCTCCTGTGTATTATCAGTGATAACTGTAACTAAAAGGAGGCATAGCCCCTTTTGTTAATGACACTGAAATATGCTACAATAGCACGACTTAATTTTAGCTGTAGCACCGTCTAGTGATGGACAATTGAAATCATAATGGATGATATCAAAATATTTATTCCATCCTTTTACATGGTATCTATGAAAAAAATGTTTGTTCTATTGAAATTCATTGCTCTTAAAAATTACAATAAAAACACATAACGCAAAAAATGAGTATACTTATTTTAGGTTTTACACATTGCGAATTTTGAAAATAAGCAGAGATTGGGAAGTTTGAACATTTTTTAATACATATTACTCAAAAACTAAGCAAGTTTTGTTTGAAAAAAAAAATGATTAAGAATGCGCGAATGCAGATCTCATATGATAATCCGCATGGTCTATTTAATCCGAGAGTGAAACTCTAAAAGCAAAAAGTCCCGTATGTAAGTTAAATTTGAAACCTAGTCTTTGCAACAAAAAAAAAATAATTGTAAATGGCTTCCCGGCAAAAAATCAATACAAAAAGCTACGAAAATAGAACTCGTTGCGACGGTACGTTTAAAGTAGTTCAGATATTCGTTATTATTCATCGATATCCCCAAAGCAGGGTATAACATTATTATATTATTACGTACGAAAGAAAAAAAATGCACGTATTCCGTAATCAAAACGGTCGGGCCGTAGCGCGCGCGCACCTACGCCGGCCGGCGCGGGTGTGGGCAGCGCCGATAAGGGCCGTGGACGCGCTCGTACTGGCAAACAGCGCCGGCGACGGTGCCGCCACGCGCGATCCGTGAAGATAACCACACCTAATCGGAATAATATTACGAATTGTAATCGTCCAGCGCGCGAGTGCGTTTTTCGCTTTGGTCGCAGTGTCGACTGACTTGTTTTGTTTTGATGCAGTTTATGCAAATCGATCGTGAACTCTGACAGCAGGAGCATCGATTAATGTTCGACGTGCATACCGTTTCTTGCGTTAACTTTGTATTCCATTGTTTCTAGTCGCCAGTTTTGTTCGCGTTCACCACATCTGATCCGTTTGAGCTACAACACACGGATTACTAATTTTGGGGGCAGGTTGATTAATTATAAAAAAAAATCAAGGACATCACGTGAAATGCGAGGGCTCATGATGAAAAAAAATTTTTTTTTTATAATTTTAATATGCATAATGTAAATGATACTAAAGGGCATATAATTATGAAAATTTAGTATTCTCCTTTATCTCCGAAATTACAGAATTTAACATTTCAAAAAATAAAGAATAGATGGCCTTAACTCTTTTATACGGAAAACTAAACGAAAAATTCCCACGGGAAATAGACAATATTCGTGAAGAGGACATGCGTATAAGTTGTATTACATAACATTTTACCGAGAAGTTCTAATAACAATTGGTCTAGTGGGTACTGTGGTAGAATACAAAGAAGTCGGGTTCAAATATGACCCTAAAATAACCTTTAATATATTTTTATTTCGAATTTTAAGCTATTGCATAGCTTTTATCGCGGGCTTTGAGCGCGGCGACCGAATCAAGAAATTCCGTAACGAAAATAAAACCTAACACCCCCTACTCCGCCTACCATGTAGCTCGGCCGAGCGTTCGCTTAACGTGTGTGTATGTATATGGTACAACTGTACGAAGCTCGCACGGATAGAGATGAGCTGCTCCGAAATCGGACGAATACGTAAGCAGCTGTTTGTGAGAAATCATATAGGTGTATAGGTATCTATCATTTCTTTATAATGACACACTCACCGCATGTGCCCCGTAAGTATACATGTAGGTATATATGTATACATAGGTGTACCTATGTACAACAGTGAATAGCAGTTGCTGGTGAATAGTTATACGCGTAAAATTTGTTATAAAGTGTTTTACATATGAATAAACAAATTGCATTTATTAATGACGAAAGTGATGAAAAATTTGAGACGCTTGCCTGCAACATGCAACCCACCGCTTACCCTCTAATCTGCCTCTTCACTACGAATCTCTATCCAAATGACTGAATATTGATTCCAGAGGATTGACAGATATCGAACACCTAAGCAAGTGTTATTTAATTTGAATTAAATTTGAATTAATACTAAAGAAAAAATAATACTGCATAAATAAATAAATAATTATAATTGTATAAGTTGATAAAAAATGCTATGCAACAGCTTTTCCGCGGCAATCTCTGAGCGCCACACGTTTATTTTTTTTTTTATTTTAATTACGATAAACAAATTTACGTCAGATTTAAAAAGACAGTAGATAAGGCGAAAATTTATATTATGGGATCTTCACACGAGTCTGACTCGCATTTGACCGTTTCGATATAATATATCTCGTTGTCTGTCCGTCTATCTGTGAAGACACTTTTTTTCAGGAACAGATAGAGAGATCAAGTGAAAATTAACATAAAATACTAAGTCTATAGTCCCTTTGAAGTACGGAAGGTTCTTCAAGCTTCGCAGTCAATGCCACGAAAAATACATTCATTTTCTCATATATTTTGATACTCGTAAACTCTATTATCAAAATCTGTAGGGTTTAAAACATGTTGACCGAATATCATAAAATTTGACGAAAAGCAGCGCAAACAGAGGTAAACATATAAAAATTATTATTAAAATTTCAAATTCAAAATATCTTTATTTCATAGGTTACTTGAAATACGCCATAATTTATTGCGAATTTACACTTTACCGCTCGTTCGAAGGCAGTTTTCCCTCAAGAAGAACGAGCAAGAAACTTAAGGGTAGCTTTTTTCTAATTACATCACGCATAGCCAAAACAAATACAAAGCCATTATGAACGAAACAGCCCGGTAAGAAGTCGAGCCGCTTATGCCCGTGGATATTTATCTTCTAAATATTCAGAAATTGCATAATACTCTTTTTACCGAGTGATTGTTTAATAACACTTTAAATTTATATAGGGGTAAATCTTGCATATCTACAGGAACCTTATTGAATAGGCGTACACAGAGCCCTCTAAATTATTAAATTTTTTGCTACATTAAATTAAAAAAATAATGAGCGATTGCAAATTGGCAATCGCAGTTGGAATATCGACAGTAATGTACAGCGATATATGGAATAATACTTTATTTAACTTCTTGCTACGAAAATGAAACATTTCCAAAAACTCGGAAAAGTAAAAAAAAAAACTTCAAAAATTATTTGGAAAATAAAAATCATATTAGCATGGAACGCTTCGGGTGCAAGTCCCACTCACGCTTGTCCGGTTTCTTTTTTTATTTTTAATATAATCTGTATCTTATTTACACGGCATTAGGATTCAAATTCATTCGAGGCGGTCTATGCAATCATAAATAACCAAGCACCTTTAAAAAACCTAAACAACAATCTACATACCTACAAGTATTTCGATTACCGTATTCAATTCAAATCGTTCCGCATAAATTATTTATATCGACATGTTAACAGATACGGCGTTTACGCCGTGGTTTTAGATTTGCTACTCGACGTACGTTCCGAAACCGCACATTAGAAAATAGTTACTTACGCAACAGATACAATAATATCACTCCCTTCGAAAACGAGAATACCTACGCCTATAATCACCCACTTTTTCTAACTCTCGGTGGACACATGCGAAAATGTGTTTACGGCGATCGACTTAGGGTCGTTCTTGACTTCAGCGAATAATGTGCCGCCGGCGTTCGTAGTAGAGGACAATGCTAGGGTTGACTCGTTCAAGGAAATGTTTTTTTTTATTTAGTATAATGTTTAAAACCTTTTTCAGTAATCAATCATACGGGATGCAAAGGAGTGAAAAATTAAATTTTAAATATTTCTACAATTGTTGTCCGTTCAGTAGAGTTAGATTCAAATCCAATGCCAAGGAAGTGGTCTCCGATATCAAATGTAATCACGCGGCGATGGTTTCACACCGCCCGTAAAAAGAAGCCCTGTTACTGTACGCTTTAAAACGAGTAGACGTCAAAAGGTATGGATCTGATGTTTTTTTTTTCAGTTAATTAGCGCGAGTCGGATAACTGTTATTCTCATTTAGGACTACCGATAATGATGCAGATTTTTATTTAAAGGAATATTGATTATTATCGTATTATTTTATTTGAATTTTCTTTCCATATAATCGAAATGTAATAATGTCTATATAAGTAGATAATGAGAGGCATTCAAATAATTATCTTAATCCTAGATTATAAATATCCACAAATGACACACAAAATAACACGCTTTATAGCATTTTTAACGAATTAACCTTAAAAAATGTCGCTTCCTGATCTGTCTTTTTCGACATACGTTCGTAATATGCACATTACTCGCCACCGTCCCATACTTGCTCACCATTTGAAACGAATTAGAAATAAAAACGATTTTGATAACTTAAAATAAAAAATTTAACTAAAAATACCGACACTTCAAAAAAAAACAATTCCAAAATAAATTGATATGCACCAAAAAGTAAAAAAATAATTTCGTATTCTTCTACAACTTAATAATCAACTTCCTTTTTCGACTCATCAATATGTAGGGTACAATCTATCTGTTTACCACGCAAGAAGGTAGGTAGGTACCTACCCACTTCAAATTTAACTCAACACATACCTATGAATAACAAACAATGATCAAAATATTTTTTTAGAGTTTCCTAAGTAAAATGAAACGAAAAATACTAGACTACTTAAAAGTCAATCAAATTATTACGATAATATAATGTAGTTACAATTATTGTTATTTTTGGAGTCGGTGTCAGCCAAGGAAACACTATAATATATCTATCTAGGAATATACACCGACTCCAAAAGTAACAATAATTGTAACTAACTGCATTATATTATCGTTATATTATTATTGTTTATTTTTTGATTTTTAATGAATTTGAAGTACACTAATTTGTCTGAATATGGGTAGACCTATTAAACGTGCTACTCATAGACCGCAACCTTACTGTAAGGCCGTTAAGAAGTTCCATTGATCATCATATTCGACTACAATTACTTGACCATAAAGACCTTATGGTAGGTGACTCAAATATCCGGATAACCTACAAAAGATTCGGCCGATTATTGTCAATTTGCTCCAAAGAATTGAAGAGTTCCCTTACTTTGTCATGGATTCCATAATCAGAACCTAACCAAACTCTCATCAAAATACCCTTGAAGTACATACTTTCTTAAGAAAATTTAAGATTTTTACGATTTTCTCATGGATGCCATAGTCAGAGCTGAACCAAATTAAAATGGGACCACACGGAAAGCACCAGCTTTCAAATAAAAAAAGAATTATCAAAATCGATTAACTCAGTCGAAAGTTCTGAGGTAACAAAAGTCGGTTAAAAATAAATACGCGCGACGACAGACCACCGACCGCCCAGCGAGAGCACCGTCGGGGCCGCCCTGGCGCAGGGCGTACGGCGGGGGCGGCTGTCGGAACGCACTGTCCTCGGTATTATCACATTCGCCCAACACAAAAGGTAGGTAGCGATCGCGTAGTGCACGGCGCGCGCGCTCCCGCGGCCCGCACGTCGCGCGCTTCCTGTCGTGCGCTTGCATTAACCTAATGAACGTTGACCTAGACACGGCTACGGGTACTCGCCAGTCCACTGTAATAGCAAGATCATATTATTAACTAGCTTCTGCCCGCAGCCCTATCCGCTTATATGCTATTATACTCGTGTTCTCCTTTCAGGTTCCGACCGCGATCCTGGCCTTTTTCACACTCCCGCTCCCGATTCTAGTGCTAGTTCCGACCTAATCTATGAAGTAGCGCAGGTAACATAACTTGAACATTTGGTCAGATAAAATATTGATCTTCCAGAGACACGAATAAAAGGTAGGTTATATTTTAAATAACATAAATTCTGTTCGTTTTTTTTTTTAATTTGATGTGAAAATTCTATTAAGAAAAAACGATATCCTTCGGATTATATGTAACAGTAAGTTTCCGTTTAGTGAGACCCAAAGACTGTGCAGCCTGTGCTACCTTTTGGTCCCAACTTTTGCTCACTTCATTAGGCAATAGTATTCGCAATCAAACGAAACTGAATTTAAAAAGTTTTGACGTACAAAAGATATATGAAGATCACGCCAAACCATATGTTATATCATTAATGTTTCTTCGCAGCGTTGCTCATCTGATTATAAAAGTTTATTGAAGGTGATGACACATATTTGTAATGCCGTATATCCTTACGTAAGTACAAGTTTCAACGTGTGTAGGTATGCACAAATATCACACTCTTTAGCCTGAATGGATGTACCGATTCGGGCGGGTAGGCTGCAATGACGATCACTTCGCCTTCACAACTGTTCCGGGACTGCGGGCGTCGAGAGTCACATCAATGTGGCGAACGTCAGCCGTCTTTTGTTTACGTTCACGTTTGTTCGTGAAAAGGAGTTTAGAAAACTCCACCGAGTTCGACGCCAAAACGAAAGGTAATAAATAAGCGACAGAAGCGGTGAGCTTCGATTTCACCCATCTGGACATGTACCGAAAAACCCTCATTTCTAAATCCTAATTATAATTCGGAGACCGTTTCGATTCCGACCGGCGGCGCGTTACGTCGGTCGTGATCACACGCGGCGTAGAAAAACTTGTATGAAATTAGTATGCACAGCATCGGCGTGCACCTCTTACACCGGTTATTATGTTCAAAATTTTATCATCGACTTTGTTATGATGAATCTAACGTAAGCTTTGAAGTGGGGCTCTAGACCCGGCGATAGTGCGTGTGCGCCGGCGGAATCGGGTAGACCTTTGTATGTACTAAAGATGTATTGGAAATAACCGTACCTTTTATTTTAATATCCGCAGTAACTCAATGTTTAGAAAGTATGAACGAAATAGATCCGGCCAAGTGCAAGGCGGACTCGCGCACCGAGGGTTCCGTACAAACCTGTGTATAAGTAAAAGTTCACCCATCACGACAATCGGGTTATACTTATGGTATTTTTATTGCAAAATGAAATCCATAACATTACAATGTGGAAAGCTGGAGGAGCACAAATTTATGACAAAGGTCTCTTCATCGTTTCAGTAATCCTTTATCTTATATTAACACATATCGTTTATTTTACAATATAACTGAAATACCTACACTAGTCTTGCAGCAGCCTTGCAAAAGTTCTTTTATGAAAATTATTTATTTACAACGTTTTTTAGTCGCTATTTACAAATCTGGTTCAAAAATACTATTAAGTATTAAATTTGAGCCAGATCTGCAAATGGTGACTGAAAAGGTATGAATAAGTACAACATTGAACATTGAATTTTGAAAAAACGTTATCTATAGTTGTACTACTTCTTGTAGTGCTGGTGTTTATTAACGGAAACATGTTTATGGAGGAAAAATATGTGGAAATTCCATTTTAAGGATTAAAATCGATATTGAAGTCTCCCATAACAATCAGACGAGAACGTGAAGTATACCCATTGAGGTTGCTGCCGTACATTGTTGTATTTATGCATTCTATTGCAACATTGATTTGGCATTGTGGTGACCTATATACAGTTATTACTCTGACATTAAACACTTCAAAATGCAATGGCCGTTTGCAGCGCCTGGGTCATTTAAATAATATCTTTTACATGATCCGTCTGTCACGGCATCCTTAAGATTGCGACGTACATACGCGATACAATGTTGTCCCCTGCCCGTACATAGAGATAAGTCGCGGTCAATGCGGTAACTACAATTATGTTTATATTTTTTTTTTACAGCTTAAAGGCAATTATACCTAAGTATTTGATATGAATTTCAACTTGATACACCTACGCGTGACGATGGTATAGGATCGCACATTCGAACGCGCGCTTTGGTTCAGATTAGACGAGAAATTGGGGGTTTTATTATCCCAAGTATATAAATAATCGATAAATTTTGCAAAGATCCTAAAGTAATACAAAAATTTCACATTAAATTTTCTTAAGTGTCGCGTCACAAACATTTCATGACGAAATAAATCTAGTAAAAATAGGATGTAACCAAAATTTTATTTGTCGTTGTTGTCGTCGTTTATAACAACGATAAAGTAGTCAAACAAAAGCTAATACTTTTGTTTGACTACTTTATCGTCGTCTCCTGTTTGTTTGTCACTTAAATGACAAACAAACGGAAAAGAATATAATAGAAAATGTTAAAACATTGCTCTGCTAAACCCATACTAATCACAACGTGTAACATTTTTTTGGAGCTTGGGAAGGTTTGCGACAAACAATTGACGTGTTTTTCGATCTCTCCAAGTTATTTAATTGTGTTTATCATGAAACTCTGATCGGGAAACTACGTCACTATGGAGAAACAGGTCAGGCACTCGACCTTTTGAAGTCGTATTTGAGTAACAGGGTTCAGAGGGTTGATGTCAATGGCATGAAATCGTCTGAATCTGTAGTTCACATGGGTGTACCACAGAGATCAATTTTTGGTACCTTTCTTTTTTAGTCAATATAAATGATTTATCTAGCCTTGTTAAGAATGTTAATGAGATAGTACTGTTTGCAGATGATACTTCTTTGTTATTCAAAGTTAATAAACAATAGCCCACTTATGACGATGTAAACATGCTATATCTAAGATAGAGAAATGGTTTATTGCAAATAACCTACTTCTTAATGAAATTAAAACAAAATGTATAAAATTCTCACTTCCATATGTAGGGCATGGATCCGGAACTATTTCAGGATGTAACAAAGAATTGGAATATGTTAATGCTACCGTGTTCTTGGGGATTACTTTAGATAACAGAGACTTCAATGGGGTCCTCATATAAGTAAGTTGGCAAAAAGGCTCTACCGCCTATACAGTCAAAAAAATTAGAAATTAATCAGACGTTGAAACTGCTAGATTGGTTTATTTCGGCTGTTTCCATACCCTGATTTCGTATAACATCTTGATCTGAGAACATATCGCAGAATTTTCGTGCTGCGGAAGCGAACTTTTTACGCGATTTACAAGCTCGGACCTTGTTTATGCCTCAGAAATAAGTTTACGAAAATTAAACTAGCATCTTACTTCATATATGAAAATTTATTATATGTAAAAAAAAAAATAAAAATCTTTAATAGAAATATTGATCGACATAAATTAATGCCAGAAATAAAAATAAACTGAGTTTACATGTTAGTCTACTATACAAAGTCACAAATTCATTTAGAAAGCTCTGTGCACATGTTCAATAGCGTTCCCGTGGATATATAAGATTTACCCTTAAATAAATTTAAAAGTGTTATTAAACAATCTCTCAGTAAAAAACGGTATTACACCATTTCCTAATATTTAGAAGACAGATATCCTTGGGTATAAGCGGCTCGACTCTACCGGTCTGTTTCATTCATCAAAATGGTTTTCTATTTGTTTTGGCTATGCATGATGAAATTAGAAAAGGACTAAGTTTCTTGCTAGTTCTTCATGAGGAAAAACTGGCCAAAGTGTAAATTGTTCAGGAAATTATGACATATTTCAAATGTTATTTTATAAGCTATGAAATAAAAAATCGACGTTGTCGCGGCGGTCTGTTACATGAAGCCATTAACATTCCTCGGGTTGTACTCCTCGACCGATAAAATTGGATCTCGCCATCGATCCCACAAGAAAATTAATCTGTCCAATGTGGGTGGTCTCCTACTTTGGCATTCCCTCTCCCCATCGTATTTATCAGGTTTCTTCGCTTACTTGTGCTAAAATTGTCTATTTCAGATAGGCCGTTTCGCGCGATTGCGCATTTTTATGGTTAGATCGAGCGGGAACGTTGATTCGGCGTACGTCCGGCCACCGCCGGATGTCAGCGTCGATAACATTCCTGGAAGATGTGATGGTTGCCCTTGATTTCTGTAGCATAACGCCGTGTATAGAATGGGGCGAGAGACATTCGTATCGCCGTCGTATCATTTGCGGGGTTAGAACCAAAATATAGTACTGCGAGTGGTCTCTACACGCAATATATGCTGGAAAAGCACAACGACGGAGTTATACAATTTACCGTTTGCAAAAAAAAAAAAACGGTAAAATTATCTTACATATACAAGTTGTTAATAGGACAATTGCGGTATTTTGAAAATTATGTCAAATATATACATGTTAGCGCTATTTTTAAAAGGTAATATTTCCATAGTTTGATTTTTTATGCAAAATTCAGTTTGATTTTTTACGCAGTCGGATCATTATTTATTGTTCCTATTATTTATTGTAATACACACTATAGACATTTTAGTCTTTATTCGCAATTTCATTGATAATTTTACAACACAAATAAGTAGTAGTACAAAATCCGTAGACGCCAGAAAAAATATGCAATTTTGTATCGTTACACATGGAGGGAAAAAGTGTAAACGGGTAGGCGGGTGGACACGGCACCGACGTGGAAGTCGAAACTATAGAGACGGGAGCGGCAATCAGAGCGGAGTTCATAGAAGAACGACACTCGTGCACGTGAGACCGAATAAGATAGCGGGCGAGGAAACGACATGAACCGAGAACATTATTCTCTATCCTGAGTGCATAAATAATGGCGCGCGGGCAGTGCCCCGGGAAAAAACTATCGACCTAACGTAACTGCGGCATACATAAAAACATTTGTTTTTTACAAGCGCGAGGGTCACGCGCGCGGCGAGCGCATTGCTACATTTTTAAATATCATTAAATTTAATGTCGGAGCGGTTGTTATATAATTTGCGCTATTATTGTTTTACTATGTTTCCTTCACTTTGATGAAAATATAGTTGTAAGCGATAGAAACTATTATTAACCCTTTAGTAAATTAAAAGTTCATGAACAGCATTCAATTCCCATGAAGCGAATAATGACTCATACGTTTGATTATAGTGTTTAGCTTCTAGTAGCTTACTAAAATAAATATACACGTCCCGGTAGCTCTTTCCCACTACCCGATGGCGTTAAGCTTCGATAGCGTGTACGTCTGTTAAGACAGCAGGATTTCCATTTTATTTAAGTTCTCGCATCGTATTGTTACTCCGAAAAGCAAAAATTAGTAAGACCTAAAAAATTGAAGGTTTACTTGAAAATTCTATTCACGAAGTATTATAATATTCTTCGCTAAATATTACTAATGGACCACAGGATAAATAGTGAAAGAAAAACTATTGCAAGTAATATTCATCATTGTGGAAAATGAATACAGATTTTAAAAGAGAATACTTTTAAATATTTCCTTGTCTTTTTTGATTCAAATTCCACTTTTACGTAGACGCACGATTCGACTTTACATTTTTGATTACAAAAGGCATAGTAGATTTTAATTGGTATTTGACAATTGGAAACACATTTTTTTTGTTTAGGGGCTTCACACCCAATTTCCCCAACAAATGTTAATAATTAATTTGGAGTCTTTTCTTCACACAAAATGGCCTTTAATTTTGTTTTAACAGCGTGTTGATGTTTTACGTCGGTTGGTAAATTGGATCTAAGTCAGTCGATCCTAAGTGGGTGTCGGCGGGTGCGACATGTCTCTCTGCTTACATCGCGTGCAAAAAAATAACGGGCGCTATGTAGTGTTTTGAATGAAAAACCGTGCACCTCGCGGCCGGTCCACGCCATCCTTCTTCTTAGCTTATATTATTTAAAATATGCTTTCTGTTTCTCTCTTGAACTGTAAACGCTTCGAGCTTATCTTATATTTTATTGAATACGGTGATATATATTATTTAGTATCTCAATCTCATGATCTGGATTAGCTTTTATTCGATAAGTCGTTTAGCTTGCAGATTCAGGAAATAAGACAGTACTTATTTTATTTACTACTAGTACTTATTTAGTACTTATTTTAATATTAATCTATTTTATAACGAATATTTACGAGTAATAACATGTATTGAATTTCAAATCACCGAGATAAACGGCCGTAGCGGACGGATAGACATACAAGTCTAGTTAATACCGTTTTGCACTACCGGGGTATGGAACTTTAAAATAGAAACACGAGCCGATTCAGTCGTTAACTACGAGTCTGATCGTCGAGGACTGTCCACCGCCATCATTTCAGAACCATACTGGAGGAAATAGTGTAAAGTCAATAAAATATTACATGCTAGAAATGTGAACAAACGTTCGTTGCTTTGGGTATTTTGGTAAAAGTCAAAAAAAGAAATAGGGCGCGGAGGCTGATACCTACACGGAATAAAATAAGTAAAAACAGAAAAATGCGTGTCCTTTGAATCAGACGTCGTTAAAAATATTCCATTTATAATTCGAACATTAATCAAACCCGTGTATTTATGTAAAAAGTAAAATCTATTTCAATATATTTAAAATATATCCATTTAAATTTTGGTCTTTTAGAAATTGTTATTTGGAATTACATTAAAAATTACTATTTGTTTATTTCGATGTAGGATGCTTAATTTCATTAATGAAATAATGTGATTTCGAAGTTACTTGGCAACTTACATAGTAGGTAGAAAGTTAAAGGTGTCAAAACATTGGTATTGATGTGACTTATTCGATAAAGGAGGGAAATAACGAAAAAATTATAGCTTTCAAAAACTTTTGGTACATGGATCTATTACTGTGTGAGCTGTGGTTTTTTTTTTCAATTCTAGGGGGTACGATACCCTAGAATACATTTCCTCTATCCTCTTCTTTGTATTTATTTTTATAGCAATAAATAAAACTTTAAAATCGTCCCTGCGCCCAGCCGCGCCACAATTGGCGAATATATATTTTTTTTTATTACTATGGCTGTCGTTCTTTTTGCAAAGACGTCATAGAGGTGTAATTAATACATATATATATTAAAATGAAGGGAGTATTAGTGATGGTACATGAAAATTTTTTTGGGATAAGATTTTCATAAAATCCGTTCTTAGTGAGCGTCTACGTCCCGAAAAGAATAATTATGCCAAAGTTCAAGTTAATCGGATCTATAGTTTCGGAAATCTCGTGATAAGTCAGTCAGTCAGTCCGTCAGTCGGCGGTATTTCGCTTATATATATAATTATTTTTATTTCATACAAGAGTGTATTTAAAAGAAATGTTTTGTGTTATTATAATATTTGTAAGTAAAAATAAGAAAAGCTGTTAAGTGTACTAAATCCATTTTTATTTCTTCATTTTATGTATAATAGTTCATCAGAGATGTGTGTTTGTATAATTGGAAGTAGAAATAGAGAAGATAATAAATTTTATTTATTCCATTTTTGTCATTGTATCTACTCAAAGTAAAAATAGATTTAAAAGAAATATGTATATGTACATGTTCTGTTTGAAAGGTATTGAAATAAATAGAAGAACATTGTTTACTTAATCCATCCTTTTCGTCTATTTACTAACAAATATTTCTCATTGTATTGTTTGTAATCTGTGCATTTCATTACAAATTTACCAGTTTAAAATATAGAATCAAATATTAAATGAACACATTTATTTAAATCAGTCTTGTAGTTATTGCATTGGTGAACTATTATGTATGTTTCAAATAATAAAATATATTATGGAATATTATGCACCTACACTTTATACATCTTTCTGAAAGGGTTTTTAGTTACTTTTCTTTAGAATGAAGAAACAATTCTATTTACTGTCTATTTTTTTCTAATTGTTTGCGCTCTCATAACATTTGCTTAAATTAAATAAACAAGAGCAATAATTCAATATATTATGCATTTTAACATATTTTTATCTTTTGTAATCCCAAAAACTTTAAAAACAAAACCATTGCCATTTTTAGTAGGGGTGACCATGATTATAAATTGTTATACAAAAAATTCAGTTGGTCTAAGACATTTAAGTGGGTACTCAAATTAGTGAAGTCATAAGATTAATATGCCCATAAATTTTTTAGTCTACCTATATAAATCACCTTCTTTTTATTCTTTCCTCTTAGTAATATATGAATCCTATCTATAATAAATTATGTGTAATGTACTCAATAAAAGAATTCAAAGAAATTCAAAGATAAAACAAAAACGATTGACAGTCCATAGACTCTGCAAGACAAATTGGTAATGCACACATTTAGAAGGCTCCTAGGAATTATAACAACTGGGCGAGTGTGAGAGAGCATGTTCTCATGCGGGGACCATGAATTGGGCATTGCAACATGGAATGGCTTTTACTAAGTGGATTGATGACCTAATAAGGTCTAGCTCTGACCTAGTAAAGTCTAATAGGCTACCGTTAGTTATGGATGGTCCAAAATCGTATCTCCTTGTTTAGAGGGGAGGATTATGTATAGCAGTGGGCATCTAATAGATGAAGCAAATTAAATTAAGGAAAACACAAACGAATAACCATATATATTACTATTCGTGCTCACCTATAAAAGTTATGACTACGAAACATGCACTTTTTATGTACTATCTGCATGTATTACACATATCAGGCTAGCATGTATTACACATATTTTAAGCATTAATAGAATTGAAATAGGTATTTAACCATTATATTTATAACAAACTGTATGATAGTAGAATTAGTCATTACATTGCAACTTTTTAGTAGCTTATATTTACAGACGAGACACAAGAATTGCCACTATTTTTCCTGGAGTAACTTTCACGGCAGCAATTTCTGAAAAACTGGCTTAATGTTTAGATGAAAACAAAATATGTCACAATTTTTTTATAATGATGAAAACCTCAATTTTCTTGTTAGTCAGAAAGATTGGACGAACACTAATAGGTAATTAAAATTGGAGCTGTGAAGAAAAGATTGAGGAAAAAACTAATATCAAATGGAAATATAATGTATGTCATATATTTTTTTTGATTGTTGGCGATTTAGCAAAATAAAGTATTCTAATTTTGTTTTCTCAGAGAAGAATTCTGTACACAAAAGATTGATTTTAGTTTTATTATGAAAATAAATATGTTTATATAAAATTGATAAACAAGAAATGGGAAGAGAATAATAATACATAAAAACAAAAAACATCTAAGGTATCTATTTTCCATATTACACTTTTTGTATGAATGAAGAATGAAGAATACACTGAAAAATATAAATTTATTTTGGTCCATTGCACATAAATCTTCAGACTATTTAAGTATTTTTTTCATTTTGGCAATTTTCTAGACAGACAAATAAATATTTTTAAAAAATTTATTAAACTATGTATTAAAAAAGACTAGATATTTTACTAGTAGAACCGAGTATTTGGGGTTTCCAAGAGCGCATTTAACTGTACCTATATCAAGAGATTAGGCCTTAGCCTGTATAAAAACATGGTGCTCATTACCTTTTCAGACCTGTTTTTCCTACCGCTATAATAATGGTCAATTTACTGAACTATCATCGAATAAGTTATTGGATAGGTAGAAGGTACATTAAGTGAACTATAACAAGTTATTACCATTGTATGATAACCATTATAATTGGAAAATAGCAATGCACAGAACTATTGATTGTGTGCCAATACACGGCGATAAGATAGGGGGCGCGCGCGCGTCGCTGTGACATTAGCTCGTGAGCAGACACACACAAAAGTTATCGGCTGCATACATATCACCTGCTAATTATTTTGCAAAACATTAAATATCTAATCTGTTATCATTTGTCCTGAACTTGAGAACTCCCTCACACCCACTGATTTTATTTCTGTTTATCATATCAGAATCTTCTTTAAAATGTTTATTTTAAGATACAAATAAAGGGACCAAATTTGTTAGTTTCTGTTTTTTTTTTTTTTATTTCAAAGAAATATTAATTATGGTAAAAGGTTTCAGCTAGATTTCGAAATTTACTGTACAACTTGACCCACGAGATAAAATACAATGCACATTTTTGAAATTTTGTGTAGACAGTAAGCTCGGTGATTTTGTAAAATCTATTATTACTTTGTAATTTATTCGTGTAAATCTATCTTGATAAGTCATTAATACTATGTGATCACGAACTTGTTACATATTTCAACAATGATATCAAATTTCATGATTTTTTTCAACATTTCAAAATTTGTCAGCACACATACTATTTACTGATTTTAATGACAAATTTCTTTAAACAACAACAAAGAACTATGGACATGTGTCATTCAATGAACACAAGTGATTTGTAACAATTTTATTGTATTAACTTTATACCTAACAGTTATTTGTGATTGTATTTCTTTTTTCAGAAAAGATAGACCATTTCAAATGTTTTACTTGATTCTACATTGTAATAATGTTTAAAATACATAATACAAACAAAAAAAAAAAATACTAAAAAAAAACAAATCAAAAAACTTAGAGATTTTATTAGAACTAAATATTTTGGCAACTTTTTGTAAAGAAAATATCTTCAAATTTATTTCTTTTTATTGACGAAAAATTTATTGTAATGTATCAAAAATATAATTTCAAATAAAAAAAAATGATAAATAGATCTATATGTACATATTTAAAAATTCAATCCATAATTAAAATTTACATACATAACTACTATTTTTAAGGATATAGCAATTACAAATTTTAGTAAGATTTGAAACCAAATTGATTAAATTTTAATACACAGATAAAACTGAATTGAGCATACAATTTGTCAGGCTTTAATTTACATTAGAAAATAAAAACTGACCTCAGAAACTATAAAACACAGAAATTTTTTACAGAAACACTTGTTCAGACATGCATTTAACACTTATTATTAGAGATGATTAAACAAATGATTCAAATTACATTTGATCATCCATTTTAGGTGATTGCATTATGTTCATTTGATATTGTGTTTAATTGATATCCTTCAATTTAATAGGTAGGAAACTTGTAAATTTCCCTAAGCAACTATATAGAAATAGAAACATTTAAAATTTGGTACTGGATCAATTGGAACATTTTTTATAATGAGTACTACAAATTGGTACATAAAAGGCTATGATGATCCACTTGTGTAACACCATGATTGATTTTCATTGTTTGTTAAAGTAAAAAATAAATAAAAGAAATATATTAATATTATCTACACAAGTTTCATTGAAACCATAGCCATACATAAGTTGATAAATATTTGAACCACGAATAAACAAGGTAAAGTGTTATCACATATACTATGTTTATACTTTAGGCTAATGTGAAGCAATAGTGTCATGTGTAGATGGTTCTACGGGCGCGGAACTTCTCTCGTCGTCTCTATCGCACTCGGAGTTTAGCCGCTGCCGCGTCCCACTCACACCCTTCACTGGCCCGATAAGAGAAAGTAACAAAAGAAAAATAACATCACAACCGCGATTCAGAACACTAACTAACTTGATATTTGAATGGATTTCAGCACAACCAAAGGTGCTCACCCGACTAGCCCAGAACTGGTCATACTACTTCATTCACGATATCATAAACAACGCTTATAACCTGCACGCTGGTAGGTACATTGAATGCACCTACCTGATTCGTTTGACCATTCTGTGATTGCATCAACAGGTAATGAGGATCGAGTGACTATCGAGGTGATGACGGTCGCGTGAACTTACCCTTTCCTCATGAGCCCCCTTCGATGGCTCCACTGGTTATAGGAAGGCTCCAGTGTGTGGTGCTCCCATCCATTTTACAGGAACACATTGGTGAATACGACGCATACGATCAAGATTTCCAAGTTTTGTCACAAACGAAACAAAATTCCACTTTTCGCCGCGCTAAACGTAGACGTCATTGACAAACAACCGAAGTGACGAACTCTCACACCGAATAACACGGACCGCGAGAACACTACACATTTTTGGGGCCGTCGCCGAGTTACGTCTCGTTAGTTGTCATCGGGGCCCGTTCCGTCGAGGTTCATTTCATTTGCGAGCGATAATTACAAAAAAAAAAAGGTGTAAAGCAAAAACCTCAGTCGTACAAGGCAACTCGCGACGTCGCACACTCCCGTAACATATCACGGCATTTCGTTTCACACACCACGACACCGCAGTGACAGTTGGCGCTGCCCACCTTGAACGTACACGCGAAGCGCAGTACGGAACGTAATTTGGTTTGCCTCGGCTACGAGTTCTACGAATGCGATGCGGTCCGTGAGATTCACATAAAACATGAATCGAATTAAAACTTGCCACACTTCGCATTCTCAAATAATTGAACATTACGACAACAGATGGCCTGTTTACGTAATATTTATAAATAATGCACGGAACTCGTTGAATAAAAAGTCACACTTGTTACATATACACGTTAAATTTATTATTTTAAAATAATACTACAGTGAAAGTATTATGAATGTTGTACTATATTCACATTATATAGATTCGTTATGAATCTTTATGAGTTCGTAGTTGTTCATCTTAAAATATTGCAATTTCAAGACAAAGTGTTTAAAATCGAAATCAATGTACAAATGTTCATCAATAAGTACGTAATAAAGTTTATAAAATAAACATATTATCAATTACACAAAATTATAACAACTTGTTCGTTATGACATCTTTCTTGAAAACTCATTGTACGGTTTAATGATTACTTCAATTAGTTTTAACAATATACATAAGATGTCACTGCTTGTTTCATTTAATAATGAAAGAATTTCTATAAGTTTTTTTTCCAAAAATAATTTTGTGCTGAATTGCTATATTAATTCATGACACTTAACTTAAGAATTCAAAGAATCTAGAGTCATGAAATGATTTAGTAATTGTATCTATTTTCTACAAACAATAAATCTCATCAATTCATGGTTGGAATCGACTTTCGATGGACGGTGCACTGTTCCTCCCGTGAAATAGATATATACAGATAATAGATAATATTACATCACTATAGGTACTAAGGGAAAGAAGCAACAAAAAAGCATCAAACCGCATACTTGTGTTCCCATTGAAGTTTATGAAGAACGCTATGGTAAAATATACTTAAAAACTGCGTTAGGTTTTATTATTCAACTGCTGACTCACATCCGCATACAATATTTTTATTTCATATTGAGAGACTTGAACTTTGAGCCCTCCATGTCAACTCAATGAGATCGAGGGCTGGTTGCTAACTATGGTTGGCATCAATGAAAGGTCAACGCCTGGGAACGACGGCGAAATTTGCTTTCTGAGGCATTAAGCGAGTTGCTTTGATTCGCCTCGAATTGAAAACTCATCGATCAGTCGCCCGCGGTAAAATCGAAACAGCAGGCCGAGACACGCGGCAAATTGTTTGTATTTCCACAAACGCATTAACGTATCCGGTACTTGCCTGAAAAAAATTAAAATATCGCTTTTCTAACTCACGTGACATTTCATAAGTTAATATCAATCTCATTCGTGTATCATTTTTAGATATAAAGAACCGAAATTCAATTTTAATCGATGAATATCGAATATCTCGTTCCATTACCTTTATTAGAAATAGAAACGATTTGTCGCTTGTCTCGACATGCTGAACCTTGTGATTCGAAGACAATAACACTTTTGACAACTCGGCCATTGTCGCATTAAAACTTACCGAGAAGACAATCCAAATAAACAAGCAGATGTACTATTGTAATATTGTACTGCCACTAGACGTAAAGACACAAAATAAAATTTTTAAAACTAAACATTAACGTTGCATTATGAGCATAGCAAGCATGAAATAGAATTTCTTAGAGCGATGAAAGAGGGGCAAAGATATATGTATTTACATTCCTCTTCGGGAAGCTACGTCCACCTAAATTTTAGGAGTTTAAATATAACTCAAATAATTTGTTTAAATGGATTAGGTCAAATGGCACAACACCATCCGGAAATTCCGAGTTGTGATCCAGTTTAAGCATAACTGTAAAACACTGAAACCTAAAAAAGTACCGCCTGGATATAAAAAAGGTCAACACTGAAAAAAAATAGTTTTTCTAAGCAAGAGTATAAATAACCCAACGAATTTGCATCGTTAATTTTGAGCGAACTAATATTTTGGTTATCTTAACCAAGCTTAATTTTAGTTTGATTAATTCATTTGGTTACATTATACACATTATACTCAGTTATCGCAACAAAATATATTTAAGCAAGCTATTTCAAACGTGGTTATAATTTATTTTTTTGTGAAATCACCATTTTTCTTACTTTCTTAATATCCATTCGCCTCGAATTTAGGATTAATTTTTGGTAATGGAATATCTCCCCAGACAAAAATGACGTGCCCTGCGTTCTGACCATTCTGACCACAAAGTACTTTTGTATATAAGGATTCTGACCGTCAAAACATTAGTTGGATAAATTATATTAAGTTATTTTATTTTATTCTGATAACAAACAGTTATAAAAGATGTAACAGTACAAAGTAAGTTAACTTAGATATCTAAATACAGTCCACGAGAACAAAAAATAAATACCTACATAAATTTTGCAATTAGAGAGAATCCAGATTTACTAACAGGAAATGAATCTCTATTCATTGTTGCAAACCACACAAGTAACACATATAATCAGGAATATAGAATTAAGTGTGTTATACATTCACCGTTAGGATAATAGATAATTATAAAAATGTAAACAAAAACAAAAATCTCACTTGCTTCGTGATAAACTGTCGCGCTGTAAGTAACCGCAGAGCTCTTAAATAAACAGAATGTTTACAAATAGGCCTTGCCAAGGGATGTAGACTTAAGCATTAAATATTAATTTAAACTCAATTGATACTTTCACGTCACGCATTCAAAAAGGGTTTCTATATATAGAACAATAGATCGAAAAACCACGAAGTGATCCTATAAGGGTTCCTCATGAGGTACGAAACTCTAAAAACGTTGCTTGTGAAAATGTGTACATGATATATGCAGTACTTTAAAGAGCGTAAGAAATAATTTTAAATGTATTTCTGTATACATAAAAAGAGATTTTATTTTATTTGTGATAGCAATAGGTGAGAGGAATTAATCAAATCGTTGAGTAAATTAATATGAAACATGCAATCAAACTGACTGGCAACTGACATTGTTGTGGTCTAAACTTGGCACATTGTAGTGCACAATATAAAAGCCCATTGTTTTGATGCTTTTTACACCGTAAGACCAAATTTATTTTAAGTGATATTTTATTATTCGTTTATATGCCTAGACCACGAATAATATTTACTTAAGAGATTAGCTTATCTTTAAGATACAAGCCTGTGAAATATAATTCCCTTTTTAACCGACTTAAAAAAAAGAGGAGGTTCTATGTTTGAATGTATGCATTTTTTTATGTATGTTTACCGATTTCTCCCCCATTTGTGGACCGATTCTCAAAATTCTTTTTTATTTGAAAGAGTGTACTCCTGAGGTGGTCCCATTGGCACCAAGTCAGGATCTGATGATGGGAATTTTCCAGGGAAATCGAAGACAACCCTCAAATGTTATAGGTATTAACAATGTTTTTTTTTCATGTATTTTCTAAAGCTATTGAGAGATTTGCGTATGGTTATCATCATCTCATGACGCTAAGCTGATGAAGGAAGATACAATTCTTTAACGGTTAGGAGTCAGATGATTTCTTGTTCTAGAATAATGTATAGAGACTTGTCGATATCGATAATTGATTTCACTGGAGACTACAGAGTAAGTGCTAGAAACTAGAAGTATTAATCATTTAAACCGACTTTAAGAAAAGAAGGAGGAGGTTGTCAATTCGACGCGTATTTTTTAAGTATATTTGTGAGTTTGTAAGAGGTAATCTCTGGATCGACTTAACCGATTTTGGAAATTCTTTCACCATTAGAATCCTACATTATTCCCGATGAACATAGGCTACTTTTACTAAGGGAAAACTTAATTAAACGCGGGCGTAGCCGCGGCGTGGAAAGCTAGTGTGTAATAAAATTGGTTAAGACATTTAATTTACCGTGTTCCAACATATTGATTTACAATAATCTTAATCGTTACATTTCACGTAATGCTTTTTCCTCATGTGGTTTCTTCAGTAGTTTATTTGGCTCTAAATCGCAAAGTGCAATGCCATCTAGTGTCTTTACACGGCTCAGCGCAACATAAACTTAGCCTTTAGCGAATGTTTTTTTTTGCTTAACTTAATCACGGCTTTGTTTGGGGTGGTGGCCTGGAGTTTATGTACCGTTACCGCCCAGCTATGGAACAGCGGGAGCATCCTCCGTTCAACATCTCCACACCCTATAGTTGCCTGATATGTTGTAGACACAGGCGCTATGGAAACTAAACCCTCACTATCTTTCACTTTTGTGCCAATAGTGTCGTCATCAAATAACATGAACAACATCGAGTCTAGGTTCGCGCTGTTCGGAAGTCTCAGTGGTCAATCGGTCTCGTATGACATTTAAACGATATTCGCGCTTCTCGGGAGTCCCGTCGGCCAGTCGGTTTCGTATAATACTTAGACGATGCTCGCGCCGTTTAGATGACTCGCCACCCGTTGACTCAACCGTATGCTCATGAATACGGTTGAGTCAACGGGTGCTATCACTTTGCGATTCCTGTGACAATTGAGGACGCATGTAATGGGAACGAACTATGGCATTCCGTTTGCAATTTTTAGATGAACATTGTTTATTGGCTTTAAACGATTCCCTGTCTCTCTTATCCCTCATGCGGGCGGCACCTTTAGTTGGTCTACCTATGATGCTATAAATTAACTAATAATAATAATTAAAAATCGAAAAATAAACAAACGATAAAAAAAATAAAACAGAGTTTACAAAAAAAAAAAAACAACAGCACTAAAAAGCGAAAAGTAAACTTAATGAAACATTTAACTCAAATGATACAAATGTGAAACAACTTTCTTTTACGGATTTCCAATTTTGTTTAAAATAACTTACTTACGTAAATACAGAATTATTACAAACTCTTAATAAACCAAAAACTTTACTTCTGTGCACTGCTCTCCTACCTATTTAAAATATTACTCCTGAAATATTATAACAATATTATTTTACTTCTCAGTTAAGTACTATTTATCGCGTAGACTAAAGACATATAATTTTTTAATATCCAAATGTAATTGATTTCGTGAATAGTAATCTGCTAATGCGGTGATATATCTTTATAAATCATGACAATCGGCGGACGAGTTAACTGTTTTATAATTTTTTGCCTAATCGCCGTATTGGGATTTCCATTGCTTATACAGTTATCTAAACATGCCATTATTGTCAACAATGAAGAGCAGTGGTCCCAAATGTGACTCCTGAGAGATATCTAATCGATACTGCGGCGAATATCCTGCTTGCAAACTTTTACCAGTATATAGGATTTAATCCAGCGCAACAAATCCCCATATTTTCCGGCCACCCAGTGCTTGTTAATGACTGTATAGATTTTATCGAATGCCCTTGAGAAGTCAGAATAATCGACGTCGATTCGGTAGTTTTCGTAGATTGCTCGTAATAAGAAATGTTTAGTGATTGGGTTACTGAACGACGAATCGTTTCTACCGATCGAAATGTTTCTGCCCAACACTATAATACGAAATCTTTGATTAGTCATTACTAAATCAGATGATCAGTTTTAAGATAAGATATCCATCGAAATATTATTCTAAATATTTACCGAAAGCTTTCTTTCGCGCGGTTTGTTTTTTTTTTCATATAGAGATACTTGTGTTTCATTTTTTTATGGCTCTTTACCATAGACCAGTTTTTATTATGGTTTATTTGTAAAGTTCTTATCAAATATTTTGTTCTTTATATGGCATTTGCTATAAGATAAGGTAGTCAACTACGTGAAGGATTCAAAAAGGTCGCATATAGTAGCACTTCAAATGCTCTAATGAAATATAGCGATTATCAATCAATGGCAAAAATGAAAAATACGAACGTGTCCACATGTGAAACTTAGTAATTGGAAACATTTTTGAATTCTGAAATATTTATCATGAAAAAAGCGGTTGGTTGACAACTCGAAATGTTTATCCTTGTTCTTTATATGTCGGCATTGAGATTGGTCTGCAAAAGAAATTCTTTGTTGGAACTCAGAACCCTAGCTTACAGTTACACACGCGCGCGTGCGCACACACCACAAGCGCGTACATAACGTACACGCGCGTGTGCGTTCTATCTTTTTACCCGACTACGGCAAAACCAAAGGAGGGTTATGATTTGAACAGTATAGTACCTAAGATACTGGTTCTGATCTTGTAAATGAGGAGACATCCGACACGTGTCATGTCATGTCATGACACTCCGAATGCCATGAGCCATCAAACGTCTTATTAAATCCTATATGGCTGAGTTTAAGTAATTTTTCAACCTGGAAAAAAGAAATCGAAGCTAAACGTGGTATCAAAACGTTTGGTATCAAAACAACTGCCTTGAAAAGGACATCCCGAACGTATTTATGCTTTGTACGCAAATACGTTTTCGTTAGTAACAGAATGGTTTCGCGTTTAATAGTGAGACCCGAAAGAATAAAAGGTCGCCGCGTTAACTAACCGTCCTTCGTGTGAAACTATAAGATGGGCTAAGCCTATGTGGCGCTCAGTTTTTGGAAGGGGTAGTTATTGGTGCCTTAGAACACCATACATTTTTTTTAAACCCTCTTGACATACTCTTACAGAGTTAAATAGAGTATTCAAAGGGTGTTCCGTAAAGCCCTTGGGGCTAGTAAGACCTCTGTGAGGGCTCTGACCTAATAATATTGAATCCTAAGAACTGAAGCACATTATGTCTTGTCACTTAATAGTTAAAAATTAGGCGACCTGCGGCATATTAAATCTTCAAGTGTTCCGTCCCACTTACGCTTCCTTTTAAAAGTATTTCCGTCACTAAAAAAGGTTGAGAACGGCTGAATTAAGAGAATTGATTTGTATCTAAACTATCCATATATTATGATAATTATAAATAATAATAAATAAATATAAGTTTTATATACATAAATATATGCAATTTGAAGAAAACGAATAATTTATTAATTTTTTTTTTGGACATTTTAAAAGTAATTAATAAAAGGAAATTGTTGTGTTTACGCATGTAAACATATAATAAAAATTAAAATATGCCTTTTAAATAACTAAAATCCGATAACTAAAAATGTATAAATAATTTGCTATGAAAAAACAGTACATTAAGATCCTCTTCCACCATATGTTTTTAAACTGACAAAATGTCACCTTTAAAATGAAATTTGTATTTCACGTCCTCCTTTTAAAGGGGCTAAAACCTAATAAAAGGAACACGTGAAACGCAAAATTAATTTTAAATGACTTTTTTTAAATGTCAGTTTAAAAGGATGTGCTGGAATAGTCTCTTATGTTCACTGTACAAGTACAAATTGAAAATCAATCGAAAGATGCAATTTTTTTTTCATAGCGTAGTTTGTACGTACAAATTTCGACAATTAAGCATTGGCCGTAGTGATGTACCCATCGCCTTAATATTGAAGCGCAAACTGTACTGTGTCAACTTAAATATTATTTCAATTCGCGTATAAACAGAGTAAATCGATGTCTGATTACGGCCGAAGCTCTAAAATAAGTTGTCGAAATTTGTTTTCTCAAACTACGCCCTGAGAAAAACTAAGAACTCGATTTCATTCTACCATTTATTGACGTATCCGTTTGTAACTTTTCAAGTCTACGTAATTCAGATGACAAATAATAATTTGGTACTATCGGTCTTACCAATTTTTGGAGCTAGGAGCTGGATAGCGGAACTCTTCAATAGTAAACTCCACTTAGTTGGTGCTCATTTGCTTTGTTTTGACGAATTAAATATATTACATGATTTAATATGAAACTGGGAGGTAGAAAATGCAACTCTTCAATAACTATTGGTTAGCCTCTCAAGTTTGGGCCCATGTGGTATGTTATGACGAGTCTAATACGGTTGCTTAATTACCAATTACAAAATACCGCATGCAATAAGCAATTTTCTCAATAGAAGCAGAATTCACTGCAATCGCGGAAGAACGTGTTTCAAAGGTGAAAATATCTGCTTTAGATTAAATGATGTGTATCATATTTGAAATATTTAAAAAAGGGTAGTATACTATACATTTTTTTTTAATCAGTAATATGTTAGTGATTGGAAGACAAAGGTAAAAATAAATTTCAGTTTAAAAAATCAAAAAACATGCTCACAAATACCACACCAAAAAGTACAAAATTGTACTTTGTGGTAAATTAAAATATTTTGTTACGATACACGCATTTCACCCTTGACAATATTTTGTTTTCATTACACATTAAAAGTAAATTATAAATTAAATTCCAATAAAATTTGTGCTATTAGTAAATTTGTTACTTGATGTCTGTATGACATGCCCGCGTGAAATGCTCTTCGGTTTTCTTTTTGAAAGTATGAACTTTTAATTAAATTGACGAAAAGGCTTTAAATTAATAATTATTTTACTGTTTTAAACTTGTCCTATTTAATTAATGTTTACTGTAAAGAATTAGGGATTAATAAAAAAAAAAAAAACCAACTGTAAATATGTACTGCTTTATTAGAAAATGAAACAAAATTTACACCTACCTCAATAAGGCACGACGTGTACAAAATACTAGCAGTTTCGCGGAGATATGTCATAAGCAACACTGACGCTATTCATCAACCTTATATATCAACCGATTTTACTTACAATAATTCAGTCACATAATACTAAAAAATGTAATACAGCACCATTTAAATACTCCATAAACTGTAAAATTTAATATCACTGTATTAATTTTAGAGCGCAAAATGTAAGTTATTTATATAAAATCACTATATTTATGGCGTACAATTCACAATAACAAACAATATTTTGCGAAAATTTGATTTTTTGTTGTGTAATTTTTTATCGAAAGACGTTATATTGTCTGTCAGAAAACTTACATTTAACATATCGATATGCTGCGTGTCTCTAAAACATTTTCAAAAATTTTATGGTTTCCAAAACTTCTTAAATATGAAATACAATAAGGTATACAAAATATACACGTGTGCATTATTTATAACAGTAGGTGAGTTTATCAAAGCGCCGTTACTTTGTTACACGTGAGGCTCTAACAAGCATTACAATTTCTATATAAGAAAAAATACATAACTTCTTAAACTGAAATAAATACTTACAATTTACAAAACACAGGTTGCTTATTTTGTATGTCTTTGTACCCAACAGAAAATACGATTGTGACATTGAGCCACTATTCGTACCATAAAAATTAAAGAGAGCTAAACATCTTCATTCAGGCGTCAAAGACACTTGCGATCTTTACAAATCTATTGTGTACACAAAAATATTAGAGGGCCAGAGTGACAAACTTTTCATGTGAAAAGTGACCTCTTTCCTCGTCCCGAAACATAGACAATTAGAAATTTTTAACAAGAAAAATATCAATGTCCTTTTTTAATGCAAAATATTTATTATTTATTATATTTATTTTAATATACATAAATTACAATAATAGGTAATAAAAAAAAAGCTTTCAAAAAGGCGATATAAATTTACGTTAAATATCTTTTACTAGTAAAATACCTAGACGACATCAGGGTTATTAAATGTTTGCGTGAACACCCATACTTTGTCACGAGGTTCCATTAATCTAACTTATCGTTTGTGCTACCTAATCTATTAAATTTAACCATTCAGTTGAAACACGTCCGCAACTTCGACAAGATATCCTACGTCCACAATTTATTGTCCGCGTTGGTTGTCAGTTTCAGTCAACATTTTCATTTATATAATAATTTGTTGTTAAGAAAATAATTTCGATTACACGAAAATAAAAAATAATGGAACAAAGATGTGCCAGAAGTAAAACAAAATTGTCACAATTTAATGATCATTTCTATATCAACCCAACTTGAATAAATTTGTAAAATCAAAATACGAAAATACAGCACTTGGCTAATTTTGGTTAAGTCTTTAAACAGGGTAAATATTTTTTAGGTAATTTCAAAATATAAAGTTCTATTTATGAAGGAAAATAATATTTCCCGACAATCTCCTATTGTTTATTTTTACACATGTACTATTATAACTGAGCAAAAGGCAAAGGTTATCTATTAAAGGATTTACTAAACACTACATTTGTTAATAAAATGCGAAAATAATTATGTATTTATAATTTTCTTGTGATTAACAATTTGACTATATTAATGTCTATTATATTTCTATAAAAATCAAAGTTAATAGCTACCTGTGCATTTGCAAACAATTGTTTTTTTTTTTGGTGAATCAGAAAACTATTCATCAAAGTAATTGAGGTGGAATTTACTTATTATGAAATCAAAGAAGTACATATTATCTCAATATGGCCTATAGAAATCAGCCACAGAAAATACATACATAGCTACATCGGACAAAAAAAGAATGAAAAGTAAGGATGGAGCCAAATTTTAGTTTTATTCTTAGTCAGTTTCCTAGTTATGTTAAAAAATATATAGTAAAGAATACCTGAATTACATGTAATGACATCTGAATAAATGAATTACAGCAGTCATTTTCATTGCTTATGAAGAGATATTGAAAGTTATTGATGAAAAAAAATGAATCTCATATGTAACATGATACAGATCCTTTTTTCTTTATTGAACAATTCTTTTGAAGTACCCGTACAATCGATAATAGACATTTATTTGTATGTAGTTTTACTTTTTATAAGAACAAAATAATTTTGGGATTAGAAAACAGACACATTATTAGCTATATATTCCCAGATTAAGGTTCAAATTTAAATTGCTCATATGATACAACAAGTACTGTTACTTAAATTAAAAATAAATGGATGATAACTTTACATTAAGCTATGCTGGTAGATGATCTAGTAAACTATGACAATTTTGATAATGCAAAATTTTGAATTCAAGAGTTTTTATGTAAACAAAGGAGTGACTATTAGAACATAATATTATTTTTTATACAATAATTTATGAATTTACAAAAACGTACATTTTTTGGACCTTCTATTGATACATTTGAATTCATAAATTCTTTAAATCATAAACTTGGTGTTAGTCACTATTATTAATTTCAAAAGTAGCTATTATTAATACTTTATGGAGACTAGCAGCACTGCTATTGCTGCCATAACACTAGCAGCGCTGCTTATTAACATCGTAATAACAATTGGATCATTTTAAAAATAATTATGTACATGATTTGATGTTGTGGAATCATATACATCATATTCCTTCTACTTAGATTTATCTAGTAACAAAAAGTAGAAACATATGAGTTAACAGATATAAATATGATGCAATGAGAAAATGTTTATCTTATCTGAAATGAAAATTTGACAATAATGTTGCTATGTTTACATAAATACTCCCCAATCAAAAAATTTATTAATTTCAAATTTAAAGTCCTATTTTGCATTTAAGTAAATATTTTAAAGATCCAATTATTAGAATCGCATTATTCATTCTCATTCTATTGATCATTTATTTCATTAATATTCTTTCATCATATGTCATCAGAAGCACAATGGTTAGGAAGTTAGTTGCGTCGTTCAATAGCTACATGGCGAACGTCAGGAGCGAGGTCTGGATCGGTGAGCTAGTCGCTAGAGCGGCGCGAGCCAGGCGCACGCGCAGAGAGGTCAGCATCGCTCCAGGTGCTCGGTGCCGGGCGCTACCGAGTACACTGACGGCGGCCTGCGTAACATAAACGTCAGAAGCTATTATGTGTATGTATATATACATGCATTAGGCTGATTAATTTTGAGCGATTATTTTTCTTCGTTCCCGCTGCATAATATCATTCTATATGCTGAAAAACAAAAATCCTATTAAAAACGGAAGTCTTAGTTTTAATTCTAAGTACCTTTAGTTTTAAAAATTTCTCATTTGAAATACATGTAAGCTTAGATTTTTATTTATTTATTTTTGAAATGAAAACTTCTATGGGCGTGCGTGCGCAGTTAGTACACGTAACACAAGCAGACAAGTGTGCACATGACTGTAAGTTATATATAACAATATATATCTAATCACTACGCATTTTTAGTCCCTATACAACAGCGCTGTGCATATATGTATTGATGTTGCGCGTGAAATATTGTGCGTTATTTGAATTGTGTTTTTGTTTGATTTGTATTTTAAATGTTCAAGTGTATGATTACTGCGCAGTAAAAAGTGAGTGTAAAGTATATTAATATTTTCATATAAATATGTAATTTAGATAACTATATATCTATATGAAAATATTGATATATTTATATATCTTTGCCGAATTAGTTGTACCAGTGCTTTTCAGTATATGCAATGTTGATAGTTATTTATTCAAAGATACTATCCAAAATACGAATATATTGGATGTAAATACAAAATGGCATCCATATATTCCATTGGCATTGAATATACTTCTATTGATATTTCTAAAACCACATGTTGATCATGATAACGGTCGAACCATTGCATCAAACAAGATTGTATATATGTGATAGCAAAGTTATGTATTTAGTATACGATAGCGTAATAAGCTGATCAACATTTTAAACGGAAGCGTGAATGTTGGTTATCCTACTCGCACTTATGACTTTTATACTTATTTCTCTTACAATGACCATTGAATTACATTTCTAAAAGGAGATGATTGATTTTGGTGATGAAATGAAGCCCTGTAGGGTAATATTTTATTGTAAAGTCCACGTGGCTGCGTTTTTTGATCATACATCCGCCGGCATGGACCTACCTTATCGATAACTAGTGGTCGTCCCGTAGTCAAAATTTGACCTGAATTCATTAAATTTTTCAGTTTAATTTTTATCGAGTAGAATAGTTTACAGGTGCCATTTCTGGAAGATCAGACTGGGACTGACCGAAAATTATGATCATGATGTCATTTGATTTGTAATTGTATCTAGATTGATTGTATAAATAACATTCTAATACTAGGCAAAAGGAATGAAAAAGTTTTATACAATCTAGCGGAAAAAAAAGATGGTTCGGTTTTTTCAAATATTTAAAAATTTATCAACATATACAAAATTTGTAAAAACACTTATAAGAGCAGGAAATTCCCTAAATAAATTGAATGTCCTGGAAATATATAGGCAAAATCTATATTTTAATATTGCTGAAAATAAGGTAAAAAAAAACGCGATTTGTCTCACGTGCGCGTCAACCGACACATGAACAAAAGAAAATAATTTAAACCGATTAAATGTGAATATTAAGGAATAAAAAATACGTATTATTTAGGGACATGAATAAAAACGATCCGTGGTTAAAAAGTTTTTAGGGAAATTTTTAAATTAAATATTCTTTTGGCAATTAGTTAATTTTCACGAATAGAAAGTTAACAAAAAACATTACTAATGCAATCAAACGTTTTTCTTTTATTATTATCTGGAATATTTTGTTTTCGTATCTGTAAAGGCGACATAACAACGATTTTTTGAAATTCAAGAATAAAATAACATTTCATTTTTTTTTTACTAAAAAAACATATTTTTTTTTTGTTGTTAATTATTAACATTATGGAATATCTTTTTAATCATTATTTATTGCCCATCTTATGTTAAGAAAAATAATTATCCATTTTTATTTGATTATTGAATAAAGAATTTATTATAAGCAAATGAATTTTTCTTTTAAAAATTTTTAAAACTAAAATTAATACTATAATTATGAAAAAAAATAAAATTTTTTTCGTAGTTTTAAATAATTTCGTACTTTATAATTGCTGTTTCTTTAACTTTTTCATCATTTTTACGAAAATAATTTTTAAAATACTAAAGATACAACAAGAACACTTCAAATCTTTTTTATTCTCTGTTAAGCTATAAACAAATTGATCTTTTAACCAAAACTCAACTCAATTGTCAATTAGTTTAGGCTGTGCGTTGATACAGTCAGTTTACTCTTTTACATATATAGATTACATAATAGCTAAAAAAAATGAGTAGTGTTATCTATATTACTATATAAATTTGTAGTATCTACACATACATGTTTTTTTTTCAAATTTTGTAATAAATATTGGATTTATGATACAATGACGCCAATTTTACTAATTTAAGATTCATGTCTGTCTGTACATCTTTTTATAACTTAAGAATAGTTTGACTGTCCTTGACGAAAATTGAAATACAGTAAGAAAATGTAATTCTCAATTGATCAGTGATATAGAATTTTGATAATGGGTATGTCTATTTGTAGAGTCTAATTTCCGAAATGGCTGAACAGGTTTCAATCAAATATTGAATAAAAGTGAATTACTTCCTGGAATAAGAAATATGATACAGTTTATTTTACTATTTACACTAATATATGAAACTGTAAATGCGATATTTTAGTAAAGTTTTATTATAAATATTAATTCCACAATACACTTGATCTATACTTTTACATTTATTTTTAAATTTTAACACTCAGCTTTAGTCAATAAAAAATCTTTTTATTTGTCAAAGCTAATCTCCAAAAAACCTATCTTCAATGAGTGTGTAATTTGTTCATTTTATTTGCGTACCTAAGCCATTCATTATATTACTATAAAATTGAGGATGTGATGTATGCGCGAACGTAAAGGATTCTGAAAAAAACACAAACTAGCATTTATACTTGGATACGAAGATGAGATAATACACTGCTTGAATTTTAAAAATACAAATGATTTAATTAGATATTTTAAAAACTGTACATTGTTTGAGATGTTTTGAATTTTTTCTGTCAACATTACAAAACGATGACGGTGTGATACAAGTTGAAATTTTTATCTAGCTTCGATCCCGGACTTATCGTTAGCAAAATATCGTTTGAGGAATGATTGGATTTGATATTCCAATCAGTGTGTATGGATATAAGGGTCATTCTATTCTGTGTTTTTTAATGTCTTGTATTGTTTGTTCTCACTGGTCATTAATTAATAATCTATTAATGAAATTTTTTGTTGTGTTAATTAAATAATTATAAACATATTTCAACGTTATCTTTATATTATACAACTCGCCACTCAGAGGAACTTTTATTGTATCACTTAAATGTCAGTACCGTGTCATGTCCGTGCGTGTTGTGTTACAGTTATATTTAAAACTATAAAAATATGTTAAGCTCCATTGCTTAACATATTTTTATAGTTTTAAACAAAGAACTTGAATTTCTTTTTTCATCTTAGTTAAGATAATTAGTACCTAATTGTTAAAAGCAATTATTTTAAATAACGCCATGTTGGAATTTCATTTAGTATACTTGCCTAAAAAGGTGAAATAATTTTAGAAGATTTTGTTTCACCAATTCACTATGTGGATTGTAAAATGCAATTCGTAAGTAACTCTTTTAGTTAGCAATCCAAAAAAAAAAATTTTCAACAATTATATTTTTTGTAGAAATGTTTAGACAATTTCATAATTTTTAAATAAGTATTAGGTGAAAATAAAAAGATATTTATATGTGTCTCAGGGTAGAATTGCAGTTACCTGCTAACAATGCGTTTCCCGCACAAAGTGCTATTTTAAGCTTTATTTAAAATAATGAAAATAGATTCGGGGTATAGGAAATATTTTATATAATAAATCTTCTTTTTATAATATTAACAATTTAGAATTATTGGACAAAAGAAGCAATATTTTTTACTCTTTATTTGTTCATAGCTTTGCTATTGTTTATGTGTGAATACAATTTATTTTTATACAATATTTATTACTTTTATACAAAGTTTACATTTAATTCGCAGAATCACTAAGAGAGTACTTTTTCAAAACGTGAACTGCCCTATGATTTTATACCCAGTTGTTTTTTTATTATATAAATAAAAAATGATACAAATATATTGTTTGTACTTAATTAAAACTTAAATTCATACTTTAATGAGTACGCACGCGCCCCTTCGCTGTAACAAATAATTCCAGAACAAAATTTTCTATATCATAATAATCAGCATACTACAGTTGAAATGTTTAAAAATTAGATTATACCATCTCGTGTCGAACAATCAAGTAAGTTACAAAGTGCTTAATTGGATCTATTGATGGGTGTCGCTAATTGTGATTGGTGAATTTGAAATTTAGATGTGTCAAATAATACTGGATCAACAAAATTGCCTGCACATTTGTATATGTTTTTCTCGCAAAATAAAGATTTTATGAATGTCGTAAGTTGATCAGTCAGGATTAACATTTGTATAATACAAAATCACATACAATCAACATAGTGCGCTCTGATTAACAAGTGATATATTGATCTTATAAGTACTTGCTGTATCACCCGCATGATATAACTATATAAGTCGGGCTAGATATAACTAATATATATCTGCATAACAAATAAATTGTTTATTATCTTAAGACACTAAAATTAGCCGATATTTGATAATTTTTGTTTTCACTAATTGTAACTCACACCATCAAGGGTCACTAAACCTAATTTTTTTTACCAAATTGTTGTCATTATCTCATAAAAAACGAAACCTGCACAAAAAATCTAAATAACTAACTTATAGGCAATTTAATTTCTACAAAAATTGTCCTTTGCATTGATGCGATACAGTTGACAGTTTAAAAAATGTTCAACACTTTAAAAAATAATTTGCTAAATATTGATATAATACTTTTATATCTTGTATATTATATAAAAATTTAATAGTGAGCAATTAGAATTTTTTATTCAAAATTATTTCCTTCATATCACTTCATTTAATTATTTAAGATGGAAAACATTAATAATTTATTTTACAAATTAAAGTTCATAAATATAAGAACAAGAAATTTCATCGAATTGTGGTTCTTTCCAATTCGACAAATTAAATAATTCAATTCTGTGATTTGGAGCTAAGATCTATTAAAATGTAAACACGCTTCGTGACGGCGATGAATAAAAGGCGGGGGGCGCAAGAGTGGGGGGGGAGTCGTTTACACTTTAAAGATTTGAACTATGCTTGAATATTTTAATTTTAGGAATTATTTTGTAGTTTCAATTTATTATAGAGTACAGTTTGCAATAATATTACATATTTATAATATAACTAGCTGGCCTGGCAGACTTTATTCTAACCTTTTTTGTGTGCAGCTTGCCATATAGTTAATGCCCACAGCTCTAACAGCATGGACATAGAATGAATTCCTTCTTCTTTTGTACCAATTGATGTAAATGTTAATCCCGGTCCCGCTTTCGATTCCGTTTCGAGTCACACTTTTGATTCCTATCCCGTACCCACACTCGTTTTGGAATCCACTCCCGTTTTCAATTTCGGTCCCAGTCTTGCTTTTGATTCTGATCCTGGTCCCGTTCTTGATTTTCATTCGAAATAAATAAATAAATTCTACTTTCCGTTCCGTTTTTCGATCTGTTACCAATGTTACCGATCTGTTACCAATATCAGTTCCGATTTGAACAAAGACAGGGGCAGATGTCATTCTCAATTTAAATTATAAAATATATCACTTGGAGATAGTGTAACTCTATATGAGTTAAAGAATCACTAAAATTGTCTTAGGAAAATAAATTCATAGATGAAGCCAAGGGTATATGTTGGTAGTCTACTTTACTCAAGAATAATGTAACTATCTATTAGTGAAAAAAATTTTAAGTATCGGTTCAATAGTTTACAAATGCTAGTTTTATTTTCCAATAACCTTTCTGGGCGTACATACAACATATACCCAAAATTTGATTATAATCATAGTAGTGGTTAGGCAAGCATTCATTTTTATATCTGTGTCTCTTGATTTAATATTAACGTGTGTACAATAATGCAAAGTTGTGTAAAAATTACAAAACAATTGGAAAAGGACTCTAGGCTATTTGTGATTTTTAACAAGTGAACATTAATTTTTTATAATGACATATAAGTCTTATCACACTATGATAGCTCAATAACTTAAATAGTCTTTTACAACATCTTTTAGAATTTAGTATGTATATATCGGGTTTATTTTTAAACCCATTGCCAAGGCACACCATATCATAATCTATTTATTTCACATAAAGAAGTTTCAAGTTTAAACCTTTATGTTGAGTGGGTTTGAAATTACAAATAATCAGGCGCATGCGGGTCTTAAAAGCAAATAAACTGAGATTACCTTGTAGTCCCAGACAACATGCTCCTAAATGATAAATAAATATAACTCATAAAAAATCATACAACAAAATATTTTACTTTATTTTATGACTCCATCTATTAGTTTTTAAGAACTAACTTAAACGCGACAATTCACACAACTCACCACAGGTGGAGCGGGCAAGTTGCGCTAGTGCCGCCTGCGGTAGAAAGCACAACGAATCGATGCTTATCTCGCATACATAGCCCTTGTGTCGTCAACGTGTAAGACAGAGCAAAAGTGTGTTCGTGTGCGTTAAAATGTATATGTTTGTATAGATTTTAGTACCAGAACTTTTGTTCCGTCGTATAGTAATTTTGAGAAACAAAGAAGTTTTTCACTATTTTGTTATAGTTGTTTTTCTAAGGGCAAGTGATTGATTGTCTTCAAACATTTATTTAGTAAATTTACTACACAAAAAAAAAGATAATAAAAATATACACGTGCCGGCGCAATGTTTTTAAAATAAATGAAAACATCCGCTTTTTCGACGTTATCTTTTGTGGAAATGATTAAATTGATTGCAAAAGGAAAGGAAATTGAATTTAATTTTTTTCTAAATAAGTTTTCAACAATATTTTGAGACAGATATTTCGAATGAAATATCATAGAAAAACTAGCCCATGCTCATTACAGTGTTTTGTAGCTATTATTACAAAGAAATGCACTACAGATGAAAAAAGTACATTGCTACCCTTTTTCCATGTTTCAGATATGGTTCAGAAAATAAAGGATTGGTGTCACAATTTCTGCTACTTAGGGGACTATTATTTCTGAAATTATACACGTAATCATAAAAATTGCTTAAAAACCTTAAGGTGTTTTTAAAAGGGCTGTCAAAAGATATGTCAGATGTTGATGTTTGCTAAAAAAAATTTTCCAGGTTCTGTTACATGTATGGAGTGCCTCCCCTAGAAATATTTATTTTTGTTATTTAACTACCAAAATAAGTTCCAGCTTACATAGGGCACCTACACTATTAATTTCATCAATATATGCCTCGCAATTTATGAGTAAAATGTCTGTGACATACGGACGGACGGACATGATGTAACTATAAGGGTTCCGTTTTTGCCATTTTGGCTCAGAACTCTAAAAAGAGTGACAAAGTATTTTTTTCATCTGTAGTGCCTCTCTTTGTAATAATGGCTTTGGAACCTTATAATGAACATGGGCCAACATGCTCTTGATCAGTTTTTTTCAAATAATGCCGATATATTTACGTTCGGAATTCACAATGTATAATAACATGTTTTTAAGGTCAGAGAACTTAAAAAGTGCTAAAATCAATCCTTTAGATTAGAAAAGATCAATAATTCACTGGTAGGTATATTTTTGAATGGTTTGAGCTCGGAAATAGCAGTATGTTTCAGGGATGACCAAAGCATCCCTTGTCTTTCAAATTTTTGAGCTCCAAAAGCTTAAACCCTTATAGACGACTACACTACGAACTTCATCAAACACATTGATAAATATAATACAAGAAAGTTTTAGGGATGGCCTGAAAAGTGGTTTTTAATTTTTTTTTTATTTAATAAATCTCAGACATCAGAAATTTAAAAATAAATTTAACTTCATGCTACCTAGCAGACAATCCATTTTATATGTCTGTATCTTATTTTTGATAATTTCAGTTTGAATGTGCACATTAAAAAAACAATAGGAATTCATAAATTTGATTTTGAAACATCGTCATATGGGGCTTACGACCCACGAGAAACCCTTACAGCTTTAACAGTGAGATACCTGCGCCTCGGAGCGGGCAGACGAGTGGGTCGCGGTAGGGCGGAGGCTCGCGGCTCGGCCGTCGACGGCCGAGTTTCCAACGCGTTCTGGATGCCTGTAACCGTTACCCACACACACTACGTTTTATTTCTTTTATATTACAGCTGAAAGCTTAATTTTTAATGACACAAGAAAAAGTTTCATTAGGCTATAAAAGAATATGTCACCTTGTTAGATTATATAGACTTTACAAATAAGAAAGTTTGTATGTACGAGTTCTAATTAGTACATTAATTTGTTGTAATAAGTATAGTAAATTTCAGCTGTATGCCGAGAGATGGACCTGCCACAATATTTTGAGTAATACTTAATAGCAATTCTATATTTTAGTTGGCAGATCAATCACATGTTATAGACCAATTTTTTTTTGTCGAAATATAAAATATATACTATACTTGTTTCAATGACATATTTCATCATGAATATTTGATACATAACTTACACAATTGCTCGAGTAATTTGGTTTAATATAAATGCAGTAATTGACAAAAAGGGTTAGAGCATAATCTACAGCTCAAAATCAATCTTAATAATATGAACAATACCGTAAAATTCTGATAATCTAATAAATACTTATTACAATTTCATGTCTAAGACTGTATAGGGTTTTAGCAATTTAAAACAATCAGTTTATTATAACTCTTTGTTGTCTCGGGATTTTGTTAAGCCACTCCAGGGCTTCACCCTTCTACAATATTTTACTTCAGATTGAGCGGTTTTGACTTTGATCCTACTGTGCTGGTTCAACGAGGGTTTGGATTTGTTAGACTCATGGGCACCAAAACTTGATAATATTTGGGATCGATCACTTAATATTTTTTTATATAGCAGTTTCGAGGGGCAAATGAGTATACGAGTTACAAAAAACTAGGTGATCACTGGCGGCCTTATATCTGTACTTTATGAGTGAGGTATATCACTAATTGAGCCCGCCCATTTCGTGCTGTAGTCAAATTGGCCACACCATGGCTCTACCATACAAAACATGTAACTTGGGTCATAAAGTAAGTAATTAAATTTGACTTTGGTTAAAAATTTATTAGTTGATTCGTTCAGTCAAGGTTTCTTTGATCTAAAAAGCAATGTGCGGATCACTTAGAGCATATGTGGGCAACAGCTGGCCCGCTGTAAGATTTGTACCGGCTCGCGATATATTTTGAAAAATTTCATGTCTGATAATTATCGCCAAAAATTATGAACACTATTTTTAAATGCACCTACTTTTGAATGCAGCCCGCGAACGTATTTGCACACTAAAGTTTCGCCCACAACATGTCAAAGGTAGCCCATACCTAACTTAGAGCTACATTCTTCTATAGACGCTTTGTTTTCTATATGCACGGGAAACTTTCATATGTCTAGTTTTTAGACCACATTTCTAATCTTTACTGAGCCTGTCTTTTATTATACAGCTTGAAACTATCCTCCATAAGAGATGTTCTTGTAGAATTTTATACAACTTTCCGATACAATCTACAACTTTATACTGAATATTTTGATATTTAATTCTCCTGATCTCTTAAATTTGATTTTCTACAGCCAGCATATTTTCTTTTGTTATATCTGTTAAAGGGTAGTCACATATTTTTTCATCTGTTATCAACAACATTTAAATTTGTTGAACCAGTGGCAGTCACACTTTGGGGGAATATTTGTCTTTGAACACCATAAAGTCTTTTCAACAATCCTTTTGGATTCAATCGATATTGGAAATGGTACAAAATCTATGTCTGTCAAATTTCTCATTGAAGATCCAAGTATCAGTAAGACAATATTTTCATTTTGCTCTTAAAAAAATGTTAAGAAAAGTTTATGTTTGGAACACAATAAAAACCAGCCAGTATTTCTCTTTTGTAAAGAATTTTATGCGAAATATTTTCTGTGGTCTAGTAGTTGTTTATCATTCAATAACAAAAAATAAAAATCATTTCTAATTTATATAATTCAGAAACTGTAAGAATATGTATTATGATTTATTGCTTTTTATTCTGATAAAGATTTCATTACTTTCATTACTCATTAAAGGAGTAACCATAGAACTGTAGAAATTAATGCATTTTAGAACAATTTCCATCAACTTCTTAAAGATACTGATATGAAATTTGCTTAAGTAACTAACCTGCGGGGCGATATACGGGTGGGGTGGGTCTAGCGACTCGCGGCTGCGCCGAGCCCGCTGTCGACGAAGGACGACTGATTGGCGCCTGGGTATGTTTAATTTGTCATGAAATCATTTATAAGAACATTACTTTAAAAATCTAAACTAGTTTCAAAGTAGACAAAACAATTTTTACTGTACATATCGTATAAGTTTCTCGAATATACTATAAATTAAACTGTTACTTATTAATTACTTCAAATCAAAATTCTTTTGATTTGAAACAAAATTGTGATTGTTCTTCCTGTTACTATAAGAAGAATCATTGTAATATCTATTCTGAAATGGCATCTCTTTTTGGGAAATTTGTGTATGCATTTAAGTTAATTAAAATGTGATCTGTTTTGTGTATGTTTCATGAAATGCACGCATAGGCACATAACCTGTATTGTTATATAGCACTATCTTTATAATAAAAATAAGCAGCACCATTCCATTATTAGGAGAATATACATATAAAGCCAGGATATGAGACCAAAAATTGATTCAAAAGGCAAAAGTCGACATGGAAGCACAAACTTAAAGACGCGATCTGTAATTTTGCCAATGTCAAGAAGTAATTGTGGAAGTGTAAATTTAAGTAATTATTCTGTAGCCAAGATCAACTCCTCTGCTACATGTACAATATCACATTTCGCATCACAATTCTTTCTCTGCTTAATTTTAGGTATGGCATGAAAAATTATGAACAAGAATGAATATACTCACAGGTATGTGGTTATAGTTTCGGATGCCGGAAACAGCGGTGAGCGAGGCGTACGTGCCCACTCTCAGCTATGGTCAGGCGCACAGACATACATGTATTAGCAAATGTTAATAACGATGTACCAGAATGTGTATTGAATGAGAAATTATAAAATTAAGGATTATGTTAGCATAAGTTATTATGTATTATTGAACATTGACAAGAGTAAACACATTGAGATGATTTGTCCTGAATTTTTCTTTTGTTTGAACAATTTTAATAATTAAAAAAACAAATACGAAGCTTTTAAAGTTTTAAAGTCAGTCAAAGAGGACTGACATATCAAAATTAATATTATCATTATTATTATAACTATTTTTACTTTACTAATTTAATTTACTATTTTTATTATTATCGATTATTAGATATTAATGTTGATTAGCACGGGGAAATTCTTATGAAAAAAAAGACCAACATAATAAAATTTATGTTACTATGCAAATAAGAAATAAATAAGACTTCACACTAAATATAATTTCGGTAGCAAAAAATAACTTGATGTATATAAAATTTTTGCATTCCTTTTTTAATATTATGCACTACCTATAATTAAAACTGGTAACAATAAAAACACAAATAACATACTGTTGTCCTAAATATGTTAGTGACATTAAGTCTGCTGTAGCACATTGTTGAACAAAAGCTTGATAAAAATGTAACATGGTTGAAATGACCAAACAAAGCAAAACCAAAAATCCAGGACGTAAATAGCGAAAGCTTTTCAATCTATAGCGAAAGAAGTACCTCCTTAGGCGCAACTAGCTGACTCTGCGGTCGTTCCCTGCGCAACGTCTCTGTGCCCTGCCGCACCAGCGCCGGCCTCGGTGCTGCTTTCTCTGTCATCTGAACCAACTAATTTGGTAATGATTATGATTTGGATTCCTTTTATTATGACAAATATTCATTAAAAACTTCATATAGTTTGAGATGGTTTTCCCAAAAATTTGGGCCTTATGAATAATATTTTATTTCAGTAATTTAATATTTGCAACCAAATACATTAGCTCAAATAATTTTTAATAACATTCATAAAACAAATGATGTACTTAATTCATTCACATCACTTGAATAATTAATAAAAATAATTTTAAGCCTTATAATAAAATAGAATATATAATAAGGAAATATTAGTCATGTATGAGGAAATCCCTTCTTGTACTTTAAATTAAAAGTATTTTTGTCTATGCAATCAGGTCGGTGAAAAATTTAGTACGTGTTAGTATGGCACTTACTTGTACATTGTTTGTTAGAGCGAAATAGGCGGGGGGCGTGGGCGCGGTGGGGCTGAGCGCAGGGTTGGACGCGTACACGCTGCGCCGCACCATGTTGCTCCGCCCCGCACCGCCGCCCACACTCACAAGACCGGCCACACTTCCACGCGCTGCAATATTACTCAACGACGGTGCTCCTAGAATACAAAAATTAGTATTGCACACTTTTTTTGTAATTTGTAGGTGTGTGAATTTATATCCGAAGAATAGAACACTTGATTAGAAGCTAAATGCAAAGGTACATAATGATTTTAACTGGCCAGAAAATATGCTGTAGTAAGTGGAAGTTATTGAAACAAGTAGTGCTGTTTGCTAGCTTATTTGTTAACTAACCTGGTATCCTGCTAAGGTCCTTGTGTGAGCTGTATTGTCTCATTTTAGACGTAGGCAAACCAGTTTTTCTAGGAATCCCCATTGGAGGAGCAAACGCTGTCTGTGAAACTGTAATAAAAGAAATATTATAAATCATATAGATCTAGGTAAAAATATAGTACGTAATTTGAAAAATATAATTAAATGTAAAAAAAAATATGTATTTCATTAAATATGTTTCATCAGTTGTGTCGTCCTACCATGTACGATGAAGTAAATTTGAAATTGCAAATATTAAATTGCGTCAAGTCGTGTTAATCTACAGGGTGTCCCAGAACTCAACGTCAAGCCGAAATGGGGTGACAGGATTGATCATAACCATCATGAGAAAAATCAGAAAAGAAATCTATCCCAGGCAGTTTGAAAATTATGAGCATTTTAAGAAAAACCTAGAATTTGGTCAAACTGTAACCATTTTTAAGTTATTGTGGTTAATTTTTATTATTCTATTTCATTTAAACTTTGAAACCATAACCCTAAATAACATATCTGAATGACAGTCAAAAATAATGACACAATTGCCCCAAGTTTCCTAGAATTAAGACTAATTTGTTAAACTATGAATTGAAAATTTTCAAAATTTGTCGACTTTGAAAGGCCCTCCTTTAAAAAAATGTACTAGAGTGCCTTGGCAAGTGCCATTAAAAGTTGGCGCATTTAATCAGGAATCTAAAACGGTACAATACTTGTTAGTTTCATACTAAAAAAAACGAGTAAAAAATTAAAAACCTCAACTTACCCGATTTTTGCTAACCCATTTTACTCAGTTAAAATATTTTTGATTCACACAAGTTCTTGGCAGGTTCTTAATTTTACGACAAAATGATGATAGAGGTGGATACTGGACATGTTTGCCATGAGTGAGCGAGACAGATAGTGATGCCACTTTTACCAAAGTCAACAAAAGTAAGTAAAATTAATAAAATAATGAAACATCTTACCTAGTTTAGTTTAGGTTTATTGGAATAAAAGTCAGATAGGGAAATTACATTGTTTATTACAACAAATGTTCAAATTGTTTACCATCAGCGTGAATACACACCCTACATCTTCTTAAAAAACATTTACTTATTATTAGGGATTTTCATTATGCTTCTGTAGCATTGTTCTACAAAATTAAATCCTTTGAGGATAATCTCGAGAGAGAAGACTTTGAACTCGTTGTACGTGAAATGGATGCATTTCGGTTCTTTGTAAATTACAATGTGCTGTGCCTTTGGGTATTCCCATTCTTTCTTCAATTCCACGAACGGATATACTCGGATCATCTGAGACCTCTTGCAATGCAATACTTCTTCCTCGTAAGAAGAGCTAGGTCTACCTCCAGCCCGTATTTGATTCGGGACATGGCCGCCCTCCGTAAGTGAACGGTGCACATTAACAAACACGCGGTGACCCGGATAGCGCTCTAAATTTGGATATCTTTCACGATAAAGCCAAAGTTGTCGGTATGTAATCAACAAGTCCAATTCACAAAAATCCAAGTCCAAAAAAGAGAAGTCAAAGTTGTCAGTACTAAATTAACACAAGAGAATACGGAAAGGTGCGCAGTAGACGAATGAGCGAAACGTACTAACTGGTCTGTCAGACTGGTGGCGTAGTCATTTGTTTGGTATGGCGTCTGTATGTTTCATTCGCACTCGTTTAAAAGACGCATCTCCGTCTCACAGCGTGGCGTCATTATCTGTCTCGCTTACTCATGACTCATGGCAAACATGTCCAGTATCCACCTCTCTCATCATTTTTCCGTAAAATTAAGAACCTGCCAAGAACTTGTGTGAATCAAAAACATTTTAACTGAGTAAAATGGGTTAGCAAAAATCGGGTAACTTGAGGTTTTTATTTTTTTACTCGTTTTTTTTTAGTATGAAACTAACAAGTATTGTACCGTTTTAGATTCCTGATTAAATACGCCAACTTTTAATGGCACTTGCCAAGGCACTCTAGTACATTTTTTTTAAAGGAGGGCCTTTCAAAGTCGACAAATTTTGAAAATTTTCAATTCATAGTTTAACAAATTAGTCTTAATTCTAGGAAACTTGGGGCAATTGTGTCATTATTTTTGACTGTCATTCAGATATGTTATTTAGGGTTATGGTTCCAAAGTTTAAATGAAATAAAATAATAAAAATTAACCACAATAACTGAAAAATGGTTACAGTTTGACCAAATTCTAGGTTTTTCTTAAAATGCTCATAATTTTCAAACTGCTTGGGATAGATTTTTTTTCTGATTTTTCTCATGATGGTTATGATCAATCCCGTCACCCCGTTTCGGCTTGACGTTGAGTTCTGGGACAGCCTGTATAATTGCATAAATCAGACTCATTACCTTTGTTAACTTTTCTTCTTATTAATGGAAATTAATGACTAATAGCTGTTATTTTGTGTGATGTTATCACTTTGGTATTTTATATTAAAATGTCTATTGTATATTGGCATTAATACATTTGATTTCCAATTTTAAACGTGTCCACGGGTCTATGCGGGTCTCACAACATTAAATATAAATAAAGTTACCTGTATTTGTGGGCGATAGTCTATTGGGCGAAGTCTTAGGAGGTGTTATATTGTGAGTTGTCCTCCTGTTCTCCGGACTGATCTTGCCAGCCAGGATGTCCCTCTGCGGGCCGCCATGCCGTCGTACTATAGTGGCACTGTTGATGACGGTCGTGTTGTGAACCGTTTCGTTATGTGTATGGTTTGATTGCTTTTGGTTGTCGCATGAGTCTAAGATAGGCGATATCGTGTTATGTATGTTGAGTAGATTATTTTTAGTTCCTTTTCGTAGTGGTACTATGGGTGTAGAGGCGACTTGTGTATCTGAAACAGTTTTTAAATGAAAACCTCACAACTGGATCAAAGAAATTATTCATTGGCATTTGTAAATGATTTACAGAACTAAGTTCAAATAATGAGAAATTAAGATAAAATAATATGGTACAGAAGAGTTTCAATTATTTTAATGAATACATACCATGCTATGTAACACATATTTTAAAGACAATATATGATTTTAACTAATGTTCCAAGTTCATCAAATTCGACTAATAAAAAACAGTCAATAAAAATGTCAAAGTTAAAAGATTCTACTGTATGTCTGTTGTAAATATCTCTGCTTTATGCTTTGGGTGCAATCACTCATACTACATGTCGCTCTCATGTATACAGCAGAAAACAGGTAGAGGTAGACCCATATGCACTTGAACATATGTATGATTATTAAAACATGGAATATTATGGAATAATTCAAACTGGATTAGGCTATTAAGAAAGAGATAGTGATAAAGAAAACAGTACCAGTAATATTAAAATTCCATACAAAGCTTGAAACAAAATTATTATATGAGGAGTGATGGAATTAAGTAATTTAATGCCCTCATAATTATATTTACACTATGTATTTTTTTAATCCAGCTATCTCCAGTTGACTATATAGGCCATAATTTCTTTTTCAAGCTGCAAAACTACCTGTTCCATCGCATTATCATTATCCCTTGTTGAATAGGAATTCCATTGTTTTCTATTACATGATTGGTGAAGGTAAGATACTGATAGATCTTATGTTGGTCTTGCACTTGGATAAGTTTGAAATACATACTGTCATCATCATGGTGTGGGGCTAGTGTTGTGTCGTGGGCATCGGGTGGACTGGACGAACTGAAAGTGCCGGTGTCCGTGTCAGTCTCGCTGGAGCAGACCATAGCACGTTCACCAGACCATTCGCCAACTTGGTGCTGTTAAAAAATGTATTATACGTTAACTTCTACCAATGAGTTTCCGTATTTCACAATTTATGGTGTAAAAAAACATCCATTGACTCCATAGCATGTAACATTAAGTCAGCTATGAGAGAAATAATATAGATGTAGATTAACGCCCACAGTTTTAGCATTTATTTATTATCGTTGCAAAGCAGTCATCAGAAACTGCATGTATTTGAAATAAGAGGGGAAAATCATGCCAAACATTGGTTTTGTAATACCATCCTAATTGCATTTTAGAGTTCAATTTTTCATACAAAATGTTGGCACAACTCCAATGTACCATTGCATCAATTAAGTAGATCTATAGCCCAATCAATAAAGTATCAGAAATCTAAATTTAACTGGCAATATTTGGTAAAATATTTTTGTTTTATGGTACCTCATTAAAAAAAAATTACCAAGTAAGTTCACGATCTAAACGAATTAAAGGTAAAAATAATGCTGCTAAAGAAAAAAAAACACTCAAGAATAGAATTCTTTAAACATAAACAATCATCCTCGCGCCCATCCTTCACCGCCAATGACACTTCCTACACATGTTTATTTGAAATGCAGATGGAATGGAATTTTTGTAACTGTAATAAATCTTGTTTATGTCCAATGTGATATATTTATGGCTTATTTGTTCTAGATAGTTTATTGAATTATTTATATTTGAAGAATATTGTAGACGGCTAGTCAAGGTATCAGAATTAGAGCACTGATGGCAGAGTTTTATTCCTGCGATCAATGCATTTACAAGTCAAGTGAATTAAAGACAAGCATTCAAGTCGATCTATAGCAATTTATTGCAACTCTGCGTATTGAAATATACGCTTTCTTCTCTTCAGCATGTTATCTTTTAGTCCGATCGCAAGCCTCAAATACCTCATAAAATCATTATGTAACAATATATACTGTTTTTTTAATTTGGCCTGGTAGTTGAAGCTAAACACAAAAAAACGATTTTAAAAATTATACATATTTAAAAATATTTGGACCTTAATGTTTGTTTATATTTACAGTGGAATCTCAATAACTCGAATGTCAAGGGAAATGTAAAAAAATTCGAGTTAATGAGTTTTCGACTTAACAAGAACTTCGAGATACATATGACTGTGTCGACAAGGAACAAACATAATGTTTGCAGCTGTGTTACTTAGAAAGTTTCATGAATGTATTCATTCATTGCACGTGTACAAAACAAAAACAATAGATTAGAAGCGCCGAACCCGAACATTTTGGAATTTATTGCTATTATTTCAGGGAATTCCAAGTAAGACGTCATTATATTTCAGTAACTACGACTTACGGAGTCTCCTTCTTGAAATTCGAGTTATAGAGTATAAATATGTATTATCAATACTTCGTAGGGAAATAACATTTTGTTTGAGTTACAAAATCTAAATAATTCGAGATCCCGCATATTTAGGGGTTCATCGGAAGGGAATGGCAATTTTTTTCGGCTTACTAAGGATTTTGGACTTAACGAGGTTCGAGATATTGAGATTCCACTGTATTATAAATATATAAGCATACAGACACCTCCTTGTACAGTTTTGTAATAGCACAGATGGATAATATAGCTTCTTTGTTATTTGTACTCATTAATGATTACATTTTATGAATGAAATCTTTATTAGTCTGAAAATCATTATTAACTACACAATACAAAATAATAAAACTTTTCTACTATTTTGTCATGCTATATTCTTTATCAAAATGAAAAAGGAGCATACACGCCTTTTTTTATTTCATGGACTGACTTTAGCTATATGTCAATTTTACATGCCATGAATTACTCTAATTTTATACTACTGCAATTAATATTACACACACTAATATTGCAATAACACTGCAACAATATTCACAAAATAAGTTCACTAGGGCAACAACCAAGATATTCAGACTTGGAAAATATTTTGAAATGCTTTTATTTCAAATGAACGTTGTTGAATGCATTCACAACCAACAAAGCTTAAGTGAATTTTTTGCTTGGTTATCAATAAAAATGTATAATAATTCAATTAACCTCATGTTGGATAGGATGAACTGCAGCGCCGATAAGGTCTAATGTCGCAGAGTTGATGTCGATAATGTTAGGATGCTTTTGCGTTTCTTGCTTTATGTACACCACCGTAGTATCCATATTTTGTGTCTTGGGTGATATTTTGAATGTTGAATTCCTTTTGGGTGTTTCTCTCTGCCCTTCTTCAGCTCGCTTTTCATGCCTTCGCCTTGCCAACAATTCTGAAGCATTTTCCATACTGTGTTTCGGCACCGTGATTGTTTGGTTGAGGACTTGAATAGTTTTATTTGGAGAGCCTTCTGCTTGATTAGGCAGGATCACCGTTTTTTCCATGTCGTTTGGTAAACCCTTCCTCGCCAGAGACAATTTTTGTCTCGCCTGTATTATTTCATTCAACTCTCTTTTATCGAGGGTTACATTTAAACTGTTTCTCCCCACATCTGTAGGCTTTTGAATCCCCATGTCTCTATAAAATGCGTCATCTTTCTGAAATGAATCATTTAGATTCTCTTTATCTGCATCATCATGAAATTTATTGTTAGCATAGTGTAGTGTTATAGTTTCTCCCATTTCTGGGCTGATTTTATCTACATTATGTGTTTTAGTGCCTAATGTTGTGTTTTGTTTGTCATTCTCGTTTGGACATGGTTCATCTTGTATCTTGTCTGATTGTCTGTTGGTAGAGTCTCTTTTGGTGTAGCTATTATACATAGAAACTCTGGGCCTTCCAGTAAGTAATCTTTCATTCTGATCCAAATGCGTGAAGGTAGCAGAACTGAATAAATTGGTTGGTTCAGTACTGTCTGGTCTCATTTTAGAAGTATTTGTAGACATGACACAAGAAGAATTGACTGAGCTAATAAGACTGGGCGGAAGAGAATCTATGAGACTGTCGTTGTCGGGATATGTTGTCTGTGACAGGAAGCTAGTGCTCATGTCTTTCTCATCTAATATGCTAAGGGTCATGCTTGTCATCATAGGGTCTCGGCTTTCACGACTAGATGGTCCTACACCTGAAAATAAAAGGATTTTTTAATGTAATTAATGGATTATGCAATAATATTATAATCTACTCATATGAAACAAATATACTTTTTCATACTGAACAATAATTTTCAGAATTAACAAATAGAAGATAGTTATGATGATAAGAGTTATAAAATATATACATTTGTAATTGACTGACCTGAATCCTTTGTCGAAAGAAGTGATTTCCTACTTTCTAAAGATTCTTGATTGAACGTATCGGAGCTGTCCATTAAAAGTGAAGAGACGAGACTAGGTGGCGACATTCGCATCAGGCTTTCACCACTTTGATACATTCCAAGACTACCTCGCTCCATAACATTGTTGAGATAGCCCCTAAATTATAATAACTAAGTTGACATGATGACAAGACATTGTATTTTAATATGGCATAAAATTTTATGGATTTAAATTGTCAATAAAATCAAATAAACTCTTACTTGTTAAATGTATTATGCAAGTTGTGAGCGGGCTGAGAAAGGTCGATGTCAATGGGCTTAGAGGGCGCCGATTCCGCGGTGACGCCTTGCGCATCACCGCAGTTATTTAATGGCGTTCGTTCGTTCTGTAAGCGATAATAAAAAAAAAGATGAAGCATATGCATCCATAACGCTCGATATGAACTGAATCAGCAAAGATATAATACAAACTTTAAGGATGGAGAGCATCTCTATTGTGAGCTTATAAATTCTGTACTTGCTAGCAATAAGGTAATATTAACTCTGCAAATGAGTAGCTTTTGTAATAACAGGTAATGGTGTTTGTCTTATTTATTACTGTTCTAAAATTCTCATTATTTATTTATTACTATTTTACTGTACTTCTTTACATAGATATTAACATATGAGCAATTGAGTTTCACTCAACTTGGGAGTTTGCCTTGGGAAAATGATAACTTTCCATGGGAAAGGTGTCTTTTGTTAATTTCCAACAATAAATATTTAAGCTATATAGCTTCAAGTATGCATATTATATTTTCTATATTTGTACAAAAATTGCTCATTCAAAACCATAAGCATTGACAAAAATTATATTTATCCTATAGATGCAGCAATTTCAATTTTCAATATTGGAAATATGTTACAGCCCTAAATACCTTGTATTCATATGTTAAAATAGATATAGTCCAGGGAGAAACAACACAATTTTTGAGCACAACACAATTTAAATAATAAGAACAATTGAGTTATATAAAAAACCTTTATAAATTAAGACAATCCAGATGGAGTTAAATGCAGCAGGTAGCTTAGGTAGCAAGGTTAAAATAACTACAACATCAACAGGCAAATTTTATTTCTTTTAATCAGCATTATTTAACTCAAACTACATATTATCCCTTTAAGAAAATATGTGCTTAACTGTGCTAAGACAGACAACTTTTCATTATTTTTAGCTAGTTATTTAATATTCTTGATAATATAATCAATTATAATAATTTATTTCAAAGTTATTAATGATATCCTTAAAATAATTTATTTGCATTTAGTTTACCTGTTGCTCTTCATCTTGTACCAGACTTCGCCTCTTCAAAGCATAATCCTTGATGGCCCCACTGTTTTCAGAATCCGTGTCAACATTGAATGTCTTCAGCCGCAGTATTGGAGCATGGTTATATTTGTTGTAGGTTAAGTACTTATTGTTTTGACTCGCCGGTGGGATATCTAGCACCGTATGCACACTGGGCCGCTGGGGCCTCCTCTTGGGCTTGACATATGTCCGTGAATCGAACTTGTGTTTGTCGGGTAGAGAGACACATTCATCTGCGGAATTCAAAAAGTACTGATTTCTTCCTTTCTTTAGTCACTTATTAGATATTAATTTGAAAACTCGTTGTGCACAAGCTTGAAATATTTTTTAATGTAAATATTAAAATAATGAGATAAAGGAATTTCCTTGCTTTATGGACAATGCATATTGTTTGAACTTTTCAGGTTATAGAAAATTGAATATATTTAATGCATTAAAAGTTTAATTGTATCCATAGCTAAACTAAGTAAACTAAACGAGTTGCATTATTAAAATTAAATTTCATTTAAAATTAAATTACAACGAGTCGACCATTACCAAATTAGACTTCACTTAAAAAATAGGATATGTAAATAAAAAATTTAATAGTAAGTATTTTCAAATGTTTAGTTGGCTCAGTGCATACAAACATAAAATAGATTATTTTGTTTTCCATGTATTTTATTTGCAACACAAAATCAGTTTGGAATAATTATGGATATGTTGATTGGCATAATATGACTAATGCCCTTAAAACACACGATCAGTTAGAAAAACACTTACAAGGTGTGCTTAAAATTACATACTTTTGGTAAAACCTTCATTGAAACAAGTTTAAGCAGCCAATATAAATGAGATATTCAGAAACACAATTCAAAAGAAGATAGAAACCATAAAATTTTTTAAGCTTTAATGGATTTAGTATGCTTTTTGAGTAAACAATAATTATATTTTTTCGAGACAGGAAGAAACTATTGCTTCGTTATACAAAGGAAATTATTTAGATGTGGTAGATTTGTTACCAAAATATGATGTTTTTTTTGGAACGTCATTTACAAATTTCCACTTAGGCTGTTACTGGTCTATACAATAGAGTTCAAAATGATTTATTTTCTAACATTCTCTTTGATACAGATCATAATTAAAAAACAAATAAAAGTTACTGATTTCCTTATCATTATTATAGATGCAATGTCGATGGAAGGGAACAACTCATAGTTATATTGCAATATTTTGTAGATTCCAAAGTAGTGGACCGATTTATAAAATATGTAGATTTCAGTTTGAATCTCACAAGTATTTCACTGAGTTCAGCACTTTTGCATATCCTCGAACAACATGATTGTTTATCCAAAATTAATAGCTTAAACATGATGGTGCAGCAGTTACATCTTCTGAACAAAACAGGGTCCAAGCTAAAATTAAAGTATGTTGTCCTTTAACCCATTTTGTTTAGTGTTCTGCTCATATATTAAATCTGATTCTTTATAAATCGTGTCAATGAATTTTTCAATTAATTTTTAAGCAATTTTTCAGTATTATTCAAAACATATTGAAATTTTTCCACATTAACATTAAAAGATGCTCATATGCTCACTACGGCCAATTCACCAAAATACCGCGAGTCATCGAATCAGTCGGTCTTACGATTCGCGTATCATGAATGTAATTTATAAGGAAATTTTATACTATTTTATACTTGATTTGTTTTTCCGAGGAAATAATTGAGAATGTCGACAAATTTAACAGTGATACATTGACACAAGCCAAGCCATTCTTGCAAAGTTTAAAAGATTTTGATTTTACTTTTTTTTTGGATGTTTTTATAACATTTTTGCAGAAACAGATATTCTTTACCAAACATTACAAAAACAAATTTCTGACATAGCTTACTGCATGCAGAAAATTAAGAGTTTGAAATATCCTTAGAAAATCTCAGATCAAAATTTTTGGATATTTATAATAATACTGTGTACATTTGTGGTCTTAAAAGTGGCTTAAAAGAAAACGAAATGTAGACAACACCAAAAGTCACTACAAGCTTATATTTATTGAAATACTAGAGAATCTTCTTAGCTTGTTCCGAAACTGTTACAGAAATTTAAAAGATTTAAAGATTTTTGAATTATCATATAAAAATTTTGGTAGATTCCATAACTTTTTCCCTGAAATTCTGCTCAATGATTTTGTAAATGTTCACAATGGCCACAATTTTTATTTAAATAATCTGGGAAAATAATTAAAGAAGTCATATGAATTCCATAATCTCAATATGTATGTAAAATAATAGAACATTTGTATAAAAATAATATACAAACAATTTTAACGATTGTCAAAATTAATCATTATCTTTCCTGCAACTAACACTACCGCCGAATTATCATTTTCATGTTTCAAACACACATAATTATGCAGTATGCAGGGGCAACAACAGCATACCAAATTGTCAACCATTTTATCAAAAAAGAACTGTTAACCAATTTGAAACATTCAGCAATCTTTTATGTCCATGTATTGAAAACATATTTAAAAAAAGACAGGCGGGTGAATTTAACATATAAATAATATACAAGCCTTAAAGCAAACATTTGTGATTACAATTTCCATACTGTTATTATATATTTTACTTAGCTTTGCTACATGAAAATGATAATAGAGTGATAACAACGGCCTTTAAATGGCCACTTTTGTTATAGAGCAGTTTATTTGGTTGTCCAACACTTGGTAATTAATTTAATTGATTACTTTGGATATCTGCAATAGACTACTGCAATAGAACGCCTTTGTTGTAGTTTTTTTTTAATATATAAGAAATATCTGAGATGTTTGTAGTATAGCATAGAGTATAGCTGTTTCCTTGGCTTAAATTCCTATGACTGCCACTGTATGACTATTATATTACCAACATATATACAAAACATTTAAGTAGCAATATGTTTTGTTTAGCTTCATATTGCATAAGGTAAAACTAAACAATAACACATTACGAAGACAGAAACCACATATTTCCACATGTATGATTTGCATAGATCATACCATGTGAATATCTCTGGTTTGATCACATTGCTATCATTACATCAAGCCAAATAGATATAGAAATAGTGATGTCAGAAAATGGTGTGATATGAAGGAACATATAGTGATCAAAGTAGAAAAGTGTTGTTAAGATATTTGGCCTTTGGGAAGAATGAATGAAAGTAGACTAACAAAATAAAAATAAAAAGAAGAGCTTTTTTTTCTGATAACAAGATGATCATTAAAAGTGTAGGTAAGCATGTTGCTTTTGCTTAACTCATTGAAAATGTCCTAATAAAATATTAACATTCATAAAAAAAATGTTGAGAATCATTGCAATTGCAGATTATATAAAAATCTTTATTTTAATTTCACATAAGCAAATCAATTATTAAAACAGAGAAATATCTATCTTCTAACAGATATATTTCTGATCTTTCTTAAATATACATCATCCATAAATCATAATGAAGGCATTTTCCACTTTATCTAGATTAGATAATGACTGTAGCACTAAATGATAACGTTATTGAAAATAATATTAGGCACTTAAAGCATGTCTAGATAACTAAGTAATAACCTACAGCTGGATTATTTAGTTCTTGTAACTCTTTTTTTTAGTACATTAATTTTTCATAATAATTTTACCCTAATACTTGTTATTACTATTGTCCATAGAAAATTAGTCGAAATTATTTGCAATTATGAATCAGATTTTATTTGCTTGTATATATAATCATAATTTGACAATGGCTTAACTAATTTTGATAAAATTTGATATGATAGAACTGTTCGGCACTAAAATACAAGTTCAACAACTCGGATTTGTTTTTTTTGTCATGAAAGTTTTAAAATTATTTTTTAAAATAGTAGTATGTTTAGTGTTTTTGAATGGTCATCTATTTTTTCATGTGGTTTTGATAGGTGAAAACATCTTGACAGCCTGGCTATTTATAAGTAAATAATAAACATGTGGATCACCTATAAATGATTGAAGTCATAAATGGAAAGTCATGTCACAGGATGTAGTGTGATCTTAACAACAGCACTTGTGATGTACGACGTTCCAAATGTAAGTAGGGTATTAGGGACATATACTGTTATTTGCTACAAGGTCCATGTACAAAAAACGTAGTTACTTTGGTTAGATTTTTTCTTCGAAGGAGGGGCTGATATAGTAACTGAGTTAAGTGTAGGTGGCATGTGAGGTATTCCACCTCCGTGCCCAGTCCTGTGAACGCGAATTCCATTTGTGTTCTATTTATTCATATAAATGTGAAAAATAGAATGTTATTCGGTAAGAAAGTGGATAGGGGCTCCTGCCCAGGTGCATGGACCATGAAAGTGAATTGGGAGATAGAAATAATAAGTAGTCTAATACTGAATGTATATAAAATTCGTAAACAATTAATTTGAAGAATTGATCATGTAAACATAAGCATGCTGCTGAGTTTTTAATGTCGATCCTGAGTATTGAAACCTGATGAAGGGTACATTTGCTTTACAATAAGTATAGTGAATGAATGAACAAACCGTTTGGAATATTGTAGACCCAATGTTAAAAACTCATTTAGAAGTTAATTGCCAAAAAACAAATGATTTTTTTGAAATTTTTTTTAGAGATCATTTTTATCAAACTAGCATGTTTCAAGAGAATTTATGGCAATCAACATACTTTTTTGAAGAAACTAATTAATATTTCACATTAAAGTGGTCAATAAGTTCTAGAAGTACGCTATGTTATAAAATTACTTAAGTACGTTTTAAGATTAGTCTAATTGATAAATCAATAACCAACTATAGTGTAAACTCTATATAACGACACTGAAGGGACTGTGCATTTTATAGCGTTATAAAGAGTTGTCGTTAAATGGAGAGAAGAAAAATCAGAAAAAATTTGGTTGCCTGTAAAGTCGGTATACGGGCGAAAGTTTTAATGACAACGACTTTGAATGGTAAAAATCATTTTAATGTGAATATTCATTCGCTAGTAGGAAGAAGGATGAAACAATAGTAACAATTTAAAACATTTTATTTATACAAAGAATTATATTTAAAACATTAATTTATACAAAGAATCTCTTGACTGAATTTATATTAACAAATTTTATTTTACCTTTTACACATACATAGTGAGATTTATATACAAATATACATACAATAACTTGCAATACATTTGCAAGCTATGCACTATCTCTAGTGCATGCGCGCGGCAGACCGATTTAGGTTGAGTGGGAGAGAGAAGGCATTCGGCGGGCCTCTCTCTCGTTCGGTGACTCATATAACGTTACCGAGGGTTACATTTTTATAAGCAAAAAGTTGCAACCTAATTTAAGAGTTGAAAAAGTCAAAAGTAAAAGTTTATTTCAGACTAGTGTTAGTAGGACTTAATGTACATAAAAACAATCTTATTTGAACGCTATTGCGTATAGTCCGTTATTTTGTCTGACGTCTGCACCAGTAATTTTGTTGTATTTTTTACTTATTTTATTCATATCTTGCAATATTGAGGTATCTTGGTGATAAAGGAAATAATTTTCCAATAATTTTGCTGCTTCCAAAGCTTCTTTAATGCTCGAGGCTCAGGTTCATCCGTCTCATCTTCTTCATCTCCTTGTTCTTGGTCCTCAGTGTTTTCACTGAATCCAAAATTTCTTGGTCTGTGAGTGAAGCCGTTGTAAGCAGGCTGTCGTCTACTTCGATGTAGGTTTGAAGATGTACCGTATTTCCGGCCGTGTTGAACTGTTGAATCCACTCAGTTAATGGAAGGTCGTCGTCGCTATCAAACTCAGGTTCTGTTTCCACCACATCACTCTGTAGAATTGGTACAAAGTCCAGCATGGCGAAAAGAGTGCTGTATAGTTGTGGGTGTCACTTCTTCCCAGGCTTTAGACAAAAAATTTACTGCATGAAGCATATTAACAGAAGTTTTACCCTCAGATTGGACGAGCTCCATCAATAATTTCCTTCTGTAGTGACCCTTGAGGCTTTTAATCACACTCTGGTCCATTGGCTGTAAGACACTAGTCGTATTTGGAGGAAGAAATGCCAACTCTATGTTTTGAAGGTTTGATATAAACGGGTGGGCGGGGCAGTTGTCAACAAGAAGTAAAATTTTTCGTCCCTTTAATTCTGCATCCCACTTTCGCACTTCTTCTTCGAAAAGTTGACTGGTCATCCAAGCTGATTTATTAGCTTTATACGTCACTGGCAATTTTGTAATGTTCTTAAAACAGCGCGGATTTTTCGATTTGCCTATTACCATTAGCTTTTTCTGTGCCATCCATATTAGCAGCCACAAGCACCGTAATCGCCTTGAAGCTTTCCTCCCACACACTTTTCCCCTTTAAATTTCAGAGTTTTATCTGGAGTCAACTTATAGAAAATTCCTGCTTCATCAGCATTGAAAATGTCACTTGGGGTGTATTTTTCTTTGAATTTTGACCACACTTTATTAATCCAATCATGAGTCATATTCATATCAACACTTCGTGCTTCCCCACTTATTTTACCATAGTTGATGTGATGACGTTGTTTGAATTTTCCGAGCCATCCTTCTGATGCTTTGAAAGCAGCTAAACCAAGTTCTTCAGCGAAATTCTCCGCCTTTAGCTTTCATGAGTGGTCCCGAGATAGGCATATTATTCTGGCGTTGTTGGTGAAACCATGATAGTATAGCTTGATCCAAATCTTCGTTTTAGGGTTTCTTTAATTTTTGAAGATTTCCGCCTCAGCTTTGAGAATTTTTTCTTTGTTTTTCCATATTGTAGACACGGTAGAGCTTACTAAATCCAAAACGTTTGCCAACATCACTTATCTCTCCCATTTCTATTGCACGTATCAGTAGAACTTTTCGTCAATACAGAGTGATTTTCTTTACTAGCCATGTGTACAGTTTGAAAGTTTGTGAGTAACTAAGAATATGATAACGTATAGATATTCCATGACTCCTACTTACAAATGTATTAGTCATGGTCAACAACAGTCTACATGCAAGTAATCCCAATTTGTAAACAAAGAACGAATTTCTTACAAAGTTCGTATGCATGATGCCGACAGTCGAGTTTATTGCAGGCTAGGGTAATAAAGCGACAAAAGAACGTACACAGCTGCGCAGTTTTACTAATTTTGGCAACTTAAAAGGTAATTTTTACTCAATTGTTGTTTATTGAGAGTGGGTGTAATGCTATGTAGAGTGTATCAGTGTATGGAAGACAAGCTAAACCAACTAAAGCCAATTGATTTCACGCTTTAGGAGTTTGTCGTTAAATCGAGGGACGTTACATGGAGTTTACACTGTATTAGAAATTGTGAAATGTGTAAAACCCTTCCGAATACCTATTGAAATCTAGTTTGATAATGTAGAGGTGAAAACAAAATTTTTCCTTTTCAAAAATTTCCAAATTTTAAAGGGAACATCAAAAAAAATCTCCTAGACATTACAGCAATTGACTATAATCAATTTTTGAAATATTTAATAGCAATATAAATAACAATGTCCTTTGTTAATTTGACCTTTGATAATATTAACAACATTAAATAATTTACATTTTGCTCATATCTCACTCATTAAAGTATGAAACAAACTATTTTCTAAACCAGATTGCAATATTGTGATCAGAATTTAAATGATCTTTTGTTACATCGAGAACTTTCTCCTTGATTGAATGTTACAACCTTGTAATATTAAGAACTACTTATATGATATTTGAAGTACTTGGAAATTCCCAGTGTAGAATTTCGTGAGATAAAATATTTTGGAATGAAAAGTTTGAACAGCTGATCATGTCACTATCTTTATTTATTTTTATAAAAAAAATAAACTTTGCTTTCATGTAATAATTTTTGTCTGACAGGGACTATAAAACTCTAATAACAGTAAATTTATTTGTTTTATACATAAAAAAATATTTTAGATGACATAAAAGATGAAAATAATACAAAACTAAGAATATTTCAATACTAATATCCTTTCAACCTTAAGACATAAATACGTTTAAATTTATGTCACAGTTCAGTCACCATTGTTTGTATGCAAATGATTCATCATTAGCATAATAATAATATTCATCTTATGTGCAGCTGTCTACCATAATTGTTTAATGTATATTTTCACTTATACATGCTATGGTTTTCAATAGACAGTTCGTTAGTGGCAATAAAAGTACTTATTGTTAAAAAATATGTTCAATATATAAAACCAGCTCAAATGAGAACCAGATTTCTGCATGCAGGACTCCATGTCAAAAACTAAACTATAAAGGCACTTTGTTCCTTTGGTTATGGAACCCCAAAAGGATTAACAAATAACTGAATAGTGATTCTAAGCTTTGGTTTAAATAGTAGAAAAAATTAATCAGAAAATTTAGAAAGTTTTGCAGTAAAATTTTTATTTTTTTGTTGAATTGAATGAAACAAGTTTGATAGGAGGTCTGAGAAGAGACCCTTAATATCAATAGTTTCAAAATGATGGATAAAGATTTACTTATAAAGGAATATTTAAAATAAAATCTATTAATTTTTAAACTATGTACGAATTCAACCTTATTTATTTACTTTTTAATAGAATTGAATTCAAATGGAAAAATAAGTAGCATATATTCAGGAAGAAAAACTAATGACGCGTGACAGATAGAAGGCCGCAATGAAGATTCACACATGTACGTGATTGGCTTTATATGTCTCATACTAATCATAACATGCTTTTTTTGAATACATTTGCTGGTCAGACATCAGGAAACGTTGCTGTTTGTAAAGATGAATAATAAAATAATGTTTATTGTTTTGCTTATCCTACTAGCTTACATTCTCGACTCCACTCACGTGGAGATACATAAGAGTTGCTTAATTTTTGTATAGAGCAATCTTTCTTTCAACTACCACTTTAATCCTGGTTCTGTTTTAAGTCTGATCACCTAAATGATCATTCATTGTAGCAATTACGCACTCTGTGGTTTCATCTGCATTCTTAATTTATGTTGTTGCATTAGTTATTGTTTACTTCTCATTAAAATAATGTATTCTGCCATGTATTGTAAATGAATGTCGTTTCTTTGTATCTCAAACAACAGTGCACTGCAGACAAAGTTTATCCACCCGACAATAGTTGTATTGTATGAGGTGTTAATTCGAAATCTAGTAGATTGCTGCATGCAACATGAGCATGTAGCATACCTGATCACGTTTCTTATTCGTTTATTCGATTCAGATTGACAGATATCGAATACCAAAGTTATTTGTATTATAATTATCTAATTCAACCAAGCATTGGGATTGTTGATGGAACCAATATTGGCGGAATTAGATAATTATAATAATAAATAACACTTGCTTTAGGTGTTCGATATCTCGTCAATCCTCTGGAATCAATATTCAATCATTTGGATAGAGATCTGAGTGAGAGGCAGATTCTAGGGTCATGTAGGTTGCATGCTATGTTAATGCATGTTGCATGCCGACAATAGTTGTATAGACAAATAATTGTTAAATACTTGATGAGACTGATTCAATAAAATTAAAATTTGAAATAATAAAAAATATCTTTATTTAATAGGTTATGCATAACACTTCAAATATATGAGGTACTATATTGTAGTAGAACTCCTACTATAATTCCTTGCTGTACATCAGACCTACAGAGTTAAAATCGGATAATGTACAATACAATGTATCAATAGATTCATATTAATTATACTTCATTGTGCTTGCTCTTTGAACCATATAAATCCAATTCGATCCCCTCCTCGCTTTGTTATAACTGAGTGTAGTTGCATATCACACAATCACAAATGGAATACAATCAGACCGAAATGTTTTTGAAAGATTTGTGAAATTAACATTTTGTATTTGTATAGAATTATAAAATGGGAATTTAAAATTTTACACTTTTAAATGAAAGCAAATTTGTTATATTATCTACAATGTTTTTACAACTTTGATTGGAATAAAATGGATATTTTTCATCTTAGACAATGTTTCAATACAGACAAGAAATTCCATTATAGCAATATGTAAAATTCAATAAGATAATTCTGTAGACTGGTGCCATATAATGTTTATAAATAAAACTATTGAAATAGTATGAAAACACAGTGTCTCATATGCAGATTGTGATCTGCATTACAACTGAATCACCTTACAAAATCCAATGACTCAGTATTTTGTTTTTAACCTTTTCTCAGACCACTTTACAAACTACAATGCTGAATCTTTTATCTAAACAATTTTTGTATAAAAATCAAGGAACAGCAACACTGTACACATTCTTGCCTTTTTTCAACATGCAAATTGTTATAATATTGGTATACTACTTAGGAGGAGATCTGTAACGTTTTTATGTATTAACTAGCTTTCCGTTTTTGTGTGGAAAGCTAGTTAATACATAAATACAACTCCACTAATGCCATCCGCAATCATCCGATTGTGAAAAAAATGACTCATCATTTATAAAAAGATTGTTGTGTATACTTGTGTATGCATGTAGGAAGTTATACTTCTTTGACATAAATAAATAACAATTTTTAAAATAATTGCAATTATTTTTTATTGATTGACGATGGAAAGGTCCCTATTTTTTTATCAAATTATGACACATTAAATAGTTGTAAAATAAATATTTTGTACTGTTTCTTGTGAAAGCAGTCCCGGTACCTAGTTGAAACTTAAGTGGTTATGATATTTTTATTTATTTTTTTATTGAAATACACCACATTAAATAAACGCTTTATATTTCCTGCATAATATGTTGTCCTGTTACTAAATCATAAATATACTTAAGTCCATATTGTGCATTACATCAGTGCATTACTTGCTCAAAATTACTCTCATCAGATTACCTCAATGCACCAAGAGAAGTATAATTACAATACCAGTGTTCAGAAAATTATGTATGTATTTATATATGTACTTACTATGGCTCTGATGTATACATCAAAGTTGTACCTCACTCAATAAATTTGTTACAAATTCAACCTCCCTTTTATCCCCATTAAAAAGGGAATGTTAAAATTTCTTTTCTTATTAAATTATTACTCACTATGAGGAATCTAACTGCCAAATTTCAGGTTTAGGTTAGGCATTTATACTTAATGAGATTTTGTGATCAATCGTAATTAAACAATATTTCTTATATATATATATATATATATATATATATATATATATATATATATATATATATATATATATATATGTATATATATACACACACATATATTCTAGGTATTCTTTATTTTGCTGATATGATATTAAGATCTGGAATTTGTCACAACACAAAAGCATGTAAGATTACATAAATAAATAACATCATTAATAACTTGATTAAACCAACAACTGTAATTTGAAAGCTGGCCAAAGCATATGGACCATGCTCAGTGAAGGATTTCAAAGCTTTACTACAAATAAATGCAAATATGAAAATTACATTGTTACACCTTTTCCCATGTTTCCTGGACAAAGTAGGTATTTCACTTTATACCTTACTTGATATACACTTTATATATATACTTTACACTATAATTAAAGAAAGAAGTAGGTATGCCAACTATTACTTTTGAATGAGTGTAAACTAAAAAGCACCAGCAAAAGAGCATATCTTCATGGCACTCACATCCTTTTGCTAAGAAGAACAGTTTTTTTAGCAATAATTCAAAAATGGTATATCCAATCATGTTTAAAATAATTTTTGTGAAAGCATTTATTAAGCATTATCTTTGTAAACAATTCAGTTCCTTTTAAGAACTTTAAAATGTTTTTAAAAGAATTGTTTAAATATGTGCCACGTGTTCATGTTTGTTGAAAAAATTTTTAATCAGCTTCTTTAATGTATAGAGTGCCTCCCCTAGAAATATTTAATTTGTTATTTAACTACTAAAGTAAGTCACGGCTTGTACAAGACACCTATACTATAAATTTCATCAAATTTGTAGTTTTCTAGTACAATGCCTGTAACATACTAATGGACAAACGGGAGGATAGACAGATGGATATTACACAACTATAAGGGTTCCGTTTTCACTACTTTGGCTCAGGACCCTAAAAAGCCACTATCCCTAAATATATGTATCACTTTTTTTTTAATAAACTTAATGACAAAATTGAACATTTCTAGTCCCGTAAAGATTAATTAAGCAGTTTTATCTGAAAATTAGTAATTTGTACAAAATAACAATCTAAAAAACATACTCTTGAGTAGATCATCCAATAATTCAAAGAGTTGTGTTTCGCTCTTGATGTATTCAGGATCATCACTACCAGGCCAGTCACAGGACAGGCTCCAGTCTATGATATCAACACGTTGTCCTGTATCTTCGGCTAATATAAACAACCTACAAAAAAAAAATAATAATGAAATAAAGAAAATAATATCAAAGCTTAAAAACCAATTCCAAATCAATTAAAGACATGTTTTTGATATTAGCTTTCAATTTTCAATTCCTAATGATTTAAGTTTGTCTTTCTTTCATGCTACACTGAAGCAACTGATCAATATGACTTGTTGCATAGATAGTTGAAAGGTGAACTTACTTTTAAGTTACTTATTGGTTTGGATAGATAAATAGTTTCTGTGGGATATAATCTATATAAATAAAAATGAAATGCTATTTGTTGGTATGTGCATCACTTGAGAATGGCAAGACCAATTTTTTCAATTTATTTTTTAAATATCCATAATAGTTAAAATTAAGTTATTAGGGAAAGAAAACTTAGAAACGGTGTCTGGATAATTTGAAAATTCATAGTGGAATCGCAGAAAAAGGATTGGGTTTGAAATCAAAAACAAAATTAGGGTCAAAATTAAGAGTAAGACTTGGATTGAAATTGTGCTGTTCAACAAGAATAAATCGTCATAATGTCTATGACATTAAGTCAGTTTATGTCAAACTGACTTAATGAAGCTTGGATGAAATAAACCTGAATAAACCTTTATAAGCCTTTCAATAATTTACATTGACTTTGGTAATATTAAAACATTATCATTATCTATTATTCACGACTTCTTACACTAACTACACAGCAATTTAAATATCCAATCGAACAATATATATTAATAACTATTATTATATGTAATGGTTATTATCAACATACCAAACACCGGCTTTATGATCGACTCCCATCTACCCTCCTTAAAGTAACAAACCATAATCACAAAACATAGAAACATATTTTGGTATGTGCATATTTTGAAATGATACATTTAACAAGTTATATGAAAACTAAGTATACAGAAATCACAATTTTTAAAACGAAATTAAATCAATTGCAAATTCAGTCTCATTATGAAACTAATTTTATTAATGAGGTTAAATGTACATTAATCAAATTGTGTATGAAGATGACTAGGTGCGTTCTAAAGCTAAGATACAGTCAATACAAATATGGATTTCCAATATGAGCTTCTTTCAAGATGCCTAAATGTAGGCAACAAACACAATTCAAAAACGTCAAATTAAAGGAAAGACCCCACAACCCACACATGTGTCAGTCCCAACTGAGGACTAATATATAGTTCATAAACGATTGGCAACAATAATCATAAAACTCACCAAGTCTGATCATCATTAATATCCAAGCATTCCACGTCGATCAGTTCAGATTCGAACATATCTTTGTTTATATTTTGTTCAATCTCATTCATATTAACTCTTTATGCGAGACATAAATTTGGCACCTTGCAGGATTCATAAGCACTATTGTCACTATTCCTACATTGAGTAATAGCTGAATGAGTAAATTAAGAGAAAGGTTTATAATATTACAGGAACTGGTATGAAATTACGTGCAAGACAAGTTTAGTTTAGAATTTGACAGATGATTAGTGAATGACAGAAAAATAAAACGGTAATAATCATAGAGTATCTAGAAGCAGACAAATAAATTTTTATTGTCTGTCATGCTTCCTTAAAGAGGAAATTAAAGGAATCTAATACCTTTTCTGTAAAGAAAATAAAAAAAAATGTAGTCGTTGTTGTCGCATATTTTAAGAGGCCTAAAATCAAGAAATTTGACTTTTATGTCATCGAGATCATTTTAAAAATTTAACATCTGTGAAGGAACATAGAAACGGATATACAAACTTACAGTGCCAAAACATATTTCTCTTTTTTTTGAGAATTTGCCAAATCGAAAACATAAAAATAGTAAAATGAAAATGTATAATCATAAAAATATGGTTCCATTTACTTAAACATATAAAAGTTAGTCCATTTTTCAAATATTTTTTTTTATTTCTCTTAACATTAATCTCAATCAAAAAAATATGTAACTATTTTTTTTAAATAATTCATAATTAGCGATATGTTCTTAAAATGTGACACATTTCCAAAAAATATTTACAGAGTAGTAAAATTTTAAGTAGTCACGTACGTACCGATTTATTTGTGCAAGTTTAGAGTTGCGTAAATACACGTTATTTCCGAAGTACCATCTCAGTATAACCACAGGCCGCTCAAGTACGCTTGTACAAATACCATTTCTGTCAAAGTCAGTGTCTAAATGTGTTGTTTTGTGCGATGGATGATGCTTTCGCATAAAATGGTTTTTATTATGTGACAAAAAATTTGAAAAGTCACTGAAGAAACCGAACTATATGAAGAAAAGACTGGATAAAAAAAGATCACATTATTCGCACATTAATTTATGAAATGAATTGAAAGCGCCCATGTCCACCCACTTCGCAAATTCCATGCATCTTAGTTGTCTCATTCATTTTGTCGGGAAATCGATGGCATAATATGCGTACATGTAGCCGGCTACTATGCTATTGAAACTTGCATGCAACGCTACCACACAAGTTTAAATAAACTTGCGCAAACAAAAGTTTACGCAATTAAATTTTATTATCGAATCGAAATTAAATTTTATTTTTAAACTTTTACAAGGTAGAAATTTGTGCAAGTAAATTGTTTGTGTGTGGTTACCTTTACCATTTATAAAGTGAATTAATTTTTAAGTAATTCGAAATATTTTCACTTTATATACTGTTATAATGTAAAATTCACTACTCTGTAAATATTTTTTTTAATGCGTCATAATATTTTAAGAACCGATCGCTCAATCGTAAACCAGTATTTTTTTTAAAGTAAAACAAGCAAAGAATTTAGGTAAGATCTATCAAACTCTTTTATTATTAAAGTAAAATATAAAATTCATTGAAAAAAACCATTTTAAAGTACAAATAGCTTCTTTATATTATGTATATAATGAGAAATAAATTGGTTATTTGAAGAGAATCTAAATTTGATTTTAAAAAGGAGTAGTTTTCTAATGGAAGTAAATTGTCACTTGATAGAAATAAAACGTATTAATTATTTTTTGTTCACAGTGTTATTTTTGTTTTACAATGACATTAAAATTTTCATTTTTCCATGAATTATTTAAAGGTATTTCCTAATAGATATTTCTTGGTAATACAGACATTTGACAGCCTGTTCCATAGACGTTTGCTTTGCTGTCTTTTTTATCTACACGTTTGGAGCACGTTGGTAGTTTTTAACTTCATAATTCGGAGTTAAAATATATTTGTGAAAATGTCTGTCTCTCCGCATTTGTCGTGGATGATAATCCGCAACAACAACGCCTTTTTAGTAAAGAAGCGTGACATTAAGAAGCCCTTCAGTAAGGAGCCGAACAATGTGACTAACCTTAACTCATTCCGATACAACGGCTTGGTGCACAAGAAAACAGTTGGCGTTGTCGAAAATCCCGACAGGAAAGGTTTCACTATCGTATACAAGAAGGCTAAGGCTGCAAATAAGCCTGCAAAGAATACGGTGCGATGCCAATTCAAAGCTGGCGCAAGACGGTCCCTTTTCAAGGTGAAACGACTACTCAAAGCGAACCATTATCGTACCGACCTGACTAAAGCAACTTTACGTCGTGCTTCTGCTATTTTACGTTCACAACGTCCAATTAAGGCGAAGAAACCAAAATCCGCTGCAGCCAAGTCTGAATAAACTAATGTAAGACATCAATAAACTGTAAAGCCCTATTCTGCTTTTTATTTTCAATTTGTTCATATCATCAAATATATTGTTGTTATAGTGTGAATACCAATAGCTGATTTGTTCAATAGTTGAATAAATATGCTATAAACATTTACTTGGCCTGCATCTCGGTCCTCTTGAACAGGTTTTATTAGTAGTAGTTATAGCATAATTGCTTGTGCAATTGCTCCTGTATGTGCCTGTAGTGTATCTTCGGTCACACCCTTGCTTTTGATTTATATCAGTCTTGTTTACTTCTTAAATAAAGTGAATAATAATTCCTCCCAGAACTCCAAACAACCAACTAAATCAGAAAATTAAAATTATGAGAAAAATTGGTCCAATTATATGTTTTTTAATAATCTTCATCAAATTCTTATCCACGGCACTATAAAAATAATCTAGGCTATATCCTTTTTCTTGTATTAAGCTATCTTCTTGATTAATTTCATTGCAACCCGTCAAATTATAAAGGTGCTCATTAATTTCACAACACAAACATGCAACCATAAGCCACTTGAAACACTTATATCAATTAGAAAAAACCTTGCCAATGGCATGTCTGACCATGCTCATTAGAGGGTTCTGAAAACATTATTACAAAGAAATGCACTACAGATGAAAAAAGTATGTTATACTTTTTCCATGTTTCCCACACAGAATAGTTACAAACAGTAGTTGCCTATAACTAGAAAAACAAGTAGGTATGCCCACTATTATTATTAAACTAATGTAGACTAAAGAGCATATCTTCATGGCACTTCGCCCTTTAGTTGAGAACTGCAGTTTTTTGGCACTAACTCAAAAACAGTATATCCGACCATGTTCACGATAATTGTTGTCAAAAGTATTTATTAAGTATTACTTCCAATATTTTTTAAACATACGGTTTAGAAAATAGAGGGGTGGCACACAATTTCTGCAACCTTCAGAGCGATCATTTCCGAAATTATTCACAATCAGAAAAATTGTTTAGAAATTTTTTTAAAAAAATGTCGAAGTATGTGCCACATGTTGATGTTTGCTTAAAAAAATTTTTTCATCTTCTGTTATATATATGAAGTGCCCCCTTCAAATATTTATTTTTGTTATTTAACTAACAAACTATGTAGCAGCTTATACAAGACATCTACATTATTAATTTCACCAATATACATCTCGTAGTTCTTGAATAAACTACATGTGACATATGGATAGACAGATGGACATGATAATGCTATAAGGATTCCCTAATTGCTATTTTGACTCGAAAGCCTAAAAATGTGCAAATTTCAAAGTAATTAATTGGACTATAAGTAATAAAATATCTATCCTGTATATTGTTGGCATCCAGCTATTTCTATAGTATATTTGTATTGTATATACTTTTGTTGGCTTCCAACTATATCAACATTATACTGAAATCAGTTAAACTGTAATCGTTTTTAGTAATTCTCACAGAATCTTAATGTACGATATATTTTTCCATTGACTTTCAACTATTGTCATACAAACTTTTATTGATTTTTGTTAAATTATAAGGGTCCTTAGTAGTTTCTAGTAACCCTAAAAGAGAATGAAACTTTTGATTGTTTTATTTTAAATAACTTACGCTTATGGCTTTGTCTATATGGTCATAGAATAAATTGCTACGTGTTTTATACTGACTGATGATATTGTGTCTATCATAATCTTAATCACATTCTGCATGCTCGATTTTATCTTGATTTATATCCTGATTTTGGTTCTCCTCTTGATATAGATATGAGTCCACCTTGATTTAATTTTGACAAATTAACCCATTTTTAAGGGTTTTTCAATATCACACAGGAACCCTAAATATTTCTGGGATAAAATACCCTACATATAGCCCCATAAGCTGCTCTACTTATCAATGAAACCCGCATTGTGATTGGTTCAGCTGTTTCAAAGATACTTTGCGGAAACAGAGTTCTGCTGTACACTTGTCATTTCCTAAAAAAATGTTTATAGTTTTTGGTACTCCATTATGTAAGTAGTTGCCAGAACCAACAGATGTCATAACAATTTTCATTGTATTCGTTTTTAATAATGTATTTGGATGTTTTGGAATGTTATTTAAATTTTACTGCTGAAATTACTGCTAATTTTCATATGACATTGTAAAGACCAGTTTTTAATATTATGTAAAAATTAAAACTGTCTTGTGTTTCTGCATAGTCCGAAGTATCCAGACTCTCAAAACTCTTTAGTATCATCACTATTAAAAGTTGATTCATTCTATCATAAAAAACCACCCATAGCTATTTGTTTTACATTCAAAACGACGGCAAACCAACATATTGAATAAAATTGGCCATTCTTGTTGATTCCAAGTTTTCCAATGTGGACAGTATTTTATGAAACAGTGGAATCTCAATAACTCAAACCTTGTTAAGTCAAAATCCTCAGTAAGTTGAAAAAAATTGTCATTCCCTTCTGATGAACCTCTAAATACACGGTATCTCGAATTATTTAGACTTTGTAACTCGAACAAAATGTTATTTCCCTACGAAGTATTGATAATACATATTTATACTCTATAACTTGAATTTCAAAAAGGAGACTTCGTAATTCGTAGTTGGTTAAATATAATGACGTCTTTACTTGGAATTCCCCGAAATAATAGCAATAAATTCCAACATGAATATTCGGGTTCGGGGCTTCTAATCTATTGTTTTTATCTTGTACACATGCAATGAATGAATAGATTCATGAAACTTTCTATGTAACACAGCTGTGAACGTTATGTTTGTTCCTTGTCGACACAGTCATATGTATCTCGAAGTTCTTTGTTAAGTCCAAAACTCGTCAACTCGAATTTTTTTTACATTTCCCTTGACATTCGAATTATTGAAAATCCACTGTATTTTATCTGCTTGTGAATTAGCTGCTATGACAATTTAATACCTTCCTTGTTTTAGTAGCCGTCTTGGTCTATATAAATAAATGGTTAAAAGTTTTATTTTATGATCATTTACTTCATTAATTTCTAAATAACATTTGCAATATTTTATATGAATGTTCTATTACAGGTGGATTTTATCATGCATCTTTTTGCAAATAGGTATTCATAATCTCTCTTACTCATAAAACATTTTTGCAAAAAAAAACAATCTTTGAAGTAGCTATTTCTGAGAAAAATAGCTTTGAACATACCCGTAGGAATGTCGTATTGACAGCCCTAGAGCACCTGACGCGTAGGTACTGCGCCGCAGCGCGTATATATATATATATATCTGGAATCAAACTTTAAGGGCAGAAAATACAATCAATTTTAAAACACGACAAATAAAAGGAAAGGGATTAGAGTCATAGATTTTTTTTTACAACCAACACAATTTTTTTTTTAAATTCACACTGCACTTAACATTGAATAACTTTTTGTACAATGAACCAATGCTTTAAAGAAATTGAGGGCCTTAGATTCTTAGCTTTCTATTAATCATAAAGGAAATTATTCTTTCATACGTCAATAAAGGAAAAAGTTGACAAAAAAATATGTAAAAAAAATTTTTTGTTTTTATTCGTATACTGGGTAAACTAAATCATTAAGATGATATTTATTCTTTTATTAGACAGCCTACATTATAACATTCTAGCTCTATAGTACAACGTACGAAACTTTGCCGCTGTGAAGTTCGTCACCAAAACGACCCAATAGTGTAAAATAGGAACGCGACGATGGAGGAAGGGTCGGAGAGCCAAATACTTTGTATATCATCGCAGCCACTTAAGAGTGGCAAAGCTTCGTGCGTTGTACTGTAAGTTATAGGATTGAAAAACAACAATACTCTTACTAAAGCTGCATTTTTTGTTTCCGCCGGCAAAAGTAAGTTACTGATAAAAAAAATTCGCAACAGTTACCATTATTAATATTACTTTTTTTGGTGAACTCCAGGTAGTACAAAAGATAAATGATAAGTTTAGTTTTAATTAATATTTTAAACTTAAATTTAGACTTATTAATGAGGTTTTCAAAATGGCCGTCGTGATTCTATAGACAAACCCTCTATATATTCATATTCATCTATGGACAAACCGTTGCACGAGTAGCCACAGATGCTGTAACATGTCGAAACATTTCTGGAAAGACTCGAACTTAATCTGCAATAGCCGAAATCCTTTCCATTAATTCTTGGCGCGTGTTAGGATACTGTACCACATCGCCCAATCCAGTTATAATTTTGGTCTAAATGTGCCCGTACTAGAATAGAAAAATGAGCGGGACCATTTAGTTGAAACCACATTCGATGTCTGTAATGAATGGGCATTTCGTCGACAATGTCAAAAAATCTAGTTTGTGAAATATTTAGGAATCTTGTTCCGTTCCAAATTTTATGTAATATTATAAACCTAATCAAAAACTGTCAATTATTCTGGTCAAATGTTGACAGAAAACTTTCTTCGGGATGCCGAAACCCGAACATTAGGCATATGAGTTTACTTCTGCCCCTGCATGTAGATTGCGATAATTTGTTATTCCCGTTCTATTAAATTGTGTTGCAGCCATCCATAAAATTTTTCTTAAAAAGTTCAGTTCCTCTTCCACTTTATGAAGTATTCACAAAGAAAATATGACACGTGGTGTAGTATCTCCTTCCATAATTCTCGCACATGGAGATTTAAAAAAAAATAAGTTTTTTTAAAAAATGATATAGTCCATTCCTTTACACGATGACCTATTCGCTTAGTACTTGTTGTAGTATTTCGATAAATCTCTGTAACACAAGTTCTTCATCGCGAAGTGTTAGAGTAAAAGGTCACGGTTCGATCGGAATATGCGAATACCGTACTCACAGACTACGCTGTACATTCATAAACACACGATTATTCTGTGTTCTTTTGCTTGTATACCTTCTATGATATTCGCGAGCAGCAGCTTTAGCATTGCAATCACAAAATCCGTACATAAAATCTCAGCAATATCTGAATTGCTGTAGAGCGATCATGCATCCATTTTAAAATAAATGTGAATTACAAAAGAAGCTTTAGTAAGGAAAACGTGTTGGTTTGGCGGTCACAAACTAATTGATCGGACAAGTCATTTAATTTTGAAATGAGCAGTCTCATTGTGACATCACCGCGTTCCTGGAATACCTACAGTTTCAGAAAAAATATAAAATGAAAATAGAACTATAAGTGAATAAAAAAATAAGCAACGAAATTATTCATAAAAAAAATTGTTAAGGACAGTCAATTATAATTGAAAATAAATATTTCTTAATTACCTAATTATTTAAATATTTGATAAATAAAAAAAAGTATAAGATTTTTTAAAGAAATTTATTACATCATTATGACAACAAAATGGTATAAATTTTTTAATGTTATACTTGTCCATGTCTTCATAAATAATGAAGTAAAAAATTTCTGCTACTTTTCTAAATGTAAACAGCAATAATGAAATTTTTAATACAACAAATTAACTACATTTTTAGGATATTTCATTTTTTGTTTAACTTTAAAAAATCATAATGAACAAATAAAAATACTTTTATATTTATGACGTAATCTTGTTTAGTATATACACCGTTGAGGGGAGTAAGGGATGTCTCTTTGTTTATAACTATGAAAAATAACATTAGGTATTTCGTGTTGTATACTCTCATTGGCGGCGTAGCGCACACGCTATAATGTCCGCATGGAACTCTATTTTCAGTCAAATTGTATTGTAATTATACATTATGAAATTCCGGGAGCTAGAGCTTTTTTATTGATAATTTGTTCCTTTTTAAGCTTTTTTTTAATTATCGCTATCCCTTAAAAACTGTAAGTGTTTGCCAAAAAACGGAGGCCTCTTTTTTTGTTCAAACAACCACAATTTTCGTTTTCCAAAAAAAAATACGTCTTTCAAAATTTCATCCCGAATCGAATAAGTTATTGCTCATATATTTGAGACCTTTAACTATTTTTCGCCGAAAACTCGCTTCTTTACTAGACTAATATGGTTTATCAAAATCATGCAAATCCCATTATTTATGCAATAACATTTTCTTATTGTACACAAATTTTTATCACAATAAATTCAACTATTGTTGTCATAAAAGGACATACAGACAAAAAAATTAAAAATGGCAGAATCTGGACATGTAAGAAATACGAAAAAAAATGTTTGTTCAGACAGAGACCATAGATTTATATAGTAGTATAAATTATACTTAACAATCTTTATATGCATAAGTTTACTCTATTTCTTACAAAAGACCATAAATACCTTTATCTATTCTTACATTATTAAACCACTTAGTAATATTGTATGTTCAAGGTAAATGTTATGTACTGAAACAAATATGCAGTTTTTAATTTTTTATTCAAGAGACCATGTTTTCCTGGAAACACTGATACATGAAAATTAGTAACTAAGTCACACATTGAAAATCTTAAACAATGTTTTTTAAAAACAAAAAAAAACAGTTGACATAACCAGATAATTTGTCAAAGAAAAAAAGGTAAATTTTATTAAGCATTTGGACTCTATATTTATTGTTAAAGCTACAATTAGCTTTTCTTTTTTTTCCTCCTTTATTATTTTATGTCTTTATTATTTTATTCCTTCCCTATTAATTGGTTAACAACAGTAGAGGACTAACCCTGATCAAAATTGAATATTCTTGGGCCAATTATCTGGGTAATATATTTTGTGCAATAGACATATAGAAATAGTGGTACTAGAAATTTATGGTTCACATTGTTTAAGTAAAATAAGAGCAACTGATGAATAATAATATGAACACTTATTATTTCACTTTTCCTAATGACACATCCATAAATTCTAACAATATAATTAATTTTGAGACACTATTCTGTTTTAGATGGCACATGCTTCAGTGATGTTATATGAGTGTAGAACATGCGAAAAATTAATTCTACAGAATTTACGACCTATTATTATAATTCGGGATTATTAATTTTATAATTGTAATAAATTAGGTAATAGTACATGACTGTCAAATCCAAAAAAAAAATGAAAGTACTAGTAATTGGACATAAGTCAGTATACCCTGTGATATGCCCAAGAGATAATATTAAGGTTTTACCTGGACATTAAAAGATCGGTGGTAAAGATAATTTCATTATTTTCATTTACATTATTACAATACTGTAAGGAAATCTTAAATAATTTGTATTTTTACATCACATATCTGCCAGAATAATTGCTATGTTGGACCATACTCACTTTGTGCCCTTTCTTGTCATTACTACCATGGGCATGAAAACTCAACTTTTTTTAACATTTTCATTCAAAACAATCGTCACAAATACCGTGTGATTCACGCAATAAGTAAGAAAGTATGTATTTGTTAAATAAAATATGTAAAAACATGAGGATTCAAAGATAATTAGAAACTATTTTCATTCTAGTTGCAACTATATCAATATATTTTTTTTTACATAATAAAATATTTACATATTAATATTATTATTATTAATAATCACATATTATTGAGATTACTATAATTTGTTCATTGTATGATTGATTCAGTGTAATTGATCATTCATTACTAACATAATCAGTGAAATGTAAAAATAATAATGCATATAGATTATTCAGAATAGTACAGATTGGTTCTCGCTGTACAATTCTATATTTTCTAATATTAACACATCTTCAGCAATTTTAATAAAATTGCACTATTTAACTCTTAAAAACAGCGGTGGCTCGGCGGATAGGAGCGTTGCGATTACGATATAATAAGTTTTATCATGAACCGCGCGCGAATAGATCAATTAGATTTTAACTTAAATATGTAACTTGTCATTGCACTGATTACAATGGTCGTTAACACGGCCAACCTATACTGTCAGCGTGGAATACTGAAGGTTGAAAGTGGGCAGCTCGACTGGTGAGAAACCACACTCAGAATACAATGGGGACGTGAAACAGTTTCTGTTATTGCCTTTGGTATAGTGAGTGAGAACTCCGGTGGCCCACTCCCTCCTCCATCAAATATCTTATTCCCTCTTATAAGGCTGGTAATGTACTGGTGACATGAATCCTTTGTTCCTTAAAATATAATAAAAGAGACTTGATTTAAAATATGTAAATTGAATCTTCTAATTTGGTTATCTACCACAGCAGTTGTGGAGGGATGTTTTTCAAATCACGCAGCAGGTGGACTGAAAGTTTCTCGACATGGCCTCTAAAACTGACAAGTCAAATTGTGTGGCAAAATTATTGACTATGCGCTACGCGCGGTATTCGTGACGACCGTGCCGTGCGCAGTTCGTGCATGGACAAGACTATTTTTGAAGTAGTAATTTGTGGTAAATCAATCATTGTTATACAGCTTCAAAACACTGCATATACATACTTTTTTTTTTGTTTTCATGTATTAATTTCCCATTTGGCATATCATCAACATTATTTTGTTGGCTTGTAACAGACCTTTACTATTACATACTGCATTCTCAATGGCAAGTCACTTGTGCAGTCAGTTAATGTATTTAAGATAATACATTTCTTAATCATATTCTACATCATAGCCTCAATTCAATGCTAATGCACTAGGTGCATGTTTCTAATTTCTGGAGGGAATCGAAGTATATTTTGAATACTTGATTAGACGATGGACAAATTACACAGAGCACATTTACAAAGTCACATCTTGAAATATATTAAAACGTAAGCAACAAAGTCAAGAAGTGTCAAGAGTGTTTACATTCTACTTGTGAAAGATTTTACATTATGTATAGAAGCGTCAGGTACAAATACATTCAAAAATAAAAGGCACGAACACTTAAACCACCGTTTCAAGGCACAGTACACCAATTTTAAGTTTTATATATGACCTCAGTTCACAAACACTTATTGCATTTAATACAAGTCTATTATAGAGACAGTCTAAAATTTTGATTTCAGAAAAAAATTGATTTTTTATGCAAGTTTATATATTACACTGAAAAGCTTATGTATAAAGCACTAACTCATGTTAAATATAACATTATATTTAGATTTTTTAATATGATAAACAAATAATTATAAGCACAAATTTTATATAAACTGTTTAACTCACGAGGTAATTTTTGTGAAACATATTGCAGACATAAGTTGATTTGAATTTAGAAATTCAGCAGAGAAAGTAGCAATTAAAACTAGTTAATTCATTTTTATCCTCTTTTTCAAATTATTCTATTAGGTATAAATATTAACGAAATATGTTAAAATTAATTTGAACTAAAATTTAAATTAAAAATGTTCAACTAAATTGTCTTAAAAAAATTGTGATGTAATAAATTTATGTTATGTGTTGTTTCTACATTATATTTTATTAAAATTAAAAATATAAATGCAATCATTATAAATGAACACAGCTTTCTTAAACATTAATTTTGTGGGATAATGATAATGCATTTCACTTCTGGCCACTAATGTTTTGAAAAAGCTTTGTAATAAATTTCATTTGTGCTTTATGTATGAACAAATCAAACAATTTTAGCACCAAATAAAAATTATCATTATATTGCCTCATCTATTTTTAGTTTAAAAAGTGTTTTGTGCTATGATTTTTTTTATTATTAAACCAATACACAAATGTCAGATTTAGAATTGTAGCAATATACTTTCATCTCTTAATAGAATAACGTAAGAAAAACTATGACGTTGGTAATCAAATTATCCATAGATATGTATGTACATCTCATAGCTTTTTACTTCAATTCATTTAATTGTAGTTATTTTTTATTATCAATTGCACATTAAAACAAAGAATATTTTGACGTGACAACGTCTTAAATTAGGTTGCGGCTGGGAGTCACTTTGAAAAAGTGTAACGCTCGGTAACGTAACGATGAGTCACCGAACGAGAGGCCCGCCGAATGCCTTGCGTCTCCCACTCAACTATGATCGGTCTGCCGCGCGCAGCACTAGAGAATTAGTGCATAGCTTGCAAATGTATTGCAAGTTATTGTATGTATATTTGTATATAAATACGTATGTATGTGTAAAGGTAAAAATAAAATTTTGTTAATATGAAATTCAGTGCGAGATTCTTTGTATAAATTAATGTTTTAAATATAATTCTTTGTATAAATAAATGTTTTAAATTGTTACTATTATTTCATCCTTCTTCCTACTATACGAATGAATATTCACATTAAAATGATTTTACCATTCAAAGTCGTTGTCACGTAAAAGTATACCGACTTTACAGGCAACCAAATTTTTAATGGATTGAAAAGTATAAATAGACAATTGTTTATTTATTTCCCTCATGAATTATCAGAGCAAGCTAAATATAATCATATAAAATTTGCAAAATATTATAAATATGAGAAACCTTTGCACAATTTGATTACCTGCATAATATTCATCTTTCTAAAAATTAAATTGTTTTATAAACAACTGAAAATTGTTTTTCTAATGCTCAATTTTAGACTATATTTGTTGTGTTGCAATTATATAATACACTTATAAATACTTAATAAATGCAAAGTGTTTCTTAAACAGTGTGGAGAAATAAGCAGTTAATAAATTTGTACTCAAAATTTATTTTAAGTTTTACAGCAATCAATATATAATTTATAACTTAAAATATTTGGTTTATTATAATAGGTTGTTAAGATTCTCTAGTCATGAAAAATATGGAGCTCATAGAGTTTCTTAAAAATATAATATTAAATTTCGAATGTTTCATAATACTGTTTTATTTTCCCTCATAAGATTCTATATCACTAACATTCAATAAATTATAATACTGATTTTAAACAGAAAAGAAAAATGTAAAGTAATCCTGAACTAAACCTAATTTGTGTTATTAGAAAACTATTGGAAAACTAAGTACAAATGACTAGGAGATGAACATATAAGAGAACATAATGATATGTTGTTCATATCTTAAATACCAATTGAGCTAAATTTTTATTACCACAAAACCTCTAATACCTGTATCAATAATGCAAACTAAGAGAATGAATAAATTTATCAGGATAAATATTATATTACTATATTGCAATAATAGTAATGTAATAATATAATACTTACAATAAAAACATATGTAATTTTTACAAATAAGCAAGGAGATAACTTTTGAGATATTTCGAGTAAAAAAAGTTAAATAAGAGCAAAATCAATAATGGGTAAACATTAATTCAATAAAATCTGATATCACATGCAAAATTCTTAATATTACAGTCTAAAATAATTAAAGTAAATTCATACAATATATCATAATGTGCATTAATTGATGGAATTGACAGTATACAATATAAAAATATAGTAAAATGTGCATTATATCATAATTAATAGTGACAAAAACATAATGCAATAATTTGTGATACTCAAATATACACATTTTTGAAATGCATTATATCACAAATTTTCCAATGGAATGTTTTTATCACAAAAATATAAATCTATACGATAACATAAATGATGATGATGATTAAAGAAAATATAAAATCAAGTGCTAAATGATTCCATTATTCACAAGCAAGTTTACTGTCAAAACTGCTCAGAGCTATACCAAATGCTTGTAGTGCACACAGGGGATACCGAAAATCCATTGTGAAAACATCTTCTGATATTCTACCAAACTGCATCACTATGTAGTCCGGTTCTGAATCATGCACTATTTGGAAATTCTTTACACTTGCCTGAGTTACCCTGAGCAAAAAAAGTAACAATAATAGTAATAAATAAAGTTAACTTATATATTATATTCAAAGATTCTAAAAGAATTAATTTTAATAATGGAACAAATATTAAAGTAATTACAATATAACTTAATATGTTTTAGTTGGATTTTTATACATAAAGCAATTTATTTTTCATAATACTCTTATCCTCCCGGAGGACTATGGCTCCCGTAATGCAATAATCTGTAGTGAAACAGATATATATTTCTAATACATGATTAGGTGGTTTAATATAATCTTGCTTCCATCTATAGTTCATTTTTATGCAGTGGATTTTTTTTCTATCAATTGTTTTATTTGCTACTATTTAGTTGTTTTAACAATATAATAGAATTGATTTCTTATCATTAGCAGTGTCAACTTTGTTATTGATGTATTGTTATTAATTATAAATTCAGGTTATGTAATTCTCAACCACAGCTGTAAACAAACATCAGCCATTTTAATTTTTTTTATAATTATAATAAACCCAGTGACACTTGCACTACCAGGCAAATCTAATGACGCAATAATAATATATATTTATAATAATTATAAAGGCAATAATGCTTATTGAAATTAGATTATAAATTTGGTAATTATGAGGAAACATAGGAATGGTCAGACATATATATACAGATCAAACACATAACCCTCTTTTTGAACTCTGCCACAGGCGAGTAAAAAGTAACAGGTAAACAAGAAAAAAAAAGGCTTATAATTTTATCAACATTTTTATTAGTTAGCAGCCCCTAACCCATACTAAGCCAACATGGAAGCCTAAAGGTCAAAGTCTCTTAATTTGAAATAAAAAGAATGTAGGAGAGTATATCTTAGAAGTGGGATGGTAAAATCTTGTTGCAATAACTATAAATTTTCACTTCAATATCAGTTTCATATTAACTTACCTCGGCTATTCCATACTATTACCTCGGCTATTCCATACTATTACCTTGGCTATTCCATATTATTACTTAAGGCTATTTTATACTATTACCTATTGTGATAATTACTTACAATAAACTATGGTAGACTAATAAAATAGTTTACAGGATCTGAAAACTGAACAAATATGTGACTTGTTCAGTTTTTCACTAAATTAATTTATTTGCTGTAATGCTTTATAACTAACCTTACTTTTCATTTGTAATTTTATCTCAAAAAATAAACTATGAGTGTCATAATTTATCATAATCTTTAAATTTCATGATTTTATACAAAATAAAATTCAATTTGTATCTGACTCGAATTTTAACTGATAAATAAAATTTGCTCTAACAATAATATGAAAACTTACCGGCCATGAAAGTTGAGCACATAAGACTGGGTATCATCATTCCAAACTGGTGTTTTATTATGCAATACAACAATGTCATCTAACAAATTCCCCCGCCATCTTTCAAGAAGAGTCTCACTTTCATCAGTAGGCGCGATCGTCACCCTCTGCCTGTCAGGTGTCATACCCGGCAAAATGACTGTCATTTTACGTGGACCTTTGAATCCAAGAACATTGGTGTCCTGAAAGTGAGATAGACGGATTGTGTAAAGTGATCATCGTAACATATAAAATAACATACAAATACAAAAAATAAATAATGTTCTGAATATACCTAGAAGGTAAAAGTAGATCCATATTTCTTGGAGGTATCAATATTTCATTATGATTAAGGAAGTTAGTAACATAGATCATAATACAGAGAGTAGATCTAATACTTACTTTAAATTAAAGAAAACCATAACATTTTTTTATAAACTAATGTGTATAAAATAGCATTCTGAATAAAGACTAACATATACAACTGCAGCTAACTCCTGCCTTGGATGATGCTCAGCGGAGTCCCTTGGTCTATGTTTACGCCATGCCCTGCCACTGTCGTAAATTGTAAAAGCAGTGCCCAGCAAGTTTGAACGTAATTTTCCTGCAAAACTTTCAGCTTGACGTGTCAATTCTGTAGGATCTGTCGATATTAAGTAGTTTGATGTGGCAGACTTCTTACGTTTACGAGCTGTGGATGAAAAATAATGATGAAATAGAAATATATGTATATAGAGAATACTTCGAAGATCTGTATATACATTCTATATATATATATATGTGTAGTGTTGCTATACTGAAAAAAAAGTGGAAGGGGAAGGATTATACTTTTTATGCCGTCTAATATTTATAAGATTATTTATATTTTATGGGAATTTATGAGCATCAGTCAGCATGAAGAGTAATAGTACATTATTTAACTCAAATAATATCACATGTTGTATAGATCTTGTAGCTGAAACCAAATTGGGTGGAAATAGAAATTAGATCCAAATAAAAATTAAAAATACATATTCGGATCACATTATGCTTTTGAAAACTTGATCCTAACTTACAGTATTTTGCCAGTGACATGTATAAGTGGGCACACTTGCTTAGCAAAATGATAATGAATTGTGGAATGGAAATTGAAAATTACGATTGTGTAAGTTAAATAAAAATTCCTGATGCATTCAGGATATGGGTCGATATTTTTCCATAAGTGACCAATCATTAAAGTGGTATTTATAAAAATTTCCATGACAAAAATGTTTAAAAAGTTGCAGATACAAAATGGTGGCTCATTCAACATAGTTAAGCTGAATGTATTTCGATATCACCTAAAGAGATTAATCACATTCAGGATGAGGGTATACATATTTCATTCTAAAACTAAAAAAAGCAAAAAAACGTTTCATGTTTGCAAAATCCTGAAGATGATTAAATTTAAAACTTTAAAGTGTGAGTGGTGCCTGTACAAGTAAAGCATATTACACCTGTGTCTCAGCAAAACTATAAAATATGTGTCCATAAAAATGAAAGAATTATCGAACTGTTAATCCCAAATCGAAGTTCTTGCAGCAACCATTATGTTTGAATACCCAATAAGATAGAACAGATTAAAAAAAAAAACTCCATCACCCTAATTGACTCTAATATAAAATTCAATATAACTGATTTTCAATAAAAATACTGTCAGGTTTTTCAAAAATATTTTTGTTACTGATGATTAAATGTTATTATATGTTCATATGATACACACAAAAAAATGAAGTTGGTAAACCTAAAATTGACAACATTCGAAATAAATAACTTCAGCCACAAAGAATTCTGGCATAGATCTTAATGGTAATGAATGTATGAATAGAAAAGCTTATAATATATGTCATTTTTATTGAAAATGGAACAATACTGCATAAATTTTTGGCTATTGTCTTCTATCTAAAGCATGATCATTTGGAAATATCAGAACAAACACTATAATAATGATTGCTTGTCCCATATAAGATGGGATTTTTCACTCTATTTGATGTATAAAAATGTATACAACAACAAATCTTAAGTGGATCTGGATTTGATAACACGATTAATTATGATGAATCATATCATTACCTGAAATAAAACCTAACCTAATCTGGGTAACAAATTTAAAATTATAGCTTAAATACATATCATTGTTTTAAACATGTTTTTATTATGATTACTTTCTTCCTTTGTTCACTGGTCCATGGCCCCCATTATTAATGCCCTAATGATCTGGGATACAAAAAAATTTGAATATTTCTATTCTAGAATTCACTTTTTTTTTATTTATAGTATTCACTTACCAGCTAACAGAAATACTTTTTTTCCATAATCTTTTTCTAAATGCAAGAAATATGTAGGATATAACCCGCGGTCCATGCCCTTGCGGTCACGCGCGATACGACATTTGTAGAGGGCTCCATGTCGTGCAGGCTGGGTCACAAATGTCTCCACAGCACCTTCTACCGAACCTTCGATTTCAGCTGGCTGCAGAGGGATATAATAAAATGTTACAGAAAAGAAAATAATATTTGGATCTATATGCACACATTAATCTAAGTTTCTGGGTTGTTTATTCTTAAAGAAAAAAGAAAGTTTCATTTTGATGGTTATACACATAAATATCAATATATTATGTTTATTACAAAACTTGTATGAATATTATTCAATGGGACTTATGTGAGATCACTCACATCTGTTATAGCCAAATTTGTTAAAAACCTATGAACAAAACTTCAAATTTGGTATAATAATATGTCATATTGCTTCACATTGTTTACATTGTTTGGCAATTAAAAATTAGAAGCATGCAATCTATGAGATTAAGCAATTACATAGCTCACGGCTCTCAGCTCAGGTAAAAAAGACAACGAGCTGACTGACATATCAACATACAGCCCAAACTACTACTAGGTCTAGAAACCTGAAATGTTGTACAGAAGTTCATGATATAACATGGTGGAGCATTAAGAAAAGATTTTTGGAAATTCAATTCCTAAGGAGGTGAAAAGGGTGAAATACAGTTGTATGGAAAATCAAAACTAGAAGTTACAGATGTCAAATTTAACATTTTAATTACTCATAGAAATTAAGAAAAAAATGAATTCGTTTTTTTTTATTTAATTGACTCTGAAGAAGGTAAAACCGGTGATAAAATTTTGTTCGGAAAATAGAAACTGAGAGTGGATTAGTTATCATGTCATTGAAAATGAACATTGTTTAGGGTTATTAAAGAGATGAAAATATAAAAAGTAATATAAAGGACGAAAAGAAAGAAAACAATAAATAGAGAATAAAGAATATGTTGATTCTCAATTTTCATCAAAATTGATCCAGCCATCAAAAAATCAGACACAAACAAATGATAGAGTTAGTTAAGAATTTATCAAACTTTTTCTCCAGCGGCAGTAAAATGGCGGCCATTTGCATTTTTCATGTACCAGCCCGACCGCATGTGTTAAAATAGCAATATCTTCCGATTTAGATGTCCCAGGGATACAAACGAGGTCTCTATTAATAGCTAGAAATGTAAGCAAAATAATAATTTCGAATGTTCAGCCAATTTTTTAAAATGAAATTATCAAATTTACAAAGAACTAAAAAAAAATGTTTTAAAAAAGTACAAAAAATTCAATTTATTCCCCAAAACACAAAATCTAAGCTATCAACCTATTTCTATTTTATTCTTTTAGAATACTACAGGATACTAGCATAGTCATAACACTAAAATCATAGCCCAATGTCACCAACTTTCGGAGATATGGGATATCGAGTGTGACCATTTTCAAATGCATTTATTCCTGTACTTCGCGAACTAGCATTTTATACCGTTTCAAGATCGTCGAATTTCTTAACAATAACATTTTTACCCATAAAACGCCACCCCGCAAATGAGAGTGAGAGAGATAAAGATAACACCAACCGTCGCCCAGGTTCAGGTAGTCGACAGTCGTCCCTCGCCCCGCGTTGTGATCACACTGTTTTCGTTTGCGAACCGTAGTACGCCATTGTTATTTGTTGAGACCTTTGTTATTTATTGAGACTTTCGTTACGTTGTTTTTTGTTTCTGGACTCATTATTATTTGTTTATTATGGAAGACGGACAGTATTCCAGTCAGCATGTGGCTGACATCCATTTTGTGTATGGATTGTGCGACGGGAACGCTGTTCTCGCTGTAAGAGAGTATGCACAGAGATTCCCGAATAGACCTACGCTTAACGCCCGCACATTCGTAAGGATCCATTTGCGGTTGAGCGAAAATGGAATCCGAAGACCCGCCAACGAAAGTACCCGTTTCGTCTTGCCCCGGGATGAGGAGGCGATATTGAGACTTATAACCGAGGATCCCGGGCTTAGTGTCAGATGGATAGCTAATCGCCTCAACCTATCAAGATGGTCGGTATGGAGAGTCCTAAAAAGAGAAGGATTACATCCCTTTCACTTTCGAAGAACTCAAGATTTAATAGAACCCGATCATGCGAGGAGATCCGTCTTTTGTTCCTGGATTAATAGAAGAGTGAGACAAAATCCAAGTTTTTTGAAACGAATAATGTGGACGGACGAGGCCACTTTCACAAGGTCGGGGTACGTGAATCACCGCAAGCATCTGTGCTGCACGAAAATCCACATGCTATGCGACCAAGCTCATTTCAGCATCAATTTGCCATAAATGTTTAGGCAGAAATGATCGATGATTTGCTGATTGGACCAATAATTCTCCCAGCAACAATGAATCGACCGCGATTCTTGGAATTTTTACAAACTGAATTCCATGAAGCACTAACCGAAATGCCACTATCATATTTGGTGGGAATGATACTACAATTAGACGGCGCCCCGGCATACTTAGCGGTGAATGTGAGAAATTATATCGGAAGTCGTCATCGACAGTCGATAGGACGCGGTGGAACCATCGCTTGGCCGCCACGTTCACCCGACCTGATCCCACTAGAGTAATTTTTTTTGGGGCATGATGAAACAGAGGGTGTACGTGGACGTGCCAAATTCACGAGAAATATTACTTCAAAGAATAATTGGTACCGGCAATGAATTAAGACAAAACAGGGACATGATCCGACGAGCTACTCACCAAATAGCAATGAGGGCTACTTTGTGTCTGCAACAAAGAGGAGGCCATTTTGAGCAATTGTTGTAACTTTTTTGTTTCAATAAACTGTATGATGCTTTATTTATGTATTTCCTGTTATCTCTCTATCTCTGTCACTCTTATTTGCGAGATGGTGATCCCTAAGTTAATAATGTTATTAATAAGCAATCCGTTGTCCTTGAAACGGTATAACATGCTAGTGCGCGAAGTACAGGAATAAATGCATTTGAAAATGGTCACACTCCATATGTCATATCTCAGAAAGTTGGTGACATTGGGCTATGATTTTAGTGTTATTACTTAGCTAGTATCCTGTAGTATTCTAAAAGAATGAAATAGAAATAGGTTGACAGTCTAGATTTTGTGTTTTGGGGAATAAATTGAATTTTTTGTACTTGTTTAAAACATTTTTTTTTTAGTTTTTTGTAAATTTGATAATTTCATTTTAAAAAATTGGCTAAACATTCGAAATTATTATGTTGCTTATATTTCTAGCTATCTTGTTTGTATCCCTGGGACATCTAAATCGGAAGATATTGTTATTTTAACACATGCGGTTGGGCTCCGGTACATGAAAAATGCAAATGGCCGCCACTTTACTGCCACTGGAGAAAAATAAAAAATTAAATCAGTTTTGTCGATCAATTGAACCATATAACTCGATCTTAACGGGTCGGACACCGCGGACCAGACACCCTGTATATCAGTATTTGTCTGTCAGATATAATTCCATGATGGGAAATGCAAATATTGGTGTTAACTAATTAATGTCAGTAGGAATAGAAAAATGTCAACACCTGTGTAGGTGACTGGTCCCCTCTCACTGTCTTAGACTTCATTGGTGCTACTGCAGCATCAGCACAAATATCATCTACGCTTGCATCTCGAGGAACACAAACAGGAACACTCTCCTCATCTTCAGCCCCTGATACTTCAGCAGCAGCTATATCTTCTGATCCGCTTCCAACTGTCATCACTTCAATTTGGTTGCCAAGTTCTGGAATACAACATTAAATTTGCTGAATAATGCAAAATTAAAAATGCATAAATAAACATTTTATATTATTTCTTTCATTTAATAGTTATTATTTAAATGGTACAGTGTAAAATCAGCAATAATTGTAATATGTAATATTGTTTGGAATAGCTCTTGAAATTTAAGTTACAAGTGATATATATTAAAGATAAAATTATTAATTTACAAGAATTATATAGCATTATTTATTTACTAGCTATGATACCCGGCTTCGCTCGGGAGTTGATATGAGATTACGTGGTAGATGAAATAAAAACATACTATGACGTAAAAGTAAAAATATATTTTGAAAACATTTTCTATATTTACATGTATTCACATTTTCTCATTATTTACACTACTTGTTTATAAACAACATTTTTCATTTTATTGTCCGGGTATATATATATAAATTTTTCGAACTTCCTACTCTTGAGCAAGCTACGTATAGCTGACCGTGAGAGAAGCAGGATTCTTTGAGGTTGATGCCACAATATTTTAAAGTTTGCCCTTGCGCTTTGTTAATTGTAAAACTAAAGGCTAATTTAATTGGAAACTGCAATCTTTTAAATTGAAATGGCAATTCAGAAGAGATCAGTGGTATTCTAGGTATAAATACTGTGTGTCCTTTGTTCTTTCCGAAATAAGTTCAGCTTCAATGACATTATTCGATAGCTGTTTTACGATCATCCTCGTTCCATTACATAGTTTTGGGGAGTTGAGATTTCTGAGTAGTATGATTGGAGATCCAATTTTCAGACGAAGGCAGTGTAATGGCATTCCTGGTACTTGTAAAGAGTTTAGAAATTCAGTAGGAAAGTTGACACTTTTTTCAATGGATACCATCGTGTCGATCGATTTATATACTTTCTCTTCACCAGGTATTTTCTTTAGAATATTAAAATTGATATCGTCAACAATATTATTTTTAGTGGCCAAAATTGCTCTTTGAAATAACCACTCTACGTTGGTATAGTTTTGAATAATATTTGGATAAATTTTGTCGATTAGTTCGTTTTCAGTAGTGGCTATGTTACAGAAATCACTATTGAGTTCAATAAGGCCGGTCGTTTGATCAGTAGGATATGTACCTTCGCCTATTTGTAAAAGTATTTTAGCAAAATGTGCTGCTGTTTCATCTTTTGATAATTCAACCCTCATGTTTTTTTGTTAATTGCAGTATTTGTATTTTTGGCCAGAGATGTGACTTTTTTAAGCATGCATTGATCTCGTCTGCTGGTGTTGATTTGGGAATAACTGGAAGTGTTTGTCGAAAATCTCCTGAGAGTATGAGTAGAGCTCCTCCCATTATTTCAGAGTTTTTTCGCAATTCTTGTAATGTTCTGTCCATGGCTTCTAGTGATTTTTTTATGGGCCATGGTGCATTCATCCCAGAAGATAATTTTAGCATGTTTTAGAAGTTGACCCCGTCCAGATGTTCCTGAGATTTTACATACCGGGAATTGTTGTTCGGCTATATTCAACGGTAGTTGTAAGGCAGAATGGGCAGTTCGTCCTCCTTCCATAAGTGTGGCTGCAATGCCGGATGATGCTAGTGCCAGTGCGATGTGTTTTTCAGCACGTATTTCCGCCAGTATTAGATTTATTAGAAACGTTTTACCGGTGCCTCCTGGTGCGTCCAAGTAAATAATTCCACCAGTGTTGTTATTTATTCGGTTCATTATAACGTTGTAATTTTTTTTTGATTATCATTGAGGAGTGGTTTGTTGTGAGCAATGTATTCAAGTAGTTCATTGACGTTGTAGCTTTTTCCTTTGTAATTTCGTAGTTCAGCACACTGAAAGTATTTCTTTGTGGTGCTGGCATTCCAATTTCTACTAAGGTCTGGTTATTTATTGCTAAACATTTATCTTCTAAGCGAATGAGTGTTTCATTGAAGATGTCGTCATTGAATTCTATAGTCAGTTCTGGATTAGCTTGTCGGATTTGGTACAATATATCATCACTCATATTCCGTTTGAAAGAGTCCCATAGCTGTTTTGGGTTTGATGGGTTACATGTTGTTAGAATTATGGCGAATAACTCGAATTTGTTCAGCTGAAGCTGTGAGTGTGGCTTGTAGTGTTAATTCCCAGTGGTTATCGTTTTCCAATAATCCTAAACGTTGACATGCTTCTCTGTAAGTGTGGCATATGTAGCCGTCGATAGTCCTGAGATCTGTGAAATTTGTTGGTCCCCGTATTTCGTGTAACAACATTCGGAGATAGAAACATTCGGCATTGTTTGGATGTACAGTGTATACTCGACCTATTGCGTTAGTTTTCATTATTTCTGGATGACCCTCTTCTGGCATTCTTTTTTTCGTCGTTGAAAAATTTTCCTTGTTTTGTCCCACGTATAATAAATAGGGACGTCGACATACAGTAACGTCTTTGCGAATGGATCCGTTTGGCAAAGTTGGAAAAAGCTGTTAATGTTGTGTTCTGAGGTGGTTCGCTTGCAATTTTTCTAGCCGAGTCTTTTGTGAAGTAAACTCTCTGTCCATTCTCCAAATGTACTGCTAGATGTTGCACAGCTGGTTCGCGTTCGTGTATGGAAAACTAAAAATCCTCCACGCTGCTTCGTTACTGTTGATATATCTTCCCATTTGGTACATGAGGATTTCATCATTTCTATTATTTTGTTCGCTATTTTGGACTATTTGAAATACTGCCATATCACTACCTTTGTTTACGTACTTACATATATATTTAATAGATTTTACTGAATTGCAATATTCAACGTTTATGTGTGCTTGGAACATTTTGGAAAGTAGTGGGTTATATGGTACTACCCATTGATTATCTATTTCCAGTTCGTCTCTGCCTTGTAGTCGTATTTTTGCTGTGAAGCCACCGTTTTTCGGTGATCGTCTTCTATATTTGGGATAGCCGTCATCTTCAGTTTTTGTATCGTCCAAGTATGGTTTTGGATATTTTTTTGTACATTTTCCATCACTCATGCATGGCGCATTGAGGTTTAATGGTCCACATGGTCCGTGAATCATGTTTTTCACTACTATGTTGTATAGTTCCGGATCATTTTGTGGATTGGGAAATTCAGCTTGGATGATTTTGTCGATATCCGTGGGATAAATTTTATCGTGTAGCCATATGAGATTGTGTGAGTGAGGTAATCCTCGTTTTTGCCACTCGATTGTATACATCCAGCATCTAACGGTTCCAAAGATGTGGTATTTTGTGATGACTTCAATAAATCTTATTTGTTTTTGTCGAAAAACTCGGGCTATTATGTCGTGTCGATCCATGGAGGTTTGTCCGTATTTTAGTTGTTCTTTGATTTCTGGCCATGATGAGTTGCATGTAAATGTTATGAAGAGATCAGGTCGTCCATATTTTCTTACGTAGGTCATGGCATCTTGAGTATATTCGTGCATATGTCTTGGACTTCCTATGTATGATGAGGGTAAGATTACCATTGTTCCAATATCGTCAATATTGCCGTCATTTACGATCGCATCTCGAAGGTGGATGTATTCTTCTGTGCGTAGTTTCTTCTGATTCAGTCTTATGTAAAGCATCCGTTCTGCTTCTATTTTTGCGTACATATCTACCAGAAATTGTTGGAATAAACGGCGAGTGTTGAGAATGTGATTGTATACTTCATTGTCTCTGATCATTAAGCGGTAAGCATAGAACTCCTTGGAAGTGACTTTTTTGTTTGTTTCTATGCCGTTTTTAGGATGAATTTGTTTTATATTGAAATGATAACCATCCTCTCCGTGCAGAAATATTAACGGATATTGAAGAGCATCATATGAACGGTGTGTCTCTGCAATGCGTTGTAGTCCTTTTCTTCTTCGTTGTACAATTATGTCACGGCTTGTATTTTCATTGTCCACAATTACGACGGCGACTTCATCTATCTGAGGTGCATTAAATCTACGTTCGTGTTCTCCACGTGGTCTTTTATCGGCTCGAATTACAATTTTATAGTCATCAGAAATCATGCGGTCTAGTGTTGTTTTGAATATATAAATCAGTTGATTGTATTTGTGTAAGATCCTCTGTACATCTTGGATTATTTCGCGTTTCAATCCAATAAAATTTGTACATCGTTGATCAATTTCGTTTTTCATTTCCGATGAAATATACTTGCAGAAATTTATAGTCATCGTTAGGCATTGGTAGTAACGATCCAATTTTGTGATAAATTTGCCCTTGAATTGAAAATACATATTCAAATTTGTCTCTATTAGTGTCAGTCGAAGTAACACCGAAAGAAGTCATTTGAAAGCAGGAGTTGTATGATCTTATATTTTGAAGAAAGTGTTTAGATTCTGGTGTTTCCCCGGTCATGTAATGTAGAAATTCCTGTGGAGGTGCTTCCAGTGGTGGTAATCGAATTTTTCCATTCATGCAACAGAGACCTGGTGTTTCTTTACTGAATTTCTTCGCGTGGCAAAATTGACAAATGTTATTCATTTTTCCGATCACAACATATTTATGATCGTAATATTTCTTCGTCGGTTCGTAGTGGAATGCTTCCTTTGTTAGATTATCTTTAAAATTCTCGATTCTTCAATACTTTTATTTTCTTTTCTTTCTTCGCTTTTTCCGCTTCTCAGGGTGCTCATTCTGGTTCGTTGATTTTGTAAACGTGCTTCGCGCTCTTCTTCCGTTTCATTTCTTCGATTTTCTTTTGTTTTCGCCGTTTCGCTGCAGAACTGGCAAGATCTCCACCTCTTTACGTCTAGGCATTGTATTCTGTAAAATATAAATTAAATAAACATTTTATAGACAAATATATTGTTACGTAAACGTGGAGCACGTTGAGACAAAGAAAAAAATTATTTAATCTTCAAGCGGTCGCGGGATATTTTGTTTACGGCCAAAGTATATAGAAGGCATCGATTCAACGCCGCGCGACTACTTGAAAGTTAAGGAAATTACAATTAAAAGAAAATAAAAACCATTAGAATTAATTAAATACACTATTAAAAATACTCACATTTGATATTTCACAATAAAGGCTCACAGATAACTTTTTTCTTCTTCACTTCGAAATCGAGAATTAATTAAACACACTATTAAAAATACTCACAGGTGATACTTTAAAATAAAGGCTCACACACAGATAACTTCTTTCTTTTTCGTTTCGAAATCGCTTGTTTCGCTGTTCAAATCAAACTAACTTTGGCGGGTGACACCGGGCTCTTATATATTCAGAAAGCTAGGCTCTAGGATATTCGAGAAAGTTGGCGCTAGGATATTCGAGAAAATTCCCTAATCGTTCTTTTAAGTCCATATTGTGTACAATGAATAAAATTCAACTATTCGACAACAGATGGCGCCACTTTGGACAATGAATGAAGTTCAACTACTCGACAACAGATGGCGCCACTACACTTACTTTCCAAGTTGAAGGGTTGAAAAAGCCCTTATATCTTTAAAGATACACCCTTTAGGTTAAAACGGGAACTTTCTTGTTCGAGGGGGAATAAAGGGCTATCACACTATATAAGTCCCTTTATCGTGCTGGGACTCCTTTTTAAGTTTTATCGGCACGCACATTTTATCAACTTAGTTTTATTATATATAATGATAATGATTTTACCATTTGACAGGATATGAAAAATACTTATGAAAAACAATTTTTAACAAACAGATACAGGTTTTTACTGAGTAATAAAAATTCAATTAATTAATAGAAAACACAGATATTCCAAATTAAAATTTCCTTAGACATTTTATTATGAGCAAAATTTAAATATTGTCTCAGAAATATTAAAAAAGTGAAGCATAAAGCAAGGCATACTGGCGCATTTGTTTGAAATCTTAATATTTTTTATAATATTGGTGAGGTTCTTCTGATTACAAAAGTGTAAGATGACAGTCGATGTCTATTGATGTTATTGTTTAAAGAAGGCAAAATTAAGCAAATGGCCAAAAATTGATTTTTGGCAATAAATTAATTTTTACAGTATAAACTCTATATAATGACACTGAAGGGACTGTGCATTTTATGGCATCATAGAGAGTTTTTGTTAAATGAAGAGAAGGAAAATCAGAATTAGAAAAGGAAAAAGAAAATCCAAAGCGTCTGCCAACATCACTTATCTTCTCTCACATTTCTATTGCGCATATCAGTAAAAATTTTTCATCAATACACAGTGATCTTCTTTTACTAGCCATGTTTACAGTTTGACAGTTTATGAGCAACTAAGAATATGATAAGATACATATAATCCATGACTCTTACTTATTAGTCATGGTCAACAACAGTCTACACGTGCAGGCAATCCCAAATTGTAAACAAAAGAATGAATTTCTTAGAAAGTTCGGTATGCATGATGCCAGCAGTGAGTTCATTAGGGCTAGAATAATAAAGCAACAAAAGACTGTACACAGCTGCGCATTTTTTACTAATTTGGGCAATTTAAAAGGCACTTTTTATTACTTAATCATTGTTGTCATTAAGAATGGGTGTAATGCTATGTAGAGTGTATCATTGTATGGAAAGCAAGCTAAACCAACTAAAGCCAAGTGATTTCGACTAAGCTTTAGGGAGTTTGTTGTTAAATCGAGTGATGTTACATGGTGTTTGCAGTGTATTTTCATTCAAAAAAATCTTTACATCTATTAGTTTATCTCTGTGCCTTTAATAGCAATAAATTTTTGAAATATGGAAATTGCTAAAAATCATGGTTTTTTTTTCAAATAAATTGCTTACTTTAGAAATAGTTACATTAATTTTTCATTTTTTGTTAAATGTTTGAATAATCATTAACAATACATTCAATTAAAATTAAAAAAAAAAATGTTTTTTGCAATGTTTTTTATACTTTAGAACAATATGCTCTTCATTGCCCTACATTACATTACAATACAATACATTACTAATACAGAAGTATTATGTTCTTCTCACTCACATGCAACAAGAAAGAGACAGATGTAGTGCTTTTAATTTTTTTAACTGTTAAAGAGCTATATAATGTTTTAATTATTTTCTTATATTTATTACTGTATATTTTCAGTTTGTAGTCCAATGGTTTTGTATTTTGTACTCCTTATCTATTTTTAGATACATTCAATAATGATTTTTTATAATGTAAATTAAATTGAATAAAATGATTAATTCAACAATTAATTAATTAATAAAAAATAATTTGATAAAATCATCATACCTTAAAAATTAATCTAAACTTTGAAGTTCTCAACCTAGTAGATATATGCCCTTTATTACCAAATCTGGTAAAATAAATTTAACATTGAATTCACCTTTGAGTAGAATAATGAAACGATATAACAAATTTCACACTGATCCAGTTGTAGATATTTATGGTGACAATCTAAATTTATTCAAAAAGTTGAAGCATAGCATAGTGCAAGAATAGTAATCTTTTTTTTAATGTTTTGCTTGCTAAATGTTTTTTACATCTCTTCTTGTAAGCTTTGAGTGCCTTTAATTAATAGGACATTTAACATATTTAATACTTAAGTGTAAGAAATATAAAATTATGTACAATCTGTGTACCTATTGTTGGAATTCCAAATAAATAATGATGTCTTAACTGGCGCCTTTATACTTGCTGTGGAAATGCATTGTCAAACAAAATAATCAGTATTATGAGTTACCATAATAATAAACAATAACTTACCATCATATGTCGATATTCTGTTTGTCTGTAATGGAATTACTTGGTCAGGATTTACTGGAGACATAAGGAACTGCATAGGTCCATCATAACCTACAGAAAAAATGGAAATTCATTATATTTTAAATATAATCTAATGAAAGATATTAAGATCACATAGATATATCCTTAAATTTTGTATGTAACATTTAATTTTAAAGATATTTTTACATATTATTTAAGTAGGTGCTTACCATGTAATTCTCTAGAACGACTTCCTGAAATAGGTCGTTTGGCAGATCCAACTCTCAAATCATTGGCTTGCACCATACCAGCAGTCTGTCGCTTTTGCTTCATCTTTTGTTCCATTAATTGTCGCTACGGTGTGTTCGAACAAAAACGTTACTAACCATTGTATGTATAATGGCTTTAAAATGAGATAATACTAAACAATTCTAAACATTACATACCTGCTGTTCAATTTGTTGATCTCGAACACTAACCGATGCCATTTTAATGTTAATGGTAAGAATATAAGTATAATACTACGACACTTAATACACCAATACCCTATCAAGTCCAATAAAGTTTACTATAAATATTATAGAAGATGTTATCGTTTTCAAAGCTCATTTTCAATTGTAATGTTTATGAAATTAACTAGCTCACCGTTGCCCGGGAGGCGTACAAAGTTGCTAGATTTAAAAAAAAACTTAAAAACTAAAATTAAAATTATGGAACAATATTTTAATATAAATATATTAAAATTAATCAACAAAAAAAAATCAAAAATAGATACGAAACAGATTAGTAAGCTACATTTTTTTGAGGATGGTGTTAGCAATTAAGAAAAACATCTATCAAATACCAAAATCAAAGAAAAACGGTAATATTAACAAAAGAAAAAGCACTTATTTTATTGATAAAATCTAGTACAAATACCACATACAAGGTATGTAGGTGTGCACGTAAAAATATATGATGATGTGGTACAAGTATGGCTATAACATAATCGCTTCATAAGCGCATTACGATATGAACTAACATACGTGGTTAATTCATATCTTGAAAGCTGCTGAATTTATTTTGATGAAGCTTATACTATTCCTTAAATCGAAGTAAAGGTAAGTGAATAAAAAGAAATGGTCCCAATTCGTAAATGGCTAGGAAAAATACGTGCATAGAAATATACATACCTACATCTACAAAATTTTAAATATTCGTTTGGAAGCCCTTATGTCAGTCACATATGTCTCCAATTGATAACCTCCGTTTTGAATTCAGTTAATAAATTCAAATGAGTGATAACCCAAGGATGATGAAGCTTATAATCTGCGTTTTATCTAGATTTCAAGTACGACACATAAAGGTTTAAAATACTTCCATTGGATCCGTAGGCGCGAATGAATTGACATAAAAGTTGTACTGTTTTTAATTATTTATTTCATTCTAAATAGAAATAATATAAAAAAAGTACCGCGTTTTGTTTTGCATATTTTAAATTTGTCGTGGGAATATGAAAACTGCCACGGAAAACATAGTTTATGTTACCTGTTGTAAATTACGACTACTAGAACCTTAGCACTATTGTACATTCACTAATAAAGCAAAAGCCAATTACCTCAAAATTCTACGAGATAACGCTATTAAACGAAGTTAAGAAAAATATTTTTCTAACCATACTTTACAACCCATATAGATAAATTTGATAAGTTAAATGTTACTAAAGTACAAAATTCAATCCAAATCAATTTAAAAGTCGTCTAATTAAAGTCGTTTCCGAGATACCAGTACGTAAATGTATACATAAATTCAAGTATTAATATGTGTAGAAAGTATTAATATTTTCTTTGTGACTTGATGCACAAAAAAACTCTGAACGTTTTGGTATATAATTATATATAGGACTGTAAATAGATACTTTATTTTGATTCCAAGAACCATTGAAAAAAAGTAGAAATCTGTGTAGCCAACTCTACAGTTATAACTGTAAATCAACAGTTTCTTTTTAATCCATTTTCTATGGTGTACGATATAACTAGAGTGGAGGTGATTAGAGAACACATGTACTTCTTAGATGCTAAATGAAACTGAAACGTAAAATAAAAAATTAAGCAAAAAAAAACTTATATCATTTTTTATTAGAAAATGTTGTCCAAATAAAAAACGAGAATATGCTATGTATTAAAAAAAAATATTTCACTTGTCGTTCTGTTCTCGCTACAACACTCAGTCTAAGGAAGTAAGTACATATAGTACTTATAGTACATATAGTAAAACTTTGTCGCTTTAAATTGGCTGTAAATGATACTTTGCGCAGGTATTACGCTCTCCAACTCTTCGTTCTTCTCCGCAACGTTCCTATTTTACACTATTGTGATATCTTTGTGACGGAATTCATAGCGGCAAATTTCGTGCGTTGTATTGTACAATGACATCGCAAATGACTACCTATACAGAAATAGCAACCCATGCAAATGTAATCTATGTATTACTGTTTTTAGCTTTAACTCTCGTACGTACCTGTATTGCATTTACATACTTGTCTAATTTTGCCAGTAATTGGTGTTAAATTATTAAGGTACTATATATAATTACAATGTGAGTTTATTTATGTTTTTGACTGACTCCGAATTTTAAGATAATAATTAATTAAATAAGTAATGAATGTGCATAACAAATATATTACTAAGTGCCACTAGTAGGTATCAATTTTGAATAATTTATAAATATATAAATACGTGATTTTTTGTGAATTGGCGAAACAATTTCATGTTTTTTTGATAGTTTGTGAATTTGTGTTGTGTAAATATTTTGATACGATAAAAATTAATAAAAGACCTTTAAAGAAAGAGAATTAAAAAAAGACATGTTTCCAGAAAGGCTTCCTCTTTAGTGTCCTGAAAGTTTCCTCTTTTTCTATTACAGATCCTAAAGTAACAAAGTGCTTAGAGTTTTTTTTATATAAACGAAGAATTTGAAGCAAAACCAAGTTTCTTACATATGTATATTTCAAACGTTTTAAGTGATGAACATAATTTTGATGCCGTGACGATTGGAAATGAAATAAATACGTGTAAAAAAAAATTGTGGAACAATTTCATATATGATAAATGAGATCCCTGTGCAAACGCTCAGAGATTTGCTTAAGGTCTGTGTCACAACCTGTTTTTTTTGTACACGATTTATGTAGAGTATTACAAATCACACAATTAAATAATATTTAGCTGTTATCAATTGGAAATTAAGTTACTAAGAACGATAATAAAACGTAAATTGAGAAAAGAAGTTATTTCATTACATAAGTCACATAAATTTATCTCTTGTACTTAAAATAAATATGTAAAACGAATTCCATCTATCAATTAATTCCATCTTTGGAAACGCATTTTATTATAATTGAAAAAAGAAATATGAATTTTCGCATATAAATTAGAAAGAGAACTGTGATTTTTAAATTCAATTATAAAATTCAGTTTAAAAGTGACTTTTTCAGTATTTATTGCTGTTTTTGCATATGATAATTTGGTAACATTGATTTGTACCTTATAAAAATCTTGAATGTCAGATTATTTTATTAAGTATTTCTGTCTGTGATAAAAACCTCCTGTTATAGAATTTATTGTGCTTTATTATAGGATGTGCACTTAAATCTATTATATGTGCTGAATGCTATAATGTGCAATGTGTGTTATGTTATAGTGTCGTGTCAATATCGATATTATAAATCGTGTGGTTAGGTTCAGTGCGTTGTACAGTTTACTATGCGTATCGGGATTGTGATATATTGGTGTGTGGTGGCTTTCCACCTTTGCAATGCGGAGGATGAAAAGCGGACAGATCCAAAGGAAGGTGCACGACGGGCTCAATGGAATCCAGTACCGCGTAGTGGCTCTATCGTTGGTGACTCCTCTGCAGCAGCTACTAATGAACAGAGTAAGTGTCCTGATAAATAGTGAATTAATTCCATGCTATGTCAGAGTAAGGAACCGTACCAGTTTTTGGTACTTTGATCTTCAAAGTATTCTTAAATTAAAACTGTTTTAGTTTGTACTAATAGTTCAAGAGTTAAAATTGTATCTAATTAATAAATGTCTGTGCTTTTCATATTTAATTTATGAAATGTTTGTGTAATGAAATAAAATATCAACCACTTTATTTGTGATCTCTTTAATTCTTTTGCATTAGATAATTAAAAAACAATCCATTGTACATAATAATAATCATGAAATAATGATGAAACATAATAATGATGAAAACTTTAGATAATTATGTAGTGTATTTCTCAGTAATATACGAATTAAGTACTACTCAGTACTATTAGCAATTATTCCTCTTGACAGTGGTCTTGACAGTAAATCTGCTGAATGAACTATGATGTTATTTTTCTTATTCTAGACAGGCATATTTTTTTAAATATCATTAATTTGGCTTTTGGTGTACACAATATAGGCTTAATCTGTCACAATAAATACTTGTTTTGTGCCTCGAAGAGTACTTACGTTGATCTGGCAGTTCAAGATTTTATCATTGTATGGTAACAATAGTCGTTAGTCATATTCAATCCACACTGGACAAGAATGGAGCCCACCAAGGCCAAGTTCCTTGGTCTGAAATAAAATGACTGGGAGGGTCTGCCTCTAGTGTGGTGCTACAAAATCCGAGGCAACAATTATTGGTGTGGTAATCTAATAAAATCTTACTCTTATTTGTCGTTTGTATTATATTGTTTCGGGTCCAAAGAAAACTTTGTATGACCTATACAGAGTAAAATGATGAAGTAATATAGTTAATCAATATAGTATAATAAAACAATTATTATCTAATAAAATGGAAGAATTTGTTTAAACATTCTAATCTCAGGAAGTATTCATGGGTTATGCAAAAGTAATTTTGTATTCAATGGTCCATTTATCGAGAAATGTTGTAGGCTATATAATATACTTTGACCACATAGGCTAGGGCAAGAATCATGAACCCCAACCAGTTAGACAACTCATGGTCGACATGAGTGCTGTGTGATGCATGTACAATGTGAAATTATCTTTATCAACCTAAGCCAAATTGTAAATGCCTAGTTTTGTGAGTGAGCAACCCAAGCACAGGCAGACATGTAAGGGTAGATGTCTTTTGTGTTGCATTTTCTGTGTTAGACATTACATATTTGTTTTTCGCTAATTGTTCTATTATTCTTTTTTTCCTACTGTGAGTTAGTTAGGTATTTTTCATAATTTTTTGATATATGCTACTGTGATAAGTTTTGTTGCATCATTTGTTTGTTTTTCCAAGTTCTAGTCTATCTTGTGAAATCTCATTATGATTGATTCAGTGTTAGTAGTGAAGAGGTAACATTAGACAGATAAACAAACAGTTGGATCTTGATGAAATTCACTACTGAGATTAAGGAGATAGGTATTAAAATTATTAAAGTGTATTATAATAAAATTTTTATTGTGATAGCGCCATGCTGTAGTCAGTTTGGCTACAGCGAGAAAATGCGTCTGTTCAATCAGAGAGATACCACATTCTTACAGAATACAGATGTGAAGTAACAGTTCCCACTGTTGCATTTCGTTCACTGAGTGAGAGATTTGCAGCCCACTCTCGCTCCATGACCTCATTCCTGTCTTCATCACTCCATTTCCACCTCCATCAGCTCATTCTCTCCTCCATTAGATATCCTATTTCTAATTAAGTAATCGGCAAAGCACTAGTGATATGAAGTTTACCCTTCAAAAATTTCATTGAAAATAAAATAAAAAATCAAAAGAAGCTATTTTTTATCATAATAAAATATTTAATTCCTACAGAAACAAAATCTATGTGGATAAAGTCATAGGTGGCCGCTAGTAAAATTTATAGATTAACATATTTTATAACTGATTCCTGTTCCATATATCAGAAACTAGCAGATACAAACAATACGTATATAATGAACTCGTTTATGAGATCATTCTTATTATTTTAATTATGGTTCACTATAAAATATGTGTTTTGTCTATCTAATGTATACAACAGATGTTCTGTATCCTGTAGAGAAATAAGAAGTTAGCGAATTAAACCGTATAAATCCATCTGTTCAATGAAAGAAACTAATTCTATTTTTAAACAGTATTATGAATTTTAAAATTTATGATGGAAAACTTTTTTAAGATTGCTAAATTGCAAATTAAGTTGTGCATATTACTGGTTCTAAAAAGCCTTTAAAGAAAGTAGTAAGTTGGTTTTGTTTTTAGGAGGCTTTATCTGGTTTTGTTTTGAGACTGGTTTTAAAAACTAATTGTTGAGTCTACATGGTACAAGGAAAGTACTAAAAATAGAAACTCCAACCATGTATACTCACAACCCCAGAGAATTAACCGGTGTGTTGCTAGGCTCTTGGGTAGGAATAGGCTATCTGATGGAGAGGGAGTTGGGTGATGGATGGCAGAGTATGATTAAGGGGAGTGGGGAGTGGGCTACCAGAACTCTCACTCACTCGAAATGTAACATTGGAAGCTGTCATTTCACATCTGTATTCTGTGAGTATGGTATTTTATTGGTCAAGCCAGCCCATCTTCATATGGTAGCTAAGTTGACCACAGCAGCAAGAGTCATGCGGTAGAGACTGCTTTGTCATCTTTTTGTCATCATTACCTTCATTGCAACAGCATTGCAGCAGAGTAACAACTCTAGCTTGCATTTTACAAAATATGATAATTTTTATAATCTTCTCCAAATTGTTTCTCAAGTAATTGTTGAAGATCTGCTTTTTCTTAGCTTTCATTGCGATATCTAATTGAATAGTTTTTACAATTCATATTGTCAGGTTTTAATAGTTCTTTCCTGTGCTATATTATCTTTACTATGCATATTGTATTGTAAAATCACTTAACCTTTACTGAATACTTTCAGATTTTTTAAATATTTTCTTGTTAATTTCTTTATCATATGTTCTTTTTTTTCAAATGTGTACTAAAACCTATCTTTATATTAAAATATGTTTGACATCACTTCATTCATCAATCCACTCTACATCAATCTATTTACTCAATAAAATGTAAAGTTTCCCATTTTGGCTTATTTGTGTAATTTTATTTATTTTTTTTCTATAGAACTCCTATCTCTCTATCTCTATCTAAATCACTTTCTATCACATTCTGTTTAACGGCGACGCGCCAGTGTTAAAACGGCTGTGCGGAGCCCTATTTTCAGAGTTAAATTAAAATTATAATAATAGAGATAGAGCTGGAAGTTTTTATTGGAATAAGATCTTTTTTCTAAATTTCTTAAATGTTAATAGTTTTCGAGATATTAGCATAAAACTAAATACCTTTTTTTTTTCTTTACTTTGTTTATAAATTTTGCAATTTTTTATGTGTAGTAGAATCCTTAAAAGCATTTTTTCTAGAGGTCATTTCAAATCGAATGAGCTATCGCTCATATTAGGATTATCGCTCATATCAAGAATAACATGGTTTTTAATAAGTTGACTAGTCTATAATGTGGAACTCGTGTTACAGGTGATCTAACCAAGATGCCTTCACCTACTTTGCATATAAAAAAAATGTTTTTCTTTTTTATTCAGGCTTTTCTATTAAATAAGAAAATATTGGAAATACTTAAATTGACTTCATTTATAAGCTCGTTAGTCAATTTGCCCATGGTCAGAATCTAATCCAGTAATCCTGGTTCGAAGGCAACACCCTTGACCACTGAGCTACCACTGCCTTTATGTAATACAATAGTCATCATAGTAACAATCGTTATATTGATAGCTTACTATAAGTTAATGTAATTGCATTTTTAGTAATAACGTAAAAGTCAGTTGAAGGTTTATTTAATTTGAGGAAATCCAACATTTATTTCCTCTCATACATTGTTTGGAACTTATATGACACTGATGATCTTGAGATAGTAGTTGACATCATTTTCTAGGTCGTTAATTTAATATGATACCCAATTTCATTTGGGTTTATTTGTGTATTCAACAATATTAAATACTTATTCCCATACTTTGATATACAATCTCATTTAGATTTATTTATGCATGATACCATATTAAGTACTTATTCCTATACTAGTTATACTATCTAAGCTCAAGATTGATCTTAAAATCGGTTTAGCGGTTTATTGATAATTAATATATATTTTGATATTTTGTAACTAGTACACATTGCTTGAGTGTATCATGTTTCATTAATGATGTGATCAGCGTCTCTAAAGAATTTAATTGAAATTGGTTGATAAATGATTTGAGTGCATCTTGACTTGAATAATTGTTTTAAGTTGTTGTTTATTTTTTCTAAAATAATTTAATTGAGTGTGGTCCATAAATGATCTGAGGGCATCTTAAGTAATTGTTTTAAGTTACTCTTTGTGTTTTTGAAAATTTATACATATAATAAAACTTTAGAACTGGGTATGTATGTCAAGATATCTATGAAAAATAGTAAATAAATAAAATAATAAAAAAAATAATTTAAGATAATGAAAAGTAATTTAATATATGTGCAATGAATTATAATTTTTTTGATTATATGTCTTTTTGTCCGTCTCTTTGCTCTCATACTTCTCTGAAATTACTGAATAGATTTTCATGCAGCTTTCACAGGTAGATAGAGCTTGGCTTGGAGCAAATTATAGGCTTTATTTCATTTAAATCGAATCTGGGGAAAAATATCCTCAGGGTTTATAGTAGGGTTGTATAAAGTATAAAAATTCTTTCATTTGTGGAAGGCTACTCAGACTGTTTATATTTTATTTTGATACTAGCATATGCTAAAATAAATATGCCACTATTAAAGCCACGGCAGATGCCGTGGCTTCTTTCAAATTGGAATCATGAGCTGAATCAGAATTGGAAGTAGAACAAGGAGTAGAATGGAGTGCCAGGACTGGGATTGATATTGAAAATAGGACTGGGGTCATAATCAAGTGTCAGATACAGATTAGAATAAAGATCATGACCAGGATCTAAATCAAAAACAGTATGGGAATAAGAATTAAAAACTGAGACGATATTGAGATATACAGCAGTCTTTCCTTATAAAACATGAAGGAACACGTTCTGTGTCCACTTGGGCGAAACTGTGAATGGAAAGCTAGTCAAAGACAAGAAATTATGTACGATTATTATATCAGTAAAATTGTCTTAACATTTTTGATTCTGTAACAAATTGTTATTGTTTATCAGCACATTATGTATTTGACATGCAATGTCTATCAGTATTTAGAGGTGAAGAAAGAATATTAATTCTCTCAAAATCCTGTAAATTATGTTATTTCATCATAAATGAGTAATAAACAAATACTTTAAAAATGTTTAATTAAAATTTCACTATATCTGCTTAAATGATCCAATTTTTTTAAGACTAAAATCTGTTAGTTTTACATTTTCGTTGCTTATTTTATAATGTGCAAGAATGCAATAATCTATACAAATAGCTTGTTCAGTTCACACATATAGGCAGAATTCGAACTTGATGCCTTATGGTTTGAAAGCAACATTTACCTACTGGGCTACCTTCACTCGATATATATATATAGGTATACTGCTATATAAGTAAATGTCTCATGAATAATGTGTCAAGTTATAGCATTAAAAATAATATAAAATATTATAGGATTAGAATGCTGTATGGTATAAATTTTTAGAAATACTGTATGTGCAGTTGTATATAACTATGTATTTCGCCTATCTTGATCAGAATAAACACCAAATAAGAGTAAAAAAAAAAGATGATTGTAAGGAGATAAAAAGTTTGGTAATCCCATTTTGTCTCCTTGTGATCATCGCTAACAATTTATGCGTTTTCTTTTTGAGCACATAAATATATGTGCATACTTAAGCTAATACACATGCATGGGTAGATGGAGACAGGATGGCATTGAATAAATTTTATCAGAGCTATATTTACGGAGCCTATACTTGATTTATTCTGAAAATGTTACTTTTGTCGATGAAATATTCATGCCAGCTAAATATGACAACAAAAAGTGAGATCAAAATTGAAATCGCTTAAAAAATTGTGTTGTCAGTCACCAAAAATTCTTGGCCATTGCATTGTGCAATGTGGTATTTAGCATACGTTGTACATAGTGCTTGTAAGACAATGATGTCAAAATTCCCCAGTTCTCTCTCTGTCTATTTAGTATTTAAAAGCATTTTTAATTTAGTTAATTTCATAACTATTGAGTAAAAAAACTTAATTTATGGTGATAAAATATTGTCAGTTATCCTATTATTACTCCATTAATAAATAGATAAGTCCCAACTAATAACTACTTTAGTCAATGGTGTCTAACTATGTGGATTCTTACTCCTAAATGGAGAAAGTTAGTCGAAATTGTAACATAATATCTAAACATTTTGTCTTACAAAATTTTTTTCCCTTAATGTGAAAGTGATATTCATAGTTGTGTAATAGTATTATTTCAGTAAAAAATATTTATTAAGTAAGGTAATGGTTTATTTTCAATATACAAAAATTTAACTTTAGTTAAATATTTTTTTTTTTTTGTATTATACAGTAATATAGTGTTTTACTACTGGACCCTCAGCGCGCAAATAATACTCGCTTTCGGTCAGTTTTTATAATAATTTCGCAATCTGGATCTTAAAAATCTGGAATGGAAAAGAGCAAGATCTGATTTCATATTATCCGGTTCTTATGTGCGGGACTTGTCCCTTTCAATCATTGCGACTGGCTGAAGGTTGAGCGATGATGATGATGATGATGATGTACCGGTGTGCGTTAGATAACATATTCACTAAATATGCTGTTCACCGAAGCGATATCACCCCGTGGGAACCGAACCAGGAAGCGTCTCGGTTGCGCTTGGCACGGCCGGCGCTCCGATAGGGCCGCCCCCGCGCCGCCGCGCCGCCCGCCCGCCGGGTAATAATGACTTGTGACGTGTCCACCGACGCGACGATCGTACACTCATCTCGTTATACCTTGATCTCTCACCTTTTTTATATGTGATACATTCGCTAGACATTCAATGTTGCGGGATAGATTTAAAGAATAGTTTTTGAATTAGATACGTTTTGTGAATGTAGTTTGATTTTACACACGGATATATTTATAAATAGACTTGAAATATAAGGAATGCGGCGTAGGTCCTATCGCGCTTTTTCCCCCATCGATGCCCTCTACGTATCGACGTGCCACAAGTCCATTGCCAGTGGAATGATGAAATGTGTTACGGAATAAAAATCGTAAAATTGAAGAAAAAAAATCCGAAAAATAATTGTGACAATTTTTCAAATCTTATAATTGTTTAAATGCTGTGTTTTTTATTGAACGTAGGTTGAAGCAGGTGTAAGTACTACGTACAGTCTGTTGTTTGCCGAAATCATCTCTTTTTCTTACACGCATTAATTTCGTTCTGTTTTATCGCGACCGATATCTGAATATGTTCTCGTTGAATCAAACAACTACTGATAGCACGGCGGTATTATTATCCGGTTCTCGGTAGTCGGTGAAGAGATACATGTTTCCCTTCTAGTCTTCATATAACGTTATGTTCTTTTTACATGTACACTCATTTTCCATCACTTCATATTGATTATTAGTATTACTATAAAAGGGTAGTCAGGAGTAATTTAATTCCAAGGCCAGTCCGGATCGAGAGCCGGTGTAATTATAGAAATATAATTCCTTTTCCGTTGTGTCATGGGTATGTGATTTTTTTTTAATGTTAACCTAAGCTTAAAAAATAGAGTATCTCAACAAATCGAGGTGTCGTAAACATATTATCAATTATTGAAATCGCACAGGAATTTGCTATGGACTCGGTAAACGATTTTCTGAGATTATGATCCGTATGAACATTGTTTCATCCGTTTGCCAATTCTCATTCTAAAACCATCGAAATTCTAGCACAATCGAAGACCGATCGCGCGGCTCCAATGACAACGGCTGATTCGGAACGCGCATAGTTAGTCCGAAATACCCACGTAGCGGCCGAAGCGAATCGTTTATTAACGGCGTATTGTGCACGAGACATTTTCGTCGCCCGCTTCGGCAGATTGATTCATATTCTTACTTAGAACTAACTCTTTGTGTTGTTATTCTGCTTGTTTTTTTTTCGTACCGTTTTCGTGAAATTTAAAAGATATGGACATATAATCGAATTTTCATTTGAAAGTAAAAAAGCTAAGACATCTTAGTCTAAAAACGGGAATAATGAAAGTCATTTCTACTTATTTTAGAATTCAAAATTTCACCTAGTTTCGGTTAGTTACATTTCACAAGTGACAATTTTACAGTTGTATTTACGCTTATCATTGATTTTGAAATAGTACAATCTAAAATGACTTTTAATCTATTCATGTGAAAATGTATAATATGTCTCAACGCGTTACGCGAACAGCTGACTAAATGTAGAAATATCAAAATTGTGGTCATTTCCAAATTTATTACGCATGTGTATACAAATATACACTGTTACTGACAAAAGGGATTTTAATAATACGCGTGTCAAGGTCGTTAAGTCCCTTGCCCGTGCGATGTCGGATCTCGACGACAGCTCGCATCAGTCTCGTCCGAGAGAGCTGTCTTAATGTTTAACATGCTAAACACGACAAGTATATTAAGCCTTCCGAAGAGCGCGCGGGCAGCGCTCCGCGAATCGAAATAGGTATCCGATGTTGATTCTCTCCCCGCAAGTCGGATCACGTTTGCGCGACTTTCACGCGATCTCGGCGAGATCCTCGGCGCCTGCCCACGTCGCCTGACAGTACTTTTATGTGTAAAAACTTTCATTAATCTGATTCCCGTTCGCCTTGTGCAGCGCTGAACGCGAGGAGAGCGAACATGGTAAGAGGTTAGTAAATAATTGATACATTTGGTTTTGGTAGTTAGCGGCTTCGTAGATGTTCTCTCCTTTTATTTGCTCTTGGCATTCATTAAGATGAATTGATTTTTATGTACTTCGTTATACTGTTTGCTTGCATCGAAAGTCTTGACCTACACTAGAATATAATCTTTAAAGATGAGGTCAAAACAATATTTTAAGTAACAGACGGTGTGAAGACCTCGCAGAATGAAGTGACGTAAGTGCAAATCCGAAAATGTTAGTTTACTGAATAACAGGTAACGGTTAAAACTTCTCTATAATCGAAATTATTAATAATTATTAAAAATAAAAATTTAATTTGATGAGATATAGGATATATATGTATATATGTATATATATATATATATATATATATATATATATATATATATATATATATATATATATATATATGTTTATTTCTTTTATACAGCTAATGATTGATATCGATCTTGTTATATCATTTGTTGAAAAGTAATTTTTTGCACCCCTTATTATACATCGCCTAGGCCAAGTTGCACCGCCAAGGCCATCTACCACGACATGGCTAGCAAGTAGAGTCAGTGATGTCATCAAGCTGATAATCAAATGAATTCTATTTATAGGCACTCCGGCGCTGACCTGCACTTTTTTAAAAACCGACACTTGCATAGGTTATCTTCTTGTAGACAGTAAAGCGACATGTTGTCGTAGACTTTTTGAGTATTGATCAATTCTAATTCTATATATTTTTTTTGATAATGTCACTTTTGTGTTACATTATACAATTTTCTGAACATTTCAGACACTAAATTAATGCTTCACTATTATTTGAGTCAATAGTATACATAACATGGTGATTTGAAAATAGCCTTATAGAAGTAATGGTTTTGATGAAAGGATATCGTAGAGACAAGATTTACCATAAATACAAATAACTATAACAATAACGTAGGATGAAATCTCGTCATTCATTAATGAATTTTGGCTATAAGTATTAGCCGAATTCATAGGTATTTACAACAATTAAAAATAATTTCCTACATTTCTCTTAACGATTTCATCCAGACTTAGAATCTGATACTAGGGCCGCTTCGTTCCGGTTTCCGATTTCTATTCGCATCGAATTCCTATCCAGTTCAGAACTTGTACCCAGGCTAGTTCGACTCTCGTTTCTGATTCTGATCCCGATCTTGATTATTACGTATTTTGATTGAACAAGTTGAATCAACATGATTTGAGAGGATTGACAGACCATAATTCAGTTTGTTGTATTGGGATTCGTAATGGAAGGTTAGATTCAAGATTCAGCGGTGGGTTGCATGCTGCATGCTACTGCATATAGCTAGCTGGCCAGCGACTGATAATGAATTTCCGCGTAATAAAGCCTTATACAATAGAACATTATGTTCGCAGTAGTTCATACAAAAAACAACCTTCCATTTCATTTTTATGTCTAAGAGTTGATTCTTTCAATACTGTAACACACGGCTTTTTTATACATCTGTGACACAAGGTTATTATTTTCTAGACAGAGGCGTAAATATCAATTTGCCTAATTCTAACTTAGAAAATGTTATAGCTTAAATTTATTCCTTGAACTTACTTATAAATACGTGTATTTATAAAACTGTCTGTTCGTGAAGTCTTTTTTAAGCGAAGACCACTTTTCCGATTTGCATGTTTTTTTTTAAATGCTTATTATATACCGAATATACCATAAGATAGATATATATGTAATTAATGTACAGCAGAACTGTAGACCTTAAGATGACTAAAAAGTCCAGGATAGTGCGTCTATCTACCAAGGATGACCAATGATAGGAATGTCAGTCTTTAAGGCCAAGTATGCTTTGATTATGGGTACCTTTAAACGAATATTTCTAGAAAACTGTTATACCTAGCAAACTCAAAAAAAAAATTCTAAGTATACAAAATATGTTCTGAGTTCTACCGTAGGGAAAGCTTGAATACCCAGCACGTTCTTTATGATAAAAAATACTAAAGTACGTTCAATTAAAACACTAATACCAATAAATTTCTAACAGGACAAACGATAAAAAAACAAAATTTAAACATTATTAGTAAAATATAATTATACAGGGTTGGCCTTAAGCATTTTTGTTTATAATGAATAGTTTTCTCATTATAAATAAAAAACTAAAATGTCGCTTACGACAAAAAGTTCTGCGCAACTAAATGACAATCATCTTCCTTACTCTGCCGCTTTAAGTCGATTCTCCTTCTCACAAAACAGTGTGGGGCGTGACGCGTTGCGTTTGGCATTGCACTTGGCCTTAATATAACACTTGGCGATCGAAAGCTGGTGAGGGCAGCACGATTCTCGCACTACAGTGCAACGCACGAAACTTTGCCGCAGTGAAGTTCATCACGAAAGCGTCGCAATGGAGTAAAATAGGAACGCGGCGGAGAAGAAAGAAGGGTTGGGGATCGTCATACCTGTGCAGTGAATCATTCGCAGCCAATCCAGAGCGGCGGTTTCGTGCGTTGTACTATATGTATTTATAAAATATTTTACACAACAATTGTGTTGTCTGCGCGAGCCGAGTTGCGGGCGCTAGTCCTGTGTAAATTAGTTCCGTAATCACTATTCACAATCTATGTCAGTTTTAAATTGTTTTTTTTTTCAGATCATGCAATTTTAAATTCATTTTAAATTATTTGAACTATTTCATACAGGCGTAAAATAATGATTCCTAATTTTACAGACGGATCCTTTTATTTTATCTATGTAAATATAAATATGTGTAACTATGTATCTTTCGAATAATTCTCAATATCGACGTCAATGTCGAGCGTCACGTTTGTGATTATTTCTTTTTAGCGTCTTGGCCAGTGAATCCTTTATAATATATGATACTGAAACGTTGTCAGTTTGTTTTTATTTCATACGAAGTTTTGAACTGATCAATTTAGAATTCTGCGCACAATGTGACTGTACAAGAATAAAACGGCTTTATCTTACTTATCTTAGATAAGTTGATTAAAACAAAGGTTGTAAACGATTATAGCTTCATCTGAATTGGACGAGATCGAGTCTGAACCGAAAGCGCAACTGGAATCAGAACGGGGAGCAGAATTGGAATCCTAAATTAGAACAAGATTCAGATCGGACCTTAGGGCGAGACCTACATCGGGACTAAGAACCGTGATTAGAATTGAAAGCAGAATCGAGTTCGGAACCTAAATTGCCATCGGTATCGAAATGACCGACGTCCATGTGATAAATGAAGAAATATATTCTATGTTGACCCGGGCGAATCCACCGGTGGTAGGTAGTATATTACATACGGGACGTCTCAAATAAGCAACTCGTCGCCGTGCAACGCACCATAGATATAAGGATTACGTTTTATTCACTTCACGAGATTATTTACGCTCACGTAATTTCATGGCCCGTCGCTCGCTGCGAGTTTGTTTATACAGTGTGTATCGACGTAGCATCTAAGGCCGCGACTGAACACGGATATGGCCATAACGCACATACTCAGCACATACTAGTTTTGCTGTGGCTCTGTTCGCATGGACTTGATATTTTTTCCCATCCTGACCGTACTTACTCTCAGGCGGCGCACGCGGTGGTTGGTATTGACTGTACAGCAGTTTAATAATTCGATGTGGTCTATGACTTTTCTCAGTGTTCAAAATAATTCGGTAATCATTTTGAGCTAGCGCTGAACTTAAGTGATAGCTTAAAATGGTTGGCGAACTATCACAAAGCAAAAATGCCGAGTCTCATTATTTCAAGCAGTTTATCGAACGGAGTGCGCGCACCGATACGAAGTTACAATTTTAAAATTCGGTATAACGTATATACATATATCTATGATTGTCACACTTATTTTTTATTGTGAATTATTCAATAATACTTGTAAACATTTTATAGTATAAACCGACTTTGGTACATTTCCATGCTATAGGATAATTCCCTCTCCAGATTCGATTCTGTATGTGTAGCCAAGGCATTGATATGTAGCGTCATATTTATTGTGTACTAAAAAGTACAGAAAATATTTTTTTCAATTCGCAACTGCCGGACCCGCTTTCTCGGACATATAGTGTGTATTTTATTGTATTTATTACATATTTATTTACTATTCCGTCGTAGGTATATGCAATAGATACAGAAAATATTAAAGTTTTTTGATTTACAATGTAACTACAGTTTTCGAATTGTAGAAAATCTATGCCCTAAAAAGGATAACCTAAGAGCATAGATTTTTCACAATCAGTAATCCTCGATTGTTCAAGTATACAGAGATTATAAATGCATGGATAGGAATTTTCAACATCTGAAACCTATGATTTAAAAAACCGTTCTTCACCATAAAGTCCTGCAATTTAACGCGTCCGCCAAATATATTGTATACATTAAACCATTTGTTAACACAAACATTGCGTGGGACCGCGTTAATGACTGTCGTAAATCCAGACCACTTAACAATTGAATGAACTTCTCTTTTTAGATACACAAGTATAAAGAAAAAAAACATACGTGCACGTACTTATATCATATGAAAGGTTCAGATGTTACAAAGAATCTGAAAACACTTTTTGGTAAACCGTCGAAAACCATCGTTTTCCTAGGAAAGTTTGGAAAAACACCTGTCCTGTCCAATAATTCTAGAGTAAAATTACAATATCGGAATAGTTTATTATCAAAAAATAATCATTAAAATTTCGACAAGCTTAACACGAGGAGCGGGGGTGTCCCTTTAAAAATTGACCATTTTGAAGTTATTCCTGCTCTAGTGAATGTTTTTGTGTGCGTAGATTCCTAATTTTTTATAACATTTTATGAAATGTAGTCATTATTGTTTATACCACATTTCGATCACGAAGTTGCAATATATATATTTTTAATCAAATTTATCTCAAAGCGCAATTGGGTTAATTTTGACTCGGTCATAGATATTAGAGTTTATCTTTATCTTTGTCTGAATTAGTCTAAACATCGTTGATGTCATCAATGTAGGTATTTACGCGCCATATTGAATATTCACAGCCAAGCGCGAGGGTGGCTGCGCTTGGCCGTGAATATTTAATATGGCAATACTCAAATGCAACAACTAATGAACAGTATTTCCCTTCCAAATGTTGTTGAACATTTTTTTTTTAATCTATAGCCTCAAAAGCCGACAAACACGAACAAAAATTTTGGTTAGCTTTGGATAAGAAATCTGAATATACGATAAACGCATTTTCGTACCTATAGGCAAGGACACCGTCACGTCAAATAACGAGCACTTTGGGGATTATGTAGTACAAAAATTGATGCAGGCATACCTAAAAAAATAGGAAGAAATATCACTTCGCAGAACATTTTTACGTCCCTGTCCCTTGCTGAAATTTTAAAATCAAAGAGAACGAATATTGTTGGTATCGCAAATAAACTCGACAGGAAATACCTGCCTGCGTCAAGCAAGCAAAAAAAGAGTTGTACAGTACGGTGGTACTAAAAAACCGGCTAAGAGCATGTCGGACCATGCTCGCTGTAGGGTTCCGAAGCCGTTACTACAAAGAAATGCACTACAGATGAAAAAACTACGTTGTTACACTTTTTTCCATGTTTCCCGCACATAATAGATATAAGCACTTTAGTCGCCTATAACTAGAGAAACAAGTGGGTATGTCGACTGTTGGTCTTAAATTAGTGTAAACTAAGGTGCACCAGTATTAGTGCATGTTCATAAGTCCTTTTGTTGAGAAGTATTTTATAATAGTTCAAATCCTCTTTTATAATAGTTCAAAGTACGGGGTAAACGTTGTGGATGAAATACCTCGCAAATTAAGTATAAAAGCCCCATCTAGGCGTTGTCTACTTCACACGTTCTATAATTTGCTAGACTTGACAGCAATGCTTAGATTTTGTAACGTGACATATATTCAAAAAGAAATTAGCAGAAGAAGGTTAATCTTACAATTAGGATAAGAACTAGCCGAGGCGTACGTGGCAGGTGTCAAGACAACGTACTTTGTTAAGTAAAGCCTCCTTGTGCCGGTAACAAATCGGATATAAAATGCTAAATTGTAGAAAAATGCACATCCAAAAAGTTTTCTACCTGCTCATTATGTATTTGATATGGAAGAGTAATTGCACTACCTTTGTTTTAAAATTTAATTTAATTTGCACCTCGAATTATTTGTGATTATGATTTCTATTTTAAGTCAAAGTACACCAAAAATATGTGTAGTCTATAATGAAAATATGCTATTATAATTACCAGTTCTATTTGTAAACATATGTTCGCAACAAAATAAAAAAAAATGGCCAAAATTGATTCATTTGAGTTTCTAGGGTTGTCAAGTTTTTCAACGTTTGTAGTGTTATTAGTAATTGTCTACACTATTCTACTAATATTGTAATTGTGTAAATTTGTATGTTTGTTACTCAATCACGCTTTTATGGCTGAACGTAATTAGCCAAAACTTTACAGTAATATAGCTATACATCAGAATAATATATATGCTTTAATTTATAAACATACTAGTTTTTGATCGCGGCTTCACTTACGTGATCGTAGTAATTCTTTATTTATGCCGGATTGGTTATTAGTGACAACTCAATTCGTTACGTATTTTTTCGGTGTGAGAATATGGATTCTTCTGCAATGGTATTGAGAACGGGACCAAGATCGTGATTGTGATTGATTAACGTTATCGGTCAATATAAAAGATGAAAGAATTCATTGTGTGTCCGTGCGGGCGAAGTCGCGGGTGAATCAAAATCGAAACTAGGACTACACAAAGATTCCGCATGTATTGTATACGAAAATGTATAAAATACACGCGGATTTGGTGAGATGGAAACAGTTTATTTTTCACTTGTGTCACTCGTTTATAAAAGGTTTTTTTTATTTATATAATCTAAATATTTACAATGCCAATATATCGATTCAGTGGGCCGATATTTATCGTCCTACTCATCACGGATAACATTTAATGCTATGTGGGGTAAATAGGCAATGCTGTTTACGTTTATTATATTTAGTCTGAACTTCTGAATATGCCACTAGGGAGGACACTTAGGTTTAGGGATGTTTTGAAGGTTGCATTTCCTAACGTAGCATTCACGGCGTAGGACAATCTTCTTAATATTGTCCAGTACTTTATGTTCTCACATATCATAGTCGTGCAATAGATGGATAATATAATATAACACAGACACTGATAAATGATCACTATTTACCCGTTGTTTAAATATTTTTACATTACACATACTATGTTTGGCGTTCTAGACAGAGAGTTAAAATCCATTTTTTACATATGATACCATAGACATATGAGTACTAAATAAAGGAGAAAGTAAATTAGTATACGAATAGACTAGCGTGCTTATTCTACGCCACTGTGCGGCGGGTGGCGGGAGGGCGGATCTCGCTGAGGTCGAGGTTTCCTTGACCAATGTTTTTCCTTGATCATTATACGTTGGACGTTTGAGATTAAGGAAATTGTCTAACATTTATATGTAGTTTATGATAATACATTGTACTGTCATCGGTTAGTTTGTTTGGAGTCGATACCGGAATGAGATTCCTTAACTGATATTATTTAAGAGTTTAAGAATTTATTCGGTTGTTAAAGTATATTTAAATTTTCAATAATTTTCAGTTGCGTCGAGGTTTCGTCCCCTCACTCGGGAGTGAAGGTTGTGTTAGGGTAGTGACCCCAACACAATCTTTCATTTCAGATCAAGGTATTCGGGCTTCAAATCATTCACGTAGACGGTGGCCCAATGCCGATAGGGAACTTGACCATACCACCTTCATGTTCAAGTTAAACTACTCGTTCCAGCACAGAACGAACAATAGCGGAGTTATCAGGCGAACATGGAATTACGACTGAGCTAAGAGCGTGTGGGAAATCGGTGCTTGTAGTTCTCCACAAGTTATTTTATTCCGTCATGCTTAAGGGTAGAACTTCTGAAAAATGGTACAGATGTGCGGTAATGCTGTACTTCAAAGAAGGAGATAACCTTTCCGAATAATTTCAAACTTATAACGCTTTCGAGCCATGCATATGCGTGGTTTTCGAGGGTTATTATTGACCTCCTTATTCGTAGGTTTGATGACTTCCAGCCATTGAAACAAGTTCGTTTCCAAAAAGACTGCAATACCGTAGACAATATCTAAACGCTTCCACAAATTATATACTATTATATTGTAGTCTGGAGAGTACAATCGGCAGCTGTGTTTGGAGTTAATGGACTACAAAAAAGTTTTCAATTTAATTGAAACCTGGGCGATCTTGCCTGCTTTTCAATGATGCCACATTGACTATCGCTATGTCGAAGTGCTGAACTGTTTGTGTAATAATGCCATTATGGCAGCTTGAGAATTAAATAATGGGACTCGTTTCAATTCAACCTCAGAATGAAAGCACAAAACCACTCCAACTGCAGGAAAGTGTGAGGCAGGGAGATGTATTATCTGCTAAATTCTTCACGACAGCATTGAAACATGTTACAAGCTTTAGTAGAAAAAGATACTACATCAACATCAACGTCGAATATGTACGTCACTCATCTTCGATTTGTGAATGATATAGTCGTAACGGCACAATCGATAAATGACCTCGGCACCATGCTCGGAGACCGCAGTAATGTTTCTTAAGAAATGGGTACAAAAATGAACACAGCCAAAACGAAAATTATATAGCACCTCCATGTTGTTCCCGCTCCGGTGACAGAGGAGAACTTTCGAATCGAAGTCGTTGACGAATCGTTTACGGGCCGACTGTAGAGTTAACGCATTAAAACATCGGTCACCCATTCTACCAGAGGTGAAAAAAAAAGGAGCCTAAAACCAACATGGACACGTGCCACTGATTATAACCGAAACAGCAGACTTCACAAATCATTTCCCTGAACAAAACTTCGTATCGAACCCGCTCTTAGGAGGATCCCACATTAAAAGTTAATATTAGACAGGAAAAGATACATTGGTTAACGGATCTTCTTAAGAGAAATTTGGTTTTCATTATGCTTGTCCTGATGCTTTTTTCAATCAAAAAAAAATTCAGTTTTTTGTATTTTAAAAGGTGCTCTTTGATGTGACACAAATGACAGGTGACACATCAATATAATGCAGGATTGAGCAACATTGATAATTACTCGAAATAGTACTTTTAAATTTCTTCTTTTTTATGATCCATCGACCGAATCGAGTTACAAATGCAAAAATGTTGTTTCTCTTTCAATCAAAACGAATTGTAGAGCCATCCGAATAACACAACATCTCGTCCAGAAGCTGTTATCAAATTACCAATTTATGAGGGAAATTCAAATTTCTTAGTAAACACCGATGGTCATTCTGAGATGTTACAAACCTTCCAATATCATTAACAATTGCAGGCTAAAGATTATGTGTAACCAAATTCTTTTTGCAATAGATTAACGAAATAAAGACGTCTAATTTTTCAATAAAAAAGAACTTTATTTTTACAAACCTGTATAATTACAAATTGCTATAAAACATTTAGCTTTTACGTACAAAGACAAATAGCTCATTCTCATAATTCAATCATCGATATGTTCTATATGTTTGCAAGGATGGAAAATTATAGCTTTTATTTTGGTATGTGTGTAAAGATGTGTTGTTGTTTAAAAGCTCTCTCGTATAAGACTCCCGCTTGTATTATTGAAATCAAGAGCGGGAATCGAATCGGATTCGATAGCAAAAGACTGACAACGAGATCGGCAGCTGGTCTAGAATCCGGTGAATATCAAAGACAAAGGAGTTCATTTTATGTCCACGAGCATGCAGCCGCCAGCGGTCGTAAGTCTTTATTAAAACAACAGATTTCAAAGACCTAACGAATCAATTAGTGTAGTCATTATACCATGTAGTCTAAACTGCGCCAGCCTTCCCACGATCGTTTAACTCCACAGACTCGCTTTAGGAGGGTCGGTATGTTTTGATTTACGTTACGAGGCCGTATTTAGACCGGCGTGGGCGCGTCTGTTTAAGGTGATTAAGTTTTACTGAAAATTAAATGGAAATTTGTGAGACAAAGAAATCATATTGATATTATTTCTTACCAGTGTTTTGTTTATCCACGGTCCCGCTTACGAAATGCGCAATTTAGAGATCGTAGTACAGTCATCCAATCAAATATGTTAATTATTAATAAGATTAGTATCGAAAATATATTATCGTATTGATATTTTAAAAAGGAGGCTCTTTTTTACTTATGTATTTTTTTATCAACTCCAGGATTTAAATTTCCGGATTGCTCTAGGCAAATGTATCTACTAGTCTGACCTAAGATGGGATCAGTATAAAATATCTTTGATGGCCTTATTATTTGTCCACTTCAGCGATAGTACAATGTTATATCAATTAGTTAGTTCTAGTTTTTTTTCATCACAACGGGCTCGTTATTAATTGTTGATCGTATTAATACAGTTTCATTTCTATACAATATTCTTAACAGACCGATAGATAATCATTGTTGTACTTCTGTATTTGTACGTTGTCGAAATTGACGTAACTGTGTATCAGTATTTGTCCGAAAATATGCAGACAGCGAAAAATTTTACGGCTATATAATATGTCTCTTTAATATTATTCAGGTTTTTGTCCGGCCAAGGTTTTTTGGCAGCGCGTGCGTACTTCTTGCCTAGGCGTGATCGCGCTAGACAAAAGGTAGACATGACCGCTGTTATAAATATATGAAAATACTTTACGGCTGCGCCAGTGTTCGTTCTGATAATAGTAACACGTCTGACGTTAGTTACAGAAATTATCGAGATAGAGTGCGATGGCTTACCTACATCTAAGGACTGGTTAAATGCCTATTTGATCAACCTCCGATCAGCGTACTATATATTGTATAAATGTGCAAGTTGATTTTCATGGGAGAAAATCCCCTAAAGAAGATACAAAGTCGATTGGTACATTTGAATAATCATGAAAAAGACTAGATGATCATCAAACATATACATATAAATAATTAATTATTGACTCGGAATCGCAAATTATACACTCGATATTTAAAGGTCATCTTAAAATAGATTTGTTTGTTGAACAACCGTTTTTTTTAAATTTAATACTTTATCTTTTTTTTAAGGGCCAAATGTTTGATTTTTTTTAAGATCTTTCATATGAATTTGCGATGTGAGTGACTAAAAGCATATTTCTCGTTTTTGGAGATGAGAATAGAAGTTAAAAAAATGTATATTTTTAAATGTCACTCGAAATAGGTGTTGTTTTATTGAATTATTTTTTGTTATTTGAGAGTAAATCAAAACATTTTGTTCTATAAAATTGTTTTGGTTTTTTCAGCACTAATTATGTGCATTCATACAATATTCGTTTAAGAACCATCAATTATAAGAGATTGTTATCTGAAAGTCAAATAACCTAAATAGTTAATATTTATTAATAAGGTCATTTCTGAGAATCAGGGAGGAAGTGAGTTTCGATACTAAAATAATATGTTACGTAATATACATTCGATACTATCGTAATAAATATCCGATACAACTATGTAATTCAAATTGATACAACTAAGTGACATTGTAATAAAGTTGACTACGGAATCCTTAAATAAATGAAATATTTTGTAATCGATTATTTATAGACATTGAAGTAGATGATTCAATTTATTTTTTTAGCTCGTGAGTTCAGTACTTATCTCGCACTCTCGATCTTAGCTATAGCGCACAAAACAATACACAAGAAAAAATCATTTGTTCAGTAAGATTAGCTCAGATATCCATTCTCGGTACAGTCGTGCAAAAGTCGGCATTGTTTTTTTTATAGAGTTCTTAAAACGTGGACAATTCGAAAGGAACATTCAAGCGGCCGTGGATGTGATTGAGCCCGAGGCAATATTCATGAAAATGTTCTCGGGTCCATATTTTTACATGAACGTATTAATGTCATTTCATGCACGTTTTTGTTCTATCCTCTTGACTCAAACCCCCCCACTATCGAAACTAAAACCTCGCTACGCGGTACTTCTCATCGAAGACAATCCTGCGAGGCAAGTCTTGGCTCAAACGATACCTTTTTCTCCGTGAGGCTTCGTGCTAAGCGGCTTTTGAAGGAAAAGTTTACATATGCAAATAAACAAATTTGTATAGGAAAAACTCTTTTAGTAAGGCGCCAATAGCTCGGATCTGTCTGGACGCAGTCAGATCGTTGTCCGGTGTTATGCACGTAACAATAGCGGCGTGTCGTGCCTTATTCGTCGATGCATGCCCTTACGCAGATAACTGCTTTCGAGATCGACACACATGGTGCCGAGCTAACTGCCGATTATGTCTGGACGCGTCGTACAACGCTTATGCGGGCAGCTGCTGTGCTGTTAATAGTGTTCAAGGCAGTGGCGAGGGGTGAGAAAAATATAAAGGGAAGCCGAACCTTAAAAAATTGTCAACATTAAACATTATTAATAAAAATATAACTATTACTACCGAGCTCCGTAACGCCCTCTGGTATAACGCGGAGATATTTCATTCGCCACTTTTGACATACTTGAAGTCAACGATAGAATACAAACGGAAGACTTCGAGCATGCATAAAAGCAGCTTTGAAAAAAGCTAATGAAGTAGTTTGTTTCCTTTAATCGAATTTATAGCAGCGCAGTGGATAAATGAATTAAATGAGATAAAAAAGCTATTTAAATTCTAGTGGTAATCTATGATTTTTCTTGAGAAAATGAGCTAATACTAAGTCATAAAAATTTGGCTTACTTTTGATTTGCAACAGTAAATGTTTTCTATAGATAACAACGCGAGATCTGAAAGCCTTTGTCCTGTCTGGCTATTCCTGAGGTACGTATGAATGCGTTTGAGAGCTGAAAAGATCGTTCCGCGGCCGCAATTGTTATCGGAAGGGTTAAACAGACATTACTTAAGCTTAAAATTTGAGGAAATGTATCTTTTAAGATATCTTTTTGTAAATGCAAAAATAACTCCTACATATCTAATCCTTTAAGCGAGGGAGACGAATATAATACTTTTAACTCATTTTTTAATGCATTTATGTCAAAAATTCGAAGAAATAATAAATTTAAATTATTTAGTTTATCCTCAGGAAATTTACGTTCGAATAAATCATATTTCGACTTACTTAGTAAATCTAAAAACGACAAATTGCTTAGTGAACTATATCTGGTTTGAATTTGATTTTAAACATTATCTACAATTTCGATGAAAATACGTTTATACTCGCGTTTTAAGTCTGATTCTGAGCTAAATAGACGTCGGCGTCTTCGTGGAGGCTCACTTATATCAGTGACACTGTCGTAAATTTCGTCAAACTTATTAATGAAATTACTCTCAAACCAATTTAATAGCGATCGAACTTCGCGAATAACGATGTCTATATCACTCTGTTTATTTTGTAGGAAAGCGAAAGTAATGTCTGTTCTTGCAAATAATTCAGCTAAAGTATGCAGAAAAAAGCAAAATTCCCCATCTTCTAATGTCATTAACAAACTTTCTGATATGGCAATTGATTCAGAATCCCATTCCATCGGATTTTCTATAATTATATTAAATGTTTGTATTATGTCGGATCTACAGTTACAAATGACATTAATAATACGAGAATGATACTGCCATCGAGTTTCTGCGACACCAGGCAAACGACGATCTGACGTTAATTTTAAAAGACCCGAACGTTTAGTAGATTTATTAAAAAAAATTATTATGAAATTGATGTGGCCGAAAAATTGTTTTAACTCAGGAATATTTTCTAAAGATCGAGATAACACTAAGTTAAGTACGTGAGCATAGCAAGGAATAAATACAGCCATTGGACATTGTAATTTAATTTTTGTTTGTACGCCGCCCTATACTTCTATACTTAATTCGACACGGGAATGATGCTATATGCAAAACCGTTTTTTATTCGGATATAATCGGAAATCTCCGCTGATCGAAACGCATTATTATTTACATAATGATGTATAACACAAGAATCCGCAACCGAATATAACACCTAAGAGTTCACGTTAAAGGTGAAATTATGTTACACGAATTACAATTGCGTCATTTCGTTGTCTAAACGAAACTCGCGACAAACCGAGTTATTCCCCCGCTCTCCCGCGGCTTACGACGGGCAAGCTCGCGGGCGCCCGCCATAACGCTATAATACAACTGAATATGGAAGACTCAACATTTCACATTGATTACGACGATAGCGAACATTCTGAATTTGGTCGTTTAAATAACTCGGTTGCTTTCGAGTTATTTGAAGTGTTTTTTATATAGGGCTTACGTTACTAACGTAAGAAGGCTGGATATTATTTACAATAATTATTGAAAATTAAAAATAATTTTAAGTGTCTGTATACTAAAAGGCAATAATTTATTTATTTATTTATGCATATCAAATATTTTATGAAAGGGAAGCCGATAAGAATCGAGTTCTTAGGAGCCGTCGCCACTAGTTCAAGGTTCTATCGAATAACTAAGAAAACGGGAATAAAAACTCGCATTATTTTTTAAATATATCAGTCTTTTTTCCATACACTATAATGATAGCTTTGTGGTCTAGCAAATAAACACCATTTTCGGTTTATCAACCTATAGTAGTACACGACTTTATATGAGCTTTTCGCAAAAGAGTCTTATTTATTAACTAATCGCCATGCTGGGCAGGCGTACGTGCGTCCTGGGCAGACCTCCCGCAACAGCGCCGCTGCTACACAATATTATTTAGATATTTTCGATGTGTTGAAACTCGCTTTTTAGATTTTGATTATGATCACCACGTTTTATTTGCATTCTAATTTTTTTTTTGTTTAAAGCTAATCTATTTCGAAAGAAAACATTACGATGAAAAGATGACGCTTATGAAATTGTAAAAAGTAATAAAGGAAGTGTCGAATACTCACCTTGTTCCATAGATATTTTCTATTTTTTTATTTTTAAAACAAAAACATAAATGCGATGCATCGTTACGTACGTACGTATTATTTCTTCGCGGTTTTGTTAAAAGTTTTAAATGGAATCGTGCTACACACTTCGTGTATTATATTTTTTTAATTCTTTATCTTTCGTATTAGGTCTTTACATATAAAAGGTTTTGAAGATTAAGATAACGAAAATTAAAGATATTAAAGCTAACAGAAAAGTTAGTTGTAATGTTTACTCAAATATATGTCTATTCAACTATACTATAACAAGAAAACGCACTGCGGCATGCTAGAATAGTCTACTTTTTTTTAGCACTTTTTTTGTTAACTTATTGGTCGCTAAGATAAATCAGACTCTCAACACTTAAACGCCCGTTATTCACGAGCGACAGTTCTAGAAAAGTCTTCAATTATATAACAGAGTCGTAAATATTTCACCCTTAATTGTAAACAAGGTAATAAATATACCATCTATGATCATAAACGCAGCAGTAGACAGCAACCGAGAATATTTCCAACAATTAAAATTCACTGCTTTTATAAATGAAATACTTTTACATTTTCGATTTAAACAATATTGTTATATTCTATTATTTTTTGATTATATTATTTTATTATTTTGATTTAATAACTCCATAATGTCACTACAGCAATTAAAACTTATTGAACATTGGTTTCGTCGTAAAAAAGTTGTTTTTTTATTTTATTGAACCAAAAGCTATCTATATAGCTAGTAGTTTTCAGGCCTATCGACTTAATGGCTGAAATGGTGTATTTATCAACTCGTTTGGCACAGATAAGAGTTGCGAGCGACTAGCGTTATGTATCAATGTGGTGCCAATAACTTGCTTAAAATGAATTTTGTGAGCATTTAAAAGTCGATATTTCTTACGTTTGCAAATAATAGATAATCATCCATAATTTTCATTGAATAATATAATATAGTATTATTTAGACTCTTTGTCAGATGAGCAATAAAGAAATATTTGTTAACGATGAAATCTTGGACGTGTAATATAATTTTAAAAGGAAAGCGATAATGCTTTGGATAAATGAATTTGATGTATTTTGTACTCCATTCCATTCGCTTCTTTGACAATTTCCTACGTTATTCCGAAAAATGAGAATATATAGTGTTAGAGATGTTAAAAAGGATTTTAAATACTTCTAATCATAACCTCTTTTTGGCGGATGGACATTCCGCACGGGAAAGGGGTTTAAATGAAAAGTTCTCATCGTTGCACTATCACATGCACGCACACACGCACGTACGCACGCATGCTTACTTGCACGCTCGCATACGCACGTACACATACACACACACACTTCCCTATATAAAGAGTTATTTGATAAGTACTATGTGAGCCTAGGTTACCTGCGTTATACAGCCATCCGTATCAAGCGACTGCCACACGATTCACCTACGCACTTGACCTAGGACTTACCTGAGGACCTCGATGGATCTCCTATTCCATTTACATTTATGAGGCGAATATAAAACAACCACCAGATAATAATACCATTTACTCTGCTTAATGGCCTAATTCAGTGCCCGCGTCGTTTATCTCTTCCTAATCCTATTAAACTACCTATCTCTCTCTATACGTCTTTTCACAACAGGATGATGCAATGTCAGGCTAAATTGCATAATGCATATAACATGCTATTATATACATTCATAATACATATTTTCATGATAATAATATTCAACTTTACATATCGAAATATAAATTATCTTTACATATTAATCTCACTATAAATATATTTATTATGGGCACAATCGCCTATAACTATAAACAGGCATTATTCATTTATTTATATACAATAACAAATTATATTACATTAGTTTTACTTTAAACATGTATAGACGTGTGACGATTAATTTATATAAAAATATCGTCGTCCGTCGCAGTCTTCCTTACAATGTCTATTATTTTGCGTTCTGAATTGTACATCTTCCTTCTTAAAAGTATTCTTGTGCGATATCCGTATGCGTGTGCAATGTTTTAGTGTGCTTGTAGAAGTCTAGAAGTCCTATCTATCGTGCACCTACAGTCGTCTCTAAATGTTGTTAAAAAAAAACTGAATGCAAACATTTAAACGTTTATTTTACGAGATCTATATGCTATTGTTTATGGCAGATATATTTGACAAGCTATCCCAGAGTTCTTCCAAATGAAATATTTTTAAACACAACTAGGGTACTCAAACACATACGCAGTACTCGAGCTGTTGTTCGAGTTTGTATCTATGAAATTTCGGTGTGGCTTAGCCAAGATTTAATCACAAGATTTAGTGTGCAAATAAGCATAATCAGCATATAATATAATATATAACTTTGTTAAAAATACAAAGTGATTTCGATGCGCAAGCCTGCGAATACTGGTTTGTCAAGTTGGGATTTAAAAGAACGTCTTAGATCATCGACGTGCATTTGAGCAGAGACTTGTTTTTATTGATTTTATTAATATCGAGATTTTGTTTTTGTTTTCCATTGGCTTGCGCGCAGTTGGCAGAATTAACTCGTTTCTAAAAAACTGTTTGAATAATAAAACAAAACTGTCGCGTTTTGCTCAGTTCGATCGTCGAGGTTACTGCAGATTTCGTTTTGTTTTTAGAAAAATAAACGAATTCCATCTAAAGTCTATATTGTTGTTAAATCTCCATTATTCGCTCATTACATCGTTTCTAGTGATCCGATAAATTTTTAATATGTTTATATTTCGTTGTAGATGTATCTCTAAAAATATTAATAGTAATTCTCTGCTATATCTCTATTTAAGATAAAGAAAGATATGGCATAATACCATGTTGTAAAATGATTATTCGTGATCATTATTAAACTCCGTTCAGAGATCGACATTTATACACACTAGTTATCCTTTCCGACTTTGCACGGATAGGCCGTGAAGCCAGCGCAAGTTATTTAAGCCGAGATAATTAAATATTTACAATTATATTAATTCTTAAAGATAATCCTGCTAACATGCAGTTGTCTTAATAGAATTGCAACGGCGATTGAGGAAGTAAAGTAAAACACAAGCGAAGATGATACTGAACCAATTTGGAGATTTTCGGCATAATTTTGAATTATAGAAAATAGAATAGTCTAAATTGTGTGCTTTTTATAGTAAAAAAAATGTATAAAATTGTAATATAAGGTCGGGGACAAAGTTTTTTTCGTGTTTTGTGTACAAATTCTACATAATTTTTCATCATATTTTATTTACATTTAATTATATGTATTATAGACATTTTTAGACTTCTCATCAAAAAAGTGCGACAAGTAGTTTTGACAGTTTTCTTTTAGTGTTTTAACCTAACATTACCTAAAGAATTCTGAAGAAATCGAAACAGGCAAAAATCTGAGAATGCAATGTCAGGGCCATATGGTAGATGCATTGATTTTCCAACCAAACTTTCTCAATATTTGCTGAGTGGCTAAAGATGTGTGTGATCTGGCGTAATCACGGTGAAAATCGACAACCTTTCTGTTAACAGATTCCGACCGTTTTTTCTGTATTTCTTGCTTGAGTCTCATCATCTGTTAGCAGTAGAAATCTAAGTTGATGGGTTTTCCGGGCGTTAAAAGCTCATAATGAATAATTTCCAATCTCTTTCCCATCCAATCTCACCACACACAGCATATTATCTTATTGCGAGTTAAACCGGGTTTCGCTATAGTCTGGAGCTTTGTCGCTTTTTGACCATGATCTTTTTCGCATGTTCTTATCGTAGATAATCCATTTTTCATCACCAGTGAACAATGCTTTCAACAACGGTTTGGTTTCATTACGTTTCAATAGAGAATCGTAAATGAGTATACGATTCATTACATTTCTTTCAGTGAGCTCGTGTGGGAGCCTTTTTTGTATGTTCAGCCTTTTTCAAATGGGTCAAAACTGTTTTGCGGTCAATCCCCAGCTCTTCAGCTATGTCGTAAGAACTAATATGCCGATCTTGCTGTACTTTTTCCAAAATGGCATCGACTTCATCCGTAACAGGTCGACTAGGGCAAGGTTCGTCTTGCTGTAGTCGACTCTTGCACTCTTCGAAATCAAAATTACCGGACTGAAAACGCTTGAACCAGTTTTGTGCTACTTTTACCGACACTGCATTAGGTCCATAAATGTCACAAATTTTTTTCGCGGATTGTGTCGCATTTTTCCCCTTTTTTTTTGTAATAAAACTTTAAAATGTAACGAATGTGTACATTAGATTCACTCGTTTTGATGGAATTTTGCTGTTTTCCGACTTAACTCGACGAGCCGAGTTAGATCTACTTTAATTTCAGCTACCGAATGGCCTTTTTATTACTTTTTAATTATATATCTTTTTTTTTAATGTCGTCTATTTGATGGTATCAAAACTAGTCAGATGCAAACAGCACAGCCAAAGAGACCCCAACCTAATATGAAATTGTATTGCCGTGGTAATGCCAAATGTAATTGACCAAAAATTTAATATAACACATTTATCTTTTTACGTGCCTTCAACTTAGCCTCTTTCGAGATTTTTGTGAGAGTTTTTTTATCAAATGTGCAAAATGAATTCTATTTTGGCAAATGTGACAAAAAGTATTTATTGTATTTTATATAATATTTAAAGTTTAGTACATAATATAATGTTTAACATGGCTTAATTTTGTCGTTTATCGATATCAGTAAGCTTATTTTCTCAAAGAGATTTGCAGAAATGAAATAAAGTTGCCAAATGCAAGTGAAAGTAAATGAAAAAATAATCATCGTTAATGCGTAATAATTCAATTTCTTATGTAATATTTACTATTAGAAATCAATGCGACCGAAAATTGACAATACTTGCGATAACGCTGTCAATATGATCAATATTAATTCAATGCACTATCCTGTGGTAACAAATCGTTCCCACATCGAGTTCGTAACGACTTAATTTTTATATCTTTATTGTGTTAGCATAATAGGGCACGGCTAATAGGCAATCCACCTCGTACTGCGACGTTTTCTACGAACAACATGGCTTGCTCATAACCAATTTTAATTTACTGTTCTATACTATGTGCCGGTTATTCTGGTTCTTTTGTGAATTTCTCTATTTCATATTCTGTTCCGCATTTTCTATACGTCCACGTTAAATCCAAATGCGAAAAAGAAAGGCTTTAGGAAATCGTATTTTCTATGCCGTGATGGCATAAATATTGCGTTCTTGAGCTTGCCGCATGACGTCATCACAAGGAAAAGAAACGACTACTGCGCCTTGAAAACAAAACCTATTTAAATTAGTTGCGTAACGTAACAAATAAAATTAATATTTAAATAATATAAAGAAACTGTATAAAGAATTGTTAATTTTAAATATCCATTGTCATATATAGTTTTTCAAAAAGGATAAATACTACAAATTGTGCCACCTATTTTCATTCCTATCAGGTTATTTTTCTAAGAACTTGAAATAGCATAATTTTTAATCATCATCAAATTTCATATTCGTAACTTCAAAAATTACGCAACTCTCAGACAAATTTTTATCTCTTGAAAATAAGGGATAAAAAGTTCTTATCCTCGTTAGGGAATATAATATTTTCAAAGATTATGGAGCATTCCTGACTAATCATAAATGTTTAAATATTATATAATAGTGGTTAAAACATGAGGTATAATTTCTTATTTAAAATATTGGGGTTTTTTTATTGCAAATTGAAGTTCGTGATCCATAGCAAAAATGGAGTTTTTAGAGCGATGATTTTTAATAATTCATAAAGCCTCGTTTTGTCGTCTTCAATGTGCTTTTCCGAGAGAAGCGTCCCATCCGAGCATCGTGAGCGGCGGTGCGCTGGGTTCAATCGTGCTCACGTTTATTATTATCGTGATGAGATTGCTGAAGGTCGATTCTCAACTGCGATCACTGAGGAAAATGTGGCCACTGTGAGGCGGTGCTAATTGAAGAAAATTGACGTGTCAAGGACAGTTAATGCTGTGTAGTGCACGTTCACAGCCATTTTGTTTGCCTAGTGTTCTTGACAAAATTCGCGCTAGACAACATTGCATATTCTCTTGCATCGGGACAATGCGTTTTTGACATCTGAAAACCTCGGATGTTCGTGGCCTGCACGCATTCTGAACTGTGCCATTCTGATATTCTCCAAAAATTACAGATTTAAAGAGACATTTAATATTTAGTCAGAGAGTCAGAAGAAGCCGTTATAATTTTCGGCTCTCAGATTAGTGGGCCTTACATTTCAAAAAATGGTTCGAGCGAATGAAAAATTGTATAAAGTGTAGAATATTGTGCAAAGCAAAAGAAATATGTAAAACATATATTCAGTGTGTCTCACGTAACCGTTCATAAGTGAAGCGGATATTGACGCGAATGATTGTTCACCCGAAAACACGTTTCGGCATAACAATACGTAATAATGGGAAGTTGGCGTTAGATATAGCCATTGTGCGCGAGATTTCGCGGGATGCGTAGCCTATTTTCAGCGCCAAGAGATGACAGATCACGATGACAGCGGCGTTCCGTGAAATCGATCCCGCGACCGCGAGCAGCGTGCCGTGTCCGCGCGCCGGCGCCGCCCGATCGGTTCCTACAGTGTTTGCGTGTAGCGCGAGCGCGGCTCTTAATTGACGATTGTCTCGCGTGCCGTATGCCTTTGTTTATTGATATCAATTTGTAGGCTTTGTTCGTGTTTGACGTTTCAGCAATGAATGTGCGCGGTCGCACTGTTTTTTGATCGCAACGCATATTTATTTTTTTCAGCCAGGTGTTGCACATGAATACTGTCGGCGTAATTAGTTAACGATCAATGTTTTAATTAATAATTTGTTTCATAATTCGACAAACTACTCTTGCTATAAGGTAGTCAGGGTGGTTACACTTTGTGGAAATATACGATTTAAAAAGAACAGCAGCCAAGTTCGTTTTGAATTAGCGATTTGAGTGTTCTGTACTATATATTTGTTTTATTATTTTTTTATACGTTCTAACGACATTATTTATATGTAAATGGGGTTGTCAGAGATGGTTTACTGGGTACGCATCCACGTTACGTAGTTTGTAAGCCAACATGGTAGGTTATTTCTTATTCTCGAAGTTTTCTTTCAAGGGATTCGTTGATGATGTCTTCCTTCGCTGTTAGCGAACGGTATGGTTTTTGGTATTATATATGTGTTTACAAAAATGTATACCTTTCGTTCAGTTGAGATCCTTTGTGATCCCTAGCGAGCCCAATGGCGCCCACTTCGTCGGTTTCTAGTATTAGCACTTTTCCTTCAGAATTTGCACTATAATTACACCAAATTATATGCTCGTGTGTATTACTGCTTTTATGATAATGTAAAAATAATAAACGCTTGGGAAACGAAAGATTTTTTATGAGGATCCATTTTTCTAATTTTTTTCGTAGTTGCCGTGATTCAATAATTGTCTTATTACCCTTCAAAAGATGAAGGCCTTTAAAGGTAGAGGAGACACGGACAGACGGTCAGGGATAGGATCTTATTGATACCCATAGGAAAGCTGTCTTCGGATTTTTATAATGAACATATGTATGAGCTCCGTTGTCAGAAAAAGTTGGAAATAATGTATCAACATAGGCTACATCATGAGTTATGTCCGCGAAAAGTGTTCTGTATCTACTGAATCGTGACGAACTTGGAAGTGAATTGCATTAATTACAAAAGATTTTGTCGAACAACTAGTATGCCGAAGGTTGAGGATTAGGTGCTTCTTAAGAGGTAAAAAATTTTTCATTTTGATGTGTGTCACCCTTTTATTCTGTTCTATGATGCATAAAACTAATGTGTAATTTTTATTTAATTTTAAAGTAATATTTAGAGGTCGCTACCAGCGAATGATAATAAAAAAATAGTATTATAGGAAATTCTTTAATGACGTAATAAAAACAAGCTTATACAAATTATGTAACTGTTAGTATAACAAAAAACAGCTTATGCTAATAATGTAGATTTTTCGTATCAGGATACATTTGCCTGAATTTTTACAACCAAAAGAAGGAATTGTTTTGTTCTTCGTCTGAAGTAATTATTTTATTAAATTCCTCAATCAATGCGACACCGCGTTCCGCAATATCGTTCACCACTCTCATAGAACGCACTATTTCTCTAGAAGCCTTGTAGTCTTCATCTTCTTCCCAAAGACGAGGTTCTTTTGTAGAAATGTAGACGGAATTCCCAGGATTGTAAAAATCTTAAGGTGTTGCTGTTTACGAAATTCTCAATACTTTTTCTTCGATGTGACTAATATCCAAGGTGATTCGCTTTGGGCTATATTCTGAACCTTCTTCACTCAGGGCAATTACCATTTTTTGTTTGCATTCAATCGAAATTTCGTCATCGAAAAAAGCAAACGCAACAAGTTCTTCAGAAAGATACCATAAATGCCCCAGAAATTTCGTTAAAGCTTTTTTGGATATGGCTTTATTTATATTTTCGAATTTCTTGAGATTATTTAATAGCCATAAGTCATTCCTTGGCGCTGAAGTTGCCAAGGGAGCTTGGTACCAGCATCTTATATAAATCATAACTACAAAAACACAAACTTCAGTAATGGCTTTGAGTTCTCTCTTTGTCATTTTAAACTGGTCTCGGAACATAAAAAGTTTAAGGCAATAAATTGCTTTTGCCATCCACCGAGCGCGATGAAGACCTGCTGGAGCTCTAAATGATATCCCTTTATTAGGAACACCTCCCAAAATATTATTGTCAGTGTCAAAAGTTCCTTGTAATCGTCACGTGGTTGATAATCATTTAACCTTTTTGCAAATGAAATTGTACTGTCTGCTATATTTTGTACGTATCTTAAAGCGTCGGGATCTGAAGAAACTATACTGAACTTACGCTGGTCAATGCTAGGCCAAGCAGATCTAAATCGTTTGAAGATAAGTATTTCTGGTCCACTTGAAGGGCCTAGTGCTTGAACTACAACTGCTTCTAGCACTATTTCCATTATATGGTGACGACAGGCCAACCATAGAGCATCTTTTCTATCTTCTGTTCTAATAAAATGCAAGCACCTGCTCTTAAACCTGTATTGACCGCAGTGGTGTCGAAGCAAAACATTTGATTTTGTCGCCCAAGTTCCAAGAAACAATAGTGTCATAAACAGCTGAAGCACACCTCCCCAGTTCCATGACTGAGTTTTGGGACAGCCAAAGTTGATCTACACCTTGTCCTGACACTAAAATAGGAAGGCGATCCACTGTTTTGTGTCCTGTTATGTCTTCGATCAGTTTGCCGTCCCAATGAACAGTAAGAGGCGTATTTGGCTGAAATTCTTTTTTAGGGATTCCGCTACTTTCCTTTGCTTCATACGTTGGCGACGAACTGAAGACGAATTTATATTGTACTTTGATGGATCGGTACCTGCACTTTTAGCGTAGATGTCAAAACAACAGTTGCTTTTCTGTCACTAAGTTTAGCAAAATCGAGGCTTGCAGATAAGCGTTCATCAAAGATGTTCTTTCTGCCGCGTTTTCTTTTAGGTGGGACTTCTAAATTTGCCGTTGAAGGTCCCGCCTTTACTGAAATTTCTGACGTCGAACTTTACACTCATAATCACTACTGCTGCGAAGAAGACAGTATCAATTTTCTCGCAGGGATTCAGAGTAACTTTTTCTCGATGTAAACTACGTTGAAAGCGAGCGTTTTCTCCTCTTTTCTCGCAATTTTTTCGAATATTCTTTGTCCACTCCACCTATAGTGCCAGGGCGTTCTCTTTTCTTTGCGCAATCAAAATAGTTTATCTTCTTCGATGGTAATCTTATTTAGAGCATCAGCGTGAGCTATGTCAAACAGGTATTCCAAATTATCTTGCCACTCCTTTCTTTATTCCGTAGACCTTCAGAACGTTTAACTTTATTTTCCTTATTTTTTCAACTTTTGCCACTCATTAAACTTGTTTTCTATCTTCTTTATAACATCTTTCTTTAACTTATTGAATTCCTGCTCGTTCCCACAATGATATGACGTCACTAGCAGCAGAATTGGCCGAATTGCGATTTGTTTGCTTCTTTACGATTTTATAGTGAAAGAATAAACACAACACTTCTTTGTTGTTGGTAATTTGCTTTGAATTAAGTGGTCAGACGTTTGTCCAACTAACCAAACATTTGTTTTGTTTCTAGTCAACAAAAGTGAACTAGACGTGGACGCCATGATATAACAAAACGCGGTACGGGTCAAAACACAACGGAACGTGCACTCTCTGTCACAGCATATATGTCACTGCCTGCCTAATCCAGTTGTGACTGGAATGTGCGGGAGGGGAGAGGGGTGGGTACGAGTGTCCTTGTATTGGACAATGCGACAAAGAGTTGCTTTCCTATGTTTTATTATTGTAAACAATGTTTATAACTGATATGCACACAATGAGCTGCAAACTATAATTTTTACGATTTTTTCAAACTTTGACAGTAGGTAGCGACCCCTAAAATTCAATCTAAAAATTAAATAAAAAATGTGAGTTCGTTTTGTAGATGATAGAAGCGAATGACGGGCTGACGCAGTAATTTTTCAAAAATCGAAAAATAAGAAGCACTCTATGAGGATGGTAATCTTTCTTTATTTATTTACCGAATTATTGGAAGTTAGTAAAATATTTTTTATTCGTTATTCATCAATTCTCGAATAACTAAAATTTTCAAGTAATGCATTTTGCAACGTCTATGGAACGATGACATTGGGATTTTTATTATTTGTATTTATGTATATGCTATTACATTTCTACGGATTCTTTTACAGCTCGAAGGAAATATTCAGACCTCGCATTAAGCCAAGACTACAATAATAAAATGCTTTTATTGTCTCTATTTTCACACGCTATCACGAATGCAAGTAAGTGAAGCGACACACCATGCCGAAAATACTCAACCGAAATTCGACGCGATATTTTAACAATAACCATAGCTATTGCAATATTTTAACAATAACCCGCAACAGATTAGTATGTAAATTATGCCGCAAATAACGAACCTATATTTATTGTCAAACAAGACGTTGTCTCGATAAAACGATACGACAACGCTACGTACTAATCAATGCGAACGCTATCGCGACAGTGAACCGAGAGCGTCCCCACGTCGCTTGTCTCGTCCTCGGTGCGCCGCGGTGACGGCCTCACGCGCCGAAACTCCGGATTCACCGTCGAAATTCGGCCGCGTATTTTCGGCGCGGTGTGTCGCTCCACGCACCGTATCAATCACTGGTGTCGTCGCCCAGACGTGCAAAGTGACCGTATTTATTGTTTGAATATTCTATATAGGTATCAGTACGGACGTAACGATAATCGGTGCCGCATCGTTTTGCGTGTTCGGCACTAAAAGTGAAGGCGCGTAAACGAAACGTGAAACTATCCACAGTTGCTTTGAACTGCTGTGCGTTTCTTTTAGCACCTATTAAACGGCGAAGAAATAAACAGAACCGACTAGTCGACTAATAAATGTTAGAGGGAAAACCCGTTCAGCGTCGAATCTGTGATTATTTTTGTTGTATGAAGGCAATATTAAGATTTTACAACTGCATGGCATACACCTCGCCCGTGAATTATTATGTGTGGCGGGTGAATGCGTGTGTTCGTCGAGAACGCAGCGAATGCCTGTGAATAAAATTGACAAGTTTTCGTTTAATAATTTTGCTACACGAAAAACACATCTTGAAATGTGTTTTGTAGCCAAGTTTCCTTCCGAATCAAGGTTATACATCGCATTAGACCATTTCTCCGAGAGTGACGAACTCTTGGAGCCTATACGTTTTGGAGCTCTTCGAGTTCAAAAAAATAATTGCAAGTGGTCATCAACTTTAGGAAACATACCCATACTACGTGACCCGTTCATGGGGGGAGGTCCGCAAAATTCCACGCTTGGTCACAGAACGAGGGGGCTTAAGGCATTGCATTGCATTCATTTTGTGCGTAAATTTCATTTTTTGCTTCATGTTAGATTTTTTTGGTTATGAAAGAACGTATAATTTGGAGCAAAGTGATGTATAGTTTCCATTCTTTTAGAGCACATTACTCGTAACACTTTTAAAATGGTTCTATAGTGCGATGCTTGTAATTAATTTCATCTCCGTACAACCGGGTGGCGTGGCCGCAGTAGTTTCGCGGGTTTATGGCGTCAGATTCGTCCAGAATAAATACCAATCGTCACGTTCGACGGCGAGCCACGCCGTTTAGCGATCTGGAGGTGTCGCATACGCGTTACGCTGCGCAGCTTGGCCGTGCGGATTTCCTGTTAAAATTTGTTTTGAGACTTTCACATTTTTAGCACAACCTTTTTTTTTTGGATTTCAAAGTACAAGCAACTGTAACGGTAATACGATTAAGTCGGTACAAAGTCAAGGTGAAGTTGAATGTTTTCAACCCTAACAGCGTAGCTAATGTTTAATCGCCACAAATGAGAGATTGCAAGTGTTATTACATTATCGATGGTCAAACGAGATTGCTATTGCTATAATTTTGTCTTCTATACACCGAGAGAAAAAAAAAATAGTGAAATACATTGATCATTACTAAAATACGAATACAAATTTTTAGATAACTCTATACATTATACTTACCACATTATAAATATTAATTTGTTTCACTAATTCTGGCAATTGTTAAAATGGTTTTGTTGTATTACATTTCGATATTAATCAACTGGTGTAATGGAATAAATATTTCCAAATAAACTTTAATTTTTAAAACGTGAACTTACTAATAACAGCAATTACAGTCATATTTTAATTTTGGAAAAAAAAATTCCCAGTGTTGGTATGCGTAAAAATGTTAAAATTATATTCGAAAAATAAAATTTTAACAAATATTAATAATAATTTACAGCGCGGTTTGCTAAAAATAAAGAGGCATTTTCGGAATATTTTTGTATTGATTGGAGTTCTAAATAATATTATAGACCTATATGTGGTATTTAATGTTTTTAAATACTTTTAAATTAACTCCGTAGGGTGCTCCGACTCTTAAAACTTACGTCTGCGTCTTCTAAGTCTTCTTCATTGACCATTACCACAACGCGCTGTCCTCTACTAAGCATCAGGATCAGATGAGATCAAGGTTGTGATATTTAAGGCGAGTCCAAACGCCGTGTTTACTCTTGAATTACACAACGCGATGGCTCTTTCGGTGATAGCATCGGACTGATGTACCCATGGTTGTGCAGGCAAAGGTTCAGCTCAAACAACGGTAAGAGGGTCAAAATAAACATGCAAGTTTTTTACGAGCATAGAACTCTTACAAGGGCGAGCGGAGCTAAATACAGGCGCTTAATAAAAACATACAGAATCCCACTTGTAAAAATTAAGAAAACGTCTTTTTTAATATAATTTTTTATAACATGGCCGTCCGTCCGTTTGTAGATTTATAATTTTAATATATGTAGCCCGTGACGGACCAGGCGCACGCGTATGGAACGCTTACCGGCCCGTTTTTATTTTTGCTGATCGGTTGACTATTTCGCAAGAGCGGCGCCTCGTCAACTTAAGTCGTCAAGGTAATACCTCTGAACACTAGGCGTCTATAGAGGTGCAGAGCTTCGCAACCGATATACCGACACGTATGCTCTGTACTTTAGTAGACTAGGTAGAGTACCGGTGTAGTGTAGGCTGAATGCAGCATGCAGCTGGCATTCTTATACTATTTCTTGCAATTTCCGGATTCGTCCTTCAGAGAGTGACTAATTAGACGGGCCGAATTTAGACCAATTGAATCGAAGCGGCCCAGACCTCAAAATCTGTCCTCGAAGGGAAGCCGTACCGTCGAGACAGCTATGCTATTATCTGGCGCCCGTGAACGACTACCGTCAGCGTGAGGGCCGCCGGTGCCTATGTTACGTGATCGGCCCTCTGAAGGATTACCGTGGTACTAGACTGCACACATGTTCGATGCATTTCGGAAGCGAAACTCATACAAACTCATATCTTTATTTACAAATAAATCTATATGTACAAAATTATTATATAATGCACATTTTTACAACAAATGGCACCAAAAAAGCGATGTTTTCTATATATGACCTATGTTTATACGACCTATAGGACTGAAGAGTAAAACAGTCAATATGTTTACGCCGTGTGTACGTCGGGGTGCGCAGGAACGTTTTCTTCGCGAACATAACCCGTCTACAAACTTGTGGCTATAAAAAAAAAATGACCTCGAGAGCACACAAATGGCGTAACATTTTCGTATTTACACTTAAATATTATTCCAAAACTCTGCCCAACCGCCGTCACTGAGTTTAATAACAGCTAAAGTTGTCCTCCGTTTCAACGGTCACTTACTGACAGAGACTAGGGAAATATTTAGTTTTTGGTTCACGTAATATTCATATTTTGGAATACGTCAAAACTTATTTCGAAACGCAGTCGTCATATTATTATTACAGTTCAGATACGACTTCTGATAACCTTGAACAATCTAGGCGTCGTGATGACGATGACGGAGCAACGGAAAATGTATTTACATACATAAAACATAAGCACGTATAGCGCGCGTCTCCGCCGCCGTCGCCTCATAACTAGGCTGTGGGGAACCGCGCCATGGCGCAGGCGGTTGCCGTGTCTTTCTTCGGGGTAATGTATTCTGACGGAAGTAGGCCTTTAATAGTGCGCGTTTAAGTGCGCTTCTGTAACAGTTGAGGTTGACGATTTAAAAATAGTAGTCTGTGGACATTGTGTTTCTCAGTGTGCTCGGGCACAATACGGCCTGATGCTATCTTCTTTAGACGAATCGATGTCGACGTTTGCGATGTTATCGGAATCGTGTTGACTTGTCTATGATGGTCGGTTGCACCAAAAACAATATATGTAATCGTTTGACATATCAAGTCATGTAATATATTCTTCGGTCGTTTTAAATATAACGGGAAAGTAGCCATAGAGCAAGATAATTTGTTACCTTCCTATACCTTACATTTTCAGTTGCCATTCAGTAAAGTTTTGAAATTACTGCAACCCGCTGACAGTGCTACGGTGACCGTGTGATAATGGCCCCGTTTCGTTCGAGGTGAATATGAGAAGAGTAAATACCGTCAAAATGGAAACGAAAGGAAGATTCTCGCTAAGACTATTTCTAAAGTTCATACATAGCATAGTTCTCTAACTGCGATCTGATATAAAAGATTTCAGTTGATCCATTTTCTGATCTAGCATTCAATGTTTAGCATAACTCTGATGGTGATGATTCTTATGAATGATATTAGAAATTGTTCCTGCAAGTCCTTTCGAAGAGCGTCATGTACGGAGAGACATTCTTCTATTGAAATCCCTTGTCGCATGAAAGTATTTTCTCTTTATTATCTTCTTAAATCAATTCGTGGATTACAATAAATGTTCTCTCATCCTTACGAAATATATTATGAATAAAGTTTCCTTGTTGACAGATCTTTGTAAAGATCTTGGTCTTTTCTATTAGTCAAATGAAGCTGTTTCGTTTGTTTTTATTTTAAAATGCACGAGTGAGCATGTGAATGACCCAGTGGCAAGACAACACCGTCGTTTATAAACACACAGCACCGAGAGTTGCCAACGTATGGTCATTTTAAAAAAAGTAAATAAATAAGTTTAGTCAAATTTCGCATTTTTGGAATGCGCTAACGCATCTTAAAAACTAATTCGAATTGAGGATATCCGAATCGTATGCTTTAACCATATTGTCCGCAGTCGTCTGCACTTTTACAGACCCTCGACGGAATATTTTGTGTACTAATGTATCATAAAGACATGCTAGACTCGATGTAATGTAACACTAGATATTCATTGTGTACGAACGCATAATGGGTTAGCTTATTATCCGAAAACATAAAGATCTCTATCATGTCCAAAAGATTGCCTTATAAAGCGGCCGCCACTACGAACCGCTACGGTTGTATTTCGTTATTTTATTTATCAACGACTACTACTACGTGCAATGAATAAATTATTAAGTGATTGCGTTTGTCACACAAAAATCAGCATCCACTGCTGATCTGACACTACTGAAATTGCACACCGTTGTTTTGTTATATCATTTTGTCTAATGGAAAATGTGAAATATTTCTGTCGTGGTTGCTTTTATTATTATTTAAATAAAATAAATGCACTTTATCAAACGAATTAAACTTTTATGGAAATCGTAAAGTAAAATTATCAATAACTATATGGATTGGTAAATATGTACAAGCGACAAGCGTTCTCAGATGACAAGTCATAGATATGTAATCGACAAGTTATAGGCCGAGGTCGAGAAGACTCCGCTGCAGTACAACGCACGAAACTCGGCCGCTCTGAATTGCCTGCGAATGATGCAATGCGCAGATACGACGCCCCCCGACCCTTCCCCCTTCGCTCCCCGTTCCTTTTTTACGCCACTGCGACGCTTTCGTGACTGACTTGACAGCGGCAGTTTCGTGCGTTGCACTGTAAGACATTTACAATAATACAGTCGTACCACTTATTATAGACATGTGATTGAGTGTAACTAACCGCTATTGGTCATTATCAGCTAACAATACTTCGTTAGTGTTCATTGTTTTTAAAACTTTCACATGTATTCGAGTTTCATAGTTAATTTGTACTTTGTATCCGCGTTTTTTAAAAGCCTATTTTTGATATACGCCCTCGAGTGTCTCACGTATGGAATTTAAATTAGTCTGACGATCGTTTTCAATTGACGGAACTAGTAGCCACTTTACTGTCGGCATTGTCTGAACAGCGATTTCTTCACTCCAGTTCGATCGAGTGATAATTGTATGACGAATGGAAAAACCTGATCATTTGTAACTGGTTAGTTCAATTTCAAGGCTACAGGCTTGGACTGGCGAGAAAAAGCGGCCGAGTGCGTGTCAAACGAGCTTGTTTACTTATTCGTGTTATGTATTTGCATAAAAAATGTTTTTTTTTTTCTTCACAATTTGGGATCCTTAACGCGGCCCGACTTCAATGTATTTATTGTGTGTGCTGTTAGTTTAGATTTCTGTAATTATTACAGAAATCTAAACTAACAATACTGATACAATACACAAACAGCGCCGCTCGCTTCGGGATATCGCTTTAGCGATAATACACATTGTGTAATGAACGTTTTGCATTTTTATGTAACCTAGTATAGATAGTTTCAGCGATTTGTACAGAATTCCCGGTTATTATTTTAAATCCGACACATAAGTATCATCGTATTTTCGGGCGAATAAGTTGATCAGCTTAAATAATCCGTATATAGTCCTTCGATAAAGTATCTGGAGGGTCGCACCTCGCGGTTAAAATTTACACATAAGCAATGTTTATTCTCAGCGAGTAGATGAGATCGTTTTTTTATTTCCCTTTATGTGCTTCGTCTGAAAATTAAGTAGCACCGGCAGACAGAAGCACGACCAGGACGGCGGCCGAGATGGCACGGATACTGGAAGAAGAAAGTTCGATTTGGATTTTTTTTTTCATTTCGAAAGTTATAAAAATGAGTATAAAAGGAAGGAAAATGAAAAAAGAAATTGTATATATAAATTATAATAAAATCAATCGTAATCTGTCTACTCCAGGAAAGCCAATACAATAGCATTATAAATTCAGCTTGAAAACATTAATTACAAATAACAACCAAACGATACGTGCTTAGCTGTCATCAAGTTTCACGTCGACTGTTCTCGGTCGTTGTAATAATGTTTATTGCCTAAAAAAGTTCAAGAACAACAAGACACCTGTATTGAACAATTTTTATTTTCTAAAAGCTTTATATCTATGTCGTGAAATATTTGATAATTGTTCACTTAATTCTAGTTATCACAAGTACTGGATGCCCGAATAATCAGCTATTCGAAAGGTTTATTGACTCATAAACGTATAGTACAAGTACTATTTCAGTGCTATAAATATATGGAAGGTATTATTCAATCATATTGTGATACAAAAATGCAAAAAGTAATTTCGACGCTCTAATTTATCCAGTATACCCGGTAACCAGTGGCGATAATACTTTTGAAATCCAAATTGACATCCACCTATTTTATAACGCGCCCGACTGCTTTGGAATCTACAAAATAAATACGTGCTGTACCCTTCCGCTGACATTTGACGTTTCATCTATTAACGAAACTTTAACTTTTGTCTGTTGGCGCAAACTTTGTTATGGTTTTTATTTACATGTGACGTGTTATTTTCAAGTCTACCCTTAGAAGTTTTTGTGCAGCTCAAATGAATTTATTTTTAATTATTTAAGTGTTTTTGTTTGTTGATGACTAGCGTGTTTCATTTTGATCATATTAATTTTTAAACTTTCTGCAACATTAGAACCCCAAAAAAAGTTGTGTAAACGATCCAAATAATTTTTGATGTATGTGTAATTGTTTAATAAAATTTTCCTTTAGTAAGTTTATCTATTTTTTCTGATCGTAGATATCTGAAACTCAAAAACTAGAGCTGATCGATAAATTCCACTTATATATTTGAACTCAGCATGCCATTTATAGTCAACAACAGTTACAATGTTCCCGGCAACAGATACATTATAAACTAGGGTAATAATCGCTGCAAATCGTGTATTTGTTTTTAATTTTGCTCTATATCAGAGAGGCAGTACTAGAAATTAAAAAATTGTGAACTCTACTGTATAAGGCCGTAAAAGCCTGATTGGAACTTTGTAAATGATTTTCAAAAATACCATCATATTTCGATAACAAATCTACCATTCCTAAATAATTTCCCTCATTTAACGAAGAGATTGTTTCATCATGTCTTTGAACAGGTAATTCTTGTTTACCTAAAAACATTCCATACCGATAAAATGTTGAAAAATGTTACGATTTCTATCTGCTTTTGAATTGTGTTTTGGGAAGTTTGATTTATATCGACTGCTTAAACTTGTTTCGATGCGAGCTTTACCAAGAGTATGTAATTTTAAGCACGACTTTCAAGTGCTTTTCTGACTGGCCATGTTTTTAACTCATTTGTCAAATTATGCAAATCAACGTATCTGTGATTATTCCAAACCGATTTAATAATTGCGCATAAAATACATGGAAAACACAACAATCTGTTCTTGTGTTTGCACACAGTAAGCCAACTAAACATTCCAAAATATTTACTATTTAATTTATACGTCCTATTTTTTGAGTGAAATGTATATATGGTAACGGCCGGCCGGTTCGCAGAATTTGTAACTTTTCTGAATGAGGAAACTGATTAAATGCGTTTATACTAGTGTTTAATTTTAAAAAGTAAACATTTCCGTCACATTTCACAACTGTAACTAAACATTCTTATTACTTGCACGATAGAATAACACGAATAATATACAACTATCAACATTGTGGTGTTTACAAAAACAAGAGCGCCATCACTGTTAAAGATGGTAATACCGTATGTATGTATTAATTATAAAACTCTATTTAAAATCACAAAAGGGTTTAGATTACAAAACGATTTAATTTTGTCGGTTTCTCTGTCTAGGCAGAATCCGAAATTGCGTCTGTGTGCTATTATGTTTTTGATGCATACAGAACGAAATTTTGCGTATATTTGGTATACGTGTGTCTAAATGAAGACAAAAAAAAAAGATGCCTGATGCTTAACAGTGCCACCGTACGGTAATAGATTATATCGTACTACTTATGAAACACTAGAAATATTTAATCATAATTATACAGGACGCTTTTTTGAGTAATTCGTTATTGTTTATTTATATTCTCCTATGTTAGAAAATGATTTGATTTTTTAACAATATACGAAGCCAGGCAAAAGCTTTTTACCTTATCCCTATGGTCGCCACTGACTGGTCTAGAATATTTAAGTTAAACAAAGTCATATTATATTAATCTCAATTTTGTTATTAAAATACCTGTATAAGGCTGTCATGGTTGCCAAAACAAACAAATATCTAGAATTTTCTGGAGTAATTTGAGCAAATAAATTCACAGATATAAACGAAACACATTCAAATTCTCCCTTTTCATTCCGATTCCAGTTCTGCTCTCAATTTTGATCCCAGTTCGCCCTCGATTCTGTTGCTGGTGTCGATCTCGATCCTGATTTCGTAACCGCTCGAGATTCCAATTTCTGTTCCACCCATGATTCCAATCAAATTTTCTTATTTTTAAGGGTTTTTCAATTTTCTTGCAGGAGTCTTAGATATTTCCGGAATGAGAAGTAACTTATGTACATAAAATATGAAGCACAAAACACCAAATGTCGGACAAATTTAATCTGGTTATGCATATTCGTAAATTATATTTAAACATTTATTGATTTTATAAATATGCAATTTGACTTTGGTACAGAAATACACGGCCAATAATAGTCCAACAAAATATGAAATATTGTTGTCGTTAGCAAACTGACGCGCTCGAAATTGTAATTTTTTCGTAGGTAGATTTAAATGTTCATATACATGTATCATCTTTATACTTTTTGATTTGATATGCGATGTAGTAGTTGTCTCTTTCTGAGAATGGGTCGAGTTAAAAGTTCTAACTGTCCGCAGATAACTAATTCGAACAGCGAGTTCAGCTACAATCATACCGTCGCGTCGTTTCTGGTCTCACTTAGGAATAGCACGAGAATACAATCTCGGTTCAGTGCTGCATCTATATTCTTTATCGTCGATGTTAATTCATCGGTGGAATTCTATTCTTTTCTATGAGGCCTATAACATAGCCCAATCTTTGTTTTGATCGAGGATCGTTGGTGATATTCGATTTTTTTCTCCAAATGTAGTAGATGCGGGCTTCTCTAATCTAATCTACTATGTAATACATTTACCTTCTTGATGACGTCAATGGAATGTTCATATAAGAAATCTACAGATTTATAAAGTATTTTTAAATTATAAGAGTTTGTTTTTTATTTCCTGAGTATCTGTACGAAGCTCACTCGTGCTTTTCGTTGCTAGTTAACATTCACGAACAGTTCGTATTTTGAATTTCAGTAGTTGGTAACGTTTGTAGTTTCTTCGGAGATATCGTCATAGCGACGTCGCTTATTTTATAATTTTTTACATTGGAGGTGTTTTTATTTTTCGGCTTCTGAATCGCAGAGTGGCCCCTGTTTGTCTAACGACATCGCTATTTACAATTTCGATATTGAGACGATCTAATGCGCGCGCAGCCGCACCGCGCGCTATCAATGTCCCTCGTGCATAAATACCGAAACCGGTTTCGCAGGCCGGTTGCTGTTGCTTGCAACGCTCTGGATCGTTGCGAGAACATACTGTTTCAAAGTTGCTAGAAGTTTTTACTTAAGTGTTTTAAAAGTGTCTTTTAAAGGATGCAATTTCTGAATTTCGCTTTTTTGGAACGAATATCCTCGTGAGGCGTTGCGGAAGGGCAAAAAACGTCCGTGACGTTAAAAAAAAAAGCGTAATATTTTTATCTATAGTCTATGTATGACGGCTATACAGTGTCTAATGTATAGTCTACGTGATGACTGTTATTATTATTGCAGTTTGCTATTATTATTATATTATTCCACTAATACGATCTAAGCGTGACTTGTGTTTTTTTATTATTAAATTTTGTTCTATTTATGAGATTATCGAGTTTTTGTTTAAAATAACGATATTTAATTTCTCTGACATCAATTTAATTATTACTATTATTAATTACACAATTAAAATGAATAAAAATTAATTTTACTCATTTTTATTATTAATTGATTAATTACTTATAAATAAATGTTTTTATAATTGTTTGTTATTATTAAACAATGTCAAAGTTACATAGTATATTTTACTGTTTAGTTCAGAAATATGTAATTCCAACTACGTACAAGATAAAGAACGAGGAGAAATAACCGCTACAAATAATGTCGGTCGATGAACAATAATACCCAGCAATCAGTAATGCAGTATGTTTATCAAAAATTGAAAATTTAATTTTTATAGAGTATATCGACTATATTTATAGTCATTGAGTTTATTCATTTTTTTTTTATTTTTATTGATAAAAAAAATGATAAAAAATGTATACCCGAATAATTTTATTTTCTTTATACCTCGAATAGAACTTGAAATTAACGTTTTTATAATAAGGAATTTCGTTCCTATCTGGTGTCCCACGACACCACTTGTTTTAATATTTTTTGTATTTTTCCTCGTGGTGCTGGAGATGGAGTAGGTGGCGGTGGAATGTTTTTAGGGACCCTTCTGGGTCTTACCTCGACGAAATAGTCAAAGGCGAAGAATGTCCCGGGAAGAGCCGTCATTATTTAGTTATTTATTACGATAAATAAATTCTAAACAACTATTATATAAACCGTATAATAATGCATGGGCCGAAAATCCATAGAAGCGCGGCACTGAAGTAATGGGTCCGGTTAACCTAAGGGTTAAAATTTGTAAAGTTTTGAATTTAATTGTTTTAAAATGACGTATTTAACATGCCATACAAATATGAAACGTAAATTAATTTTCCGGATACAATTTGCCTGACTTGAGCAGACACCGAAAATGGAATACGACCGTTGACCGTCGACGCTCGAGCTGATCCTCCTTCCATAAGGTCTCTACTGGTTAATACAATTTCGCGTCTCTCTCGACGCAATCAATGACATTCAGGCTATGTGTGTAACCATACGACATGACTTACTCGCAATCGGCTATTTGGAAGCGTGAACCTGCGGGGTAACACCCTGAGCGCAGAAGCCGAACGAAGGCTCGGCGTGCTGACGGCACAGGGAATGGAGTGATGACGTGATCTGCAACGTACTTTACAGCTGTTGTGGTCCCATTGTTGAAAACTAATGTAAAATCATTTAAAATATGCCGCAAAAGATTACGATTAATGTCTTGTTACGGTAAGAAATCGTTCACCGTGTTTCTTCCACGCTCTCTCTCTCTTGCGCCCGGCGTTCGCAAAGCCACTCAGCACTCTTCTTTCTACACACACAAGAAATTGCTTCATTATTTTACTGTCAGGTTCACGTGTTGCCATGCAAAGCATAGACGAGCCACACGATATCTGCCCATTTCTGGGTCTTGCGTCGGTCTGCAACTGCGTAGACTACGTCCTGCGGTATCACCTCGGAGTCCTCCCATTCGCATTGACGTTACGAGTTGATCTGTGCGTCGAGGAACCGATTTCGAATGATGGGGTCTAGCATTGGTTACATTACACATCAGTAAAATTTCCTATAAATAACTTTCATTCTATGTAGATTAATAGATTTATTATTATTGTACGACTAAAGTTTGTTTGGCTTTGAATTTTTCAACTATATCGCGAACTAATAAATTTTACAATATCTATATATTTTTTAATTTACTACTTAACTTTATTGGGAAAAGAAGCAACTTATTGTATATGAATATAATTTTCGTGGTAACTTATTGTATAATCTCGGTGATCAATTGATAGTTTTGTATCGTGACTATTTATTTTGCATATACATAAGCGTTGAGGTGACGGGAGATCTATTTTTATACCCATACTTAGGTTTTTCCCCGCTAAACAGGTATTGTACTCCACTTGTTAATTTACGACATACAAAAACGTTGTATGATGTCCAAATGATTTATTAACAGGTTTTTCTTGTTAATCCTATATTAATATGGCGAATCATTTACTTATTCTTCTTTACGTAGCCATTGTGTTATATATCGATTTAAAACAACATAATAGGTACCACATGGGCAGCCGCTAAAGGTGGCAGGCGTCGATTCATATAAGAGAGGATTCTTTCTCTCACGGCCTGTTCTAAGTGGCCTCCGATAGCAGTCTGGTGATTTAAGAATCAAAGAACAGCGCAAATGTAAAGAACACAAATGTGGCACACAAAGAAATTCTATTTTTTTGGCAGTTTTGGGCGTGTAGTTAAACTTCTGCACAATTTGTCAATGCGAATCATCTCAATATAAATGTACAAGCTAAATAGTCTATGCGAGCGAAGGCACGGACGGAAAATAGTAACAATATGATAAATATTATTGTCTGTAATTAAAAAAAATGTTCAGTTACGTGATCAAAATCTCAACTACAAAGAAATCAAAATGAAAATTTGGATATAAATTGGTTCTTAAACGTATATTTGTTCTTATTACTTTGATTATTTTTATCTAGACCTGTATACCGACAAATGTTTAGATGTCCAAGAGTGTATAAATATGTTTTTATAAACTATTTTCTATTATTTCGACTTGCATCTAGATATATATCTTTAGTCTATTATGAACTGATTCATATCACAGTTTATTTTTAACATCGTGATTATTTAAAGTATTTCGTGTACAAAACTTTTATAAAACGTGCAATCCCTCGTTTCCAGTACTCGTGGAGGCGTGTCAGAGCGACTCGGCGTGCCTAGCGGACCGCGCCGGGCTGGAGGCGATCACGCAGCTGCATCGCCAGCTCGACGACGACGCCAACGGCAACGTCGACCTCAGCGAGAGCGACGACGTAAGATGTGCTACCACTCAATACTATACGTTGGACGACATACTCACCGATTGTCGCGATTACCATCCGCAAGCCCTTCCTCGCATCACATATCCTATCCCTACTCGAGATGCCAACGCGGCAACGCTCCGGGGTTCCGAATGTCTATGTGTGGCGTCGGCCGCTTACTCTCTGGTGGCTGGTGTGCTCGTTTCCTTTTCGAAAATGTTATGAGAAAAACGAAGGACAATTACATTCACCGTTTGTCGTGAATACATTACACGGTACGTGACAAATTTCAAAATCGCTGATTCAAGTTATCAACGAGTCTAAGGTGGAGCTACAGTCGAAGAAGATTTTTTCTAATATTCCTGAATTATTAGCACTATGCATACAAACGCACGAAATTCACGGCTCTTAAATTTGCCGCGTACTGTACCTAATTATACTTATTCCATCGGTTGACCGGTCCACTACTCATTTGAAGCATATAGCTACCTACTCCAGAGTTTGAATCTTTTGTAAGATAAGAGCAATAAGTCATAATATTTTGACCTTTGATTGTGATCTTTTCATACCTTACTTGTCAAAATTTTCTTACCTTTCTGCACCACTGATAAGTGTACTTTTCGCACACCGCCTCACATCAACGATGTGCTGTACACAATTTAAGTAGTGATGTATTTATTGCGTAAATAGTAAAAGTGGAACAATTTATTCTATTTCAGTTCTTACGCGAGGAGCTCCAATATGACTCCGGCTATGAAAAGCGACAACGGGCCTTTCACCACAACGATGACATGCATATATCTGTCAAGGAGCTGTGGGAGGCGTGGCTTCGGTCTGAGGTTATATATAATAACGTTATAGATGTTATTATTCTTATGTTAAAAATGCTGTATTGTTTAACGATAACAATTCATTGAAGAACAATGTGATTATCCAAAGATACAATAATACATTTGACACTATAGTAATGTTATAGACTTACCGCTAGCGAAGCTATAAGATGTGGGAGCAGGACAGCGCACATGGCGAGCTGTCTCGCTCTTTCAGTATTTCTGAAAGGCCATAGCGACGCTCCGCTCTTGAATTGACGTATTATACGATAAAGAAGGAAACAGGTTAAAAAAAAACGAAATAAAATTATGATATCATTCAATACATTTCAAACGTACATCGGTGATAAATGTTCGCCTGTGCCGTAGCCTGTGTCCCTATCGTCACCGACGTCAACGCGTTCTCGTAAATGTGGTTTTTCAAAACTCGAACTGAACTCGGATCACTTTAGGAATGCTTCTCTTTTTATATCAAAAACTTATACAGTATTTAAGAATGTTTATCTGTCCACTAGTTTCCGCCTGCGGCTCCGCTCGCGTACTCATAGAATTAATTCCTTCTAGAATCAGAATCCTTATAGAATCTTACGTATCGACCGTTGCGGCCCTAATTATGAACGACCGTTGTCCCGTTCTTCAGTTCGTTCCTGCTCCTGTCCTCGATGCCTCTTTGTCTCACACTCGATTCCGATTGTGATTCAGTTTTTAATTCGGAACCCGGTCTTGAGTTCAGTTGGTTCCGATTCTGATTCTGCTTTCAATTCTCATCTCAGTTTTATTCTGATCTCGGTCTCGATTTTGATTTAAATTTAGATGCTACAGTCGATTTCGGTCTTGGTCCCGTTTTCGATTTCGAACCCTTCCGGTTTCAACTCTTGATTCTGTTCCTAGAGTACTGTTTACAATTTCGAAACAGTTCCAGTTTGGATGATATCGGTGCAAATGCTAGTATAAAAATAAATTATGATATATTTACCGGGGATAAGCGTAGCTTTCTATGAGTGGATAAATTTTTAGAATTTAATAGCACAAATATGTAGATGAAGCCAAAGCGAAATGTTGATAATCTATTTTTTACTCATGGAGCTTTTTAATTTACAATCGTTTCAATAGTTCGGTTTAATAGTACAAATACCTAAACAACGTTAGACGCGAATGTTAGTTTTCTTTTACAGAAATCTCCCCATTTGCGAATACAACACATGTAGTTTCATAGTGTTTGGATAAATAGTTTAGTCAAAAAAAAAATGAACAAAATACATACTCATTTTTACAACTTATACAACCATTTTCCTTCACCCAATTGCGAAAGATGCGTCTCACCGCTTTTACTATGCAATATCTATATAAAATTTCATAGTTGTACCTCGTTCCATAAAAAAATCTCATATATTATATAAAAAGTTCAATCCTCTTTTGCTCTGATAAATAGCGATTTTCAAAAATTATTTCTCGGTCGATCCTTATATTAAACAACCTATCCAAATATATTTGGACTATCAAATATAAAAAGATTTTTTCAAATCTGAATGGTAATTATAGAGATCAGCTCTTTCAAATAAACACAAAAAAAAACTATTTAGATAGTTGCTATCAAATGCAAAGAGAATTTTTAAAATCCGACTGGTAGTTCCACAGTTTAGTGCATTAAATCCGAAAAAAATCAGATATGGCCCTTGTTCGACAATTGGATTATAAAATGCAACAAGAATTTTTCAAATCGATTGCTAGTTTCAGAGATGACCGTGTTCAAACATACAAAAATAAAACAATTATTTGAGATAACCTATAGTCTTCTTCAAAAATTAGTCTACCAAATGCAAAAAGATTTTTTTAAATCGTATAGGTAGTTCCAGAGATTAGCGTGTTCAAACAAACAAACTCTTCCGCTTTATATATTATTATATAAGCGGCGTGACGAACACATATCCCTAATGCACCTACGTTAATGCCGTTAACGACGTTAATGTTAAAGGTAGTAAACAACTTTCTTTTCATGGTCATAGATTTTACAGTTACTTTTACTTCATAAATAATTTTAAATGTAACACATCTATTAATAAAATGACAGCTAAACTCAACTGTATGAACTATACAACTTCGATTTTGTTCCTATGTTGCAGAGATATTTATATCTCGATTAAAATTATTATCAAATTGTTCTAATTATGCACGAAAAACCATGCAAAGGTTTGCCAGACATTTATTTCTGTCTGTTTAATTTTATATTGTTACAACTAATGATTTTTTTCAGCTGACTCAACCATAAATTAATCAATTAGCCAGCTAAAATACTTGGCTAGATTACAGCCGGCACATCACTGTGCTATGTAAATGTGCTTCAAAAACTACATTAAAGATGTGATAAATCAAAGTCAAATGAATAATTGAATATTATTAACTCTTGTGTTTCAATTAAATTCTGACTTCAGCCTAAAAAAATCTATGTATTTAGATAGACTGGTTACTTAGTTTGTACAGCTATAATAAAACAATGAAATCTTGATTAATGGTTATCCCTATTTTTTTTAATATTTGATTTTTTTAATTATGGGGTATTCTCTAAAGGAATTATGTGATGTAATACAAGGTTCTAACTCTACCACCATACCACCATTATGAATCTTAATTTCACCTATCATGGTGATGATTGGCTGTTCGCCACAATATGTTTTCGCGCAACATTCTTCCGCGCACCTCAAAATAAACTTCTATAAGTAGTGTTTCTCAACAAATGTCTTTTTAGAAGTACTGCATCCCATTGGCATTCCGTGGGTAATGGAGATCTGTTGTGGTAGGGTGACCTATATATTTTTATTCTTTCTGTACTATAAAAAAAACTTATACTATTATACAAATTTATAATATCTGGCTGTACATACATTTTCTTTTGTCAAATTTTGTGATACATATATCTTTTATAACACTCTGACCCCGACACCACCAATTTTTCAATCTATGCTTGTCTGTCTGTGTCTTTTTACAATTTAAGAACGGTATGACAGGTCATCATGAAAATTGATATAGAGTAAGAACATGTGACTGCACAAATGATTATGATCTGTTTATCCAGGTTAATCTACAATTGGCTTATCAATTTTATTGAAATTAAAAATACAAGTAGATTATGTCCTGGGTAAAAAGTAGGATACTTTTTATTTATCTATCTATTTTAATATATGAATCTAAATGCATTTTTGTAAAATTTTGTCTTATATATTAATTTCATGACGCATATAATGTATATTTATAATTTTTAAACTTTTGTTCTATCAGTTAGTAAAGTGTCTGTTTGTTTGTCTTAGCTAATTTCTGAAACGGTTGATTGGATTGTAATTAAATTTTGCACATGGATATCTTCAATTATTGTATTTTGCTCCTTTTTTTGCTTCCCTAATTTATTTATCTGATTATTATGAAACGGGAAATATGTTGTACTAGCAAAGGAGAACGTTTATAAAAAAGAAAACTAGCACTTTTAAAATAGATTATTAACATTTCGACTTAACTACATCAGCATATTCATGTTATTATAGGTTCTAAAAATTCTTACACTACAATAAGCTAGACTATCCCTAAATAATGGAGCCTAGACCGAGAGGGATCGAAATCGAGTGTGGGATTAACATTAGAATCGGAATCTACTTTGATCAAAACTGGGTTCGGAATCAATAGCGGGACCGCAATCGCAAAGGAGAATGAGCCGATTTGGTGTGGATAGTATGACCGGGAACGGAATGGAGGACTGTCGGGATTATGATTGAAAGTGTAATTGGTCGATATACAAGATGAAGGAATTTGCTCTATGGCCACGCAGACGGAGCCGCGGGCGAAAGCTAGTGTTTATATAAAACACCAAAAAGCTAACAAAACAAATGGGTACCATTAATTAAAGTAATCCAAAATGAAATTCATTATTTATATTTTTGGCCCTCTATCAATAATGGTATTCGAAAACATCAATTTCTCTAATATGTTCGAATTATAAAGGTGTACATATTAATATTCACTGAGAAATTAAAAGTAAAAGATATATGTGGTATTTTGCATATTATACGAGTTTATTGTTGCAAAACAGGTGCACAATTGGACAGTGGAACAAACGGTGGAATGGTTAACACAGTCAGTGGACCTACCTCAGTACAAAACAACCTTTCTACAGCACAGAGTCACAGGAGCCACTTTACCTAGGTATGAGATATTTTCAAAAAGAGTAAGACTTCTTTCACAATCTCCTTTTCAACTGACATTTTCCAAAAAAATTACTTATAAAATACAATTCTATTCCATATCTTACTTTTTAGTGGGTTTTAGCCCAAACAAACGTTAAAAGAAGAATATGGAGAGCAAATTTTAATTTGCTCTCCATATTCTTGCTCTTGGTAGTATAAAGCCGAAATACTGAAACTGGAATATTGAAATTATTTAAAGCCATTATATATGTCGTTAAATATAGAAATAAACATTAAGGAAATTACAATTTTCAATAGACTGCATTTGAATAGTCATAACTACACATACTAGAATGCGAATACCAAAAAACGGCGCATCCGAAATGCAGCCCCTACTAGACGCAAGCATGTGGTCGAGGAATACGTGAGAGCCAAGGAGGTTTCTAAATGGGCAGCAGCGGATGCCCAGACGACGACCTGGAAACGATTTTGCACAGCCCAGGACAGGGAGAGCATATGGAATGGTGTCTACAGGGTCATCAGGGACACGGAAAACCGGGAGGACGCTAACGACTCGGGGCAGACCTGTAGCCCGTACGAGTCCGCCGTCCTCCTGGCGAATACCTTTTTCCCTAATGACCGTGTCGATACATACAACCCGTATTATACGGAGTTAGAAGACGAACAGATGGGAGTGTCTGCCCGCCGGAGGCTTTGGATATCTTGTTCGAGATGGACCCGCCCTTCACCGGGGCTGAAGTTAAAATGGCCTTGAAGGCATTTAATCCCAAAAAAGCTCCTGGGATTGACGGGTTCACCTCGGACATATGCCAAGCTGCCATCATGCGGGACCTGGGATTGTTTCTAGCCATGGCAAACAAATGTTTGCGGCTGGGATACTTTCCCCGAGCCTGGAAGGTGGCGGCCATAAAGGTGATACCGAAGCCAGGTAAGGACGACTACTCCCGTCCGAAGTCTTATCGTCCCATGGGTCTTTTCCCTGTAATGGGTAAAACCGTGGAAAGGATGCTCGTTTGGCGCATCCAATGGCACGTTATGCCGAAGCTGCAGATGCGGCAGTATGGTTTTATGCTACAGCGTGGCACGGAGGACTCCTTGTGTGATCTGATGACACACATCCACAGTGAGTTAAATCTCAAACAGATTATTGTGATGGTGTCATTGGAAATCGAGGGGGCCTTCGATAATGCGTGGTGGCCAGTTATAAAAAAACAATTGCTTGCTCACAAATGTCCGATAAACCTCCGAGGCATGGTGATGGGCTACCTGCGAGACTGGGAAGTCGTGGTCCCCTTCAGAAGGGGGACTTCGACTTGTATACAAGGCTCGATAGCCGATCCAACCTTTTGAAATCTCGTCCTGGACTCTGTACTCCGCGAACTAGGGGAACTCGGCGTATACGTGCAGGCGTTCGCGGACAACGTGGTCCTGATGTTTTCCGGACAGTCGGCCTCAGCACTGGAAGCGGAAGCCACACAGGGCACTAGCCCATATGAAGGATTGGGGCGATCGGAATAAGTTCAGGTTTGCACCATCAAAAACTAATGCGATGGTGCTTACCAAAAAACTAAAGTTCGACGTCTCGATCACACGCATGGGCAACACACAAATTGCCCTGGTAGGTGAGATCCGCCTCCTAGGTCTCACGATAGATCAGAGGCTAACTTTTACACCCCATGTAGCCAAGGCATGTAAAAAGGCTGCCAACATCTATAAAGGCATAGCCAGGGCGGCCAAGGCTACTTGGGGTTTGAGTCCGGAGATAGTTAGGACGATATACGTGATAGAGCCTATCGTCATGTACGCTTCGTACGCTTGGGCACCGGCGGCTAGGAAGCTCGGCGTGCGAAAAATGCTCGACGCTTTACAGCGTGGTATTGCATTAAAAGCATGCCGAGCTTACCGAATGGTCTCCCTTTATTCCACGCTGATCCTCGCAAGGCTGCTCCCTCTAGATATACGGGTGAGGAAAGCAGCCAAACTATGTGAGGTAAAGCGCCTAAAAGAATTGGGGGACATTTGTGCCGACCGGGAGCTCGAGAGGCCCGTAGACTTCCGCGAATTGCCGCACCCTGTGCACACTCCCGAATTCGGGTTCGAGAGCATCGAGGACCTGGATCCACCAACAATGGACCGACTCGCCATCGTCGGGCCGCACGTATACACCGACGGAAGCCGTATCGAAGGCAAAGTCACACGCGGGTACCGCGGACAACGAGCGCGCTGGTGAGCTCGTCAGGAACATCGCCTTCAAGAAGAAGACGGCAGCGGATTATAATCGCTTTCCACTGTCGTACGCCAAAAAGGTGATCAGGGCGGCGAGCCTGGACGAGTGGCAACAACTTTACGCCGAGGGAAGCACTGGTGAAATAACCAAGTCCTTCTTTCCTCGGGTGGACGAGGCGTGCAAGGTCCTCTCACGAGTCCAAATGATGCCCCTTTTAGCGCAAACCCTAACGGGACACGGCGGATTCGCTAAGTATCTGAATAGGTTTAAACTAAAGAATTCACCGTACTGCGCGTGCGTCCCTGACAAGGTTCAGGACTTACTGCACGTTCTTGAAGAACGTTCAATCTTCGCGAAAGAGCGTGCAGAGACCGAGGCGGGCACCGGTGGCAGAATCGTGAGGCAAGGTTTCCCAAACCTCCTAAATGATTATCCAAACAAAGAATTGTTCCTGAAGTTTTGCGAACGGGTCACAAGACGTTGCAACACAGAAAATAATTCAAAAATATATACGGGAAATAATAAATGAACTTAGATATAAATAAATTCAACAAAAATGTTGAGAAATAAATAATAGACAGCCCATGGTTGGCGGGATGTAGTGCAATATTGTTCATAAATATCTATAAAAATAGAATGGAACTAGACTGAAATCTCAAATGTGCAACAATAGACAATAAGTAGATGTTAAGAAATAAATATCTATACAATAAGTGTAATGTAATAAAATAAATATTAATGTATAATATTCAACAATAACAATCAACTTTGTAAAAAAAGGAGAGCAATATAGCAGATAAGATATCATGTATAGATATAAGATAGAATATAAGCAATGAAAGAAAGAATACATGGCACCGAAAAGAAAAAAAAATAAAGAAACAAATAAAAAAATAAATAAATAAAAAGAAAAAAAAATAAAGGAACAATCCAGCACAATTATTGTACATTCCCTGCCAACCATTATAAAAGGCTATATGAAAGACCGAAGAATAAAACAGAAAAAGTATGTAAGGGCTGTCGCGAAATATACGACAGGGTAGGAATAAGAAAAAAAAAATAAGAACTACACATACTAACTATTTTCTTTACGTCTTTTATAGCATGTTATGTGACAACAGTTTATACTTCCTTTTTTTTCCCCAAATTAAATTTTGAGATAAACTAATTTATTAGATGATATAAGTGATCATTTAACTAGATAGGTACTGGATAAAATATATGTTAATGGTTAATGCTGTAAAAATATGTACTTTAATATTGTGTTAGGGATTTATGATTTTGTGTACTGAAAAAACAAACTTTAGTATTTATTAATTGGGGTATAAAATTTATGTATTATGCATAATGATAACTATGGACCAATTAGATGTATTTTCATAATAATGTCCTTACTTATTTTTTTAAATATCTTTGAAATCTCATTTATATTAAGTGATTTATTATAATGTTTTTATAATTAACAACTTGAAATAGATGACATATTTATTTTAAACTTGATTTTTTAATTTGTTTTTAAAGTTTTGCCAATCAATATTCATTTGTGCAGACTGGCTGTAAATAATGTGCAGTTCTTGACCAACGTGCTGGGTATCAAAGATCCTAAACACAAGCAAAAATTGGCGCTAAAAGCGATGGACGTCGTCTTGTTTGGGCCACCTAAAGGTATGTTTATGTATAAGTAAAGTAATTTATTATTGGAACTTATATGTTTCACACAGACTTTAATTATAGTCCATAATTCTATAACCTAAAATAAAAATACATTGGAAAATATTTTTGTTCTATAATATACAAATGTGATACAATAATGATTTAAATTGCATCATATATAAAATTGAAAATCAACTCTTACCGTATTTTTAATGAAACTTTACTATAAATGTTGCTTCATACTTATTCAAAATAGAAATCAAAAATTGTGATCTTACTATCCTATGTCCGAAAATATTACTCAAATAAATCATTGAGAAGTGGATTATTCTTTATAGGTGTTTTATAGGATTTCTTTCTTTCTTTAGGATTCTTCTATAGAGTGTTCTTTATAGGATTTATAAAGTAGTTATGAATGCATTACCATTACTTTATTTTTAAGAAATGGTAGGGATACAAATAAAAAGTAATCATTTTACTATAACAATAAATTAAAATTGTGTACTTATTAAGGGAGATAACTTCAATTCTTTCTTAATTTTACAGAGGGTTGAATGAATTTTTTTCAATGAAGTTTATGTACATGTTAGTACTTCAAAATTATTAAAATACATGTAAACTTGGTCATGTTAGCATATCAAATAGAAATTATAAATAAATTTAATTATTTTATTCAACAATTTTTTTCATGAAATAATTGACTAATAATTGTTACAAATTAAAAAGTATTAACCAAAGTTGAACCTTTAATTTTTTATGATTTATTTATTAGAGATATAAACAGGAGTTTCTTTCATTTCTTTAAATTATCCATATGCGAACATAGGGATAGTTTATAAAAATGAAAGAAAATTTTGAGAAAAGTCCTAATAAATAAACTAAAAAGGGTCTTATAAATTTTATAGCATTTTTTTCCTAGACTTTAAAATTGTTTTTTTTTTGGTTTTGAAAACTATTAAATGTTTAATTTTTTGTATAAAATTATAGTTATTGTATAAAAAATATATTAACTTATTACAGTGATGAAAATTTAATTATAGTCCATAATAAATGGTCTTTCAACATAAGTAAAAACATGCACACACACTTTGGCATAACCATAAAAAAAATTATCCGGAAATGGGAAAATGATTTTTCTTGGAGTTTTATGCCATTATTCTAAAATTAAATACTAAAGTACTTTATTTTTAGTTCAAAATTAGCTGAGAATTGCTTATATGTTTTTCATAAATGATTTTAACAGAAGTGTTTTTCACATTTTTGTGGCTACTTCACCATTCTCTTTGTTTTGGATTTTAGTACAACAATAAGCTTCTCCCCAGAATGATTTTATAAAAACGATTATAATAAAGTCTGTATGTGATTTCTATTATTTCTGTCAATTGTTTTTTCTTTCTTTTAATAAATGCTTTTGTTAGAGCCATCTTGTGGTCAACTTGGCTGTAGCATGAAAATGGGCCGGCTCGACCGGTAAAATATCGCACTCTCACAGAATACAAACGTATAGTTGCACTTTATGTTGTTGCCTTTCGTCCAGTGAGTGAATGTTCTGGTGGTCCACTCTATCACAATGGCCCACTCCACTCCTTATCAGATACTCCATTCCTTCTCAAAAGAACGGCAACGCATTGATGACATCTTTAGGTTTACGAGTGGAAGGCGGTGATTTCTTATTCTCTGGTAATTCGCATGAGCTTTAGAACTGCCATTAAAACTATTGTGTTAGTGGAAAAAGTAAACAGTTAAAGAAAAAAGTAAATAGGCGCGGATAAATAGGGAATGTAATGGATGCAATTGTTCTCCCTGAGGTATGACTGAAGCATTTCATTTTGACTAATTAAAAAATTTTGAAATATAATGATATCATTAGCAGTTTACAAGAATCGTGATTAAACACATCACTGTGTAATCTTATCACTATCCCTACTAAACGAAATCATATATCCGCGCAACCTTTTTATAAAAAATGATTTCATAAAATAAAATGTAATGATAAGCAAATGTTATTTACAATTAAAAGTTATTCAACATTGATATGGAAAACTATATTATCAATATTGATAAATTTCAATACTATTGTTCATTTTTTTTTTGTTAACACCGTTTCAATTTGGCTTTGACACACATCACTACCATTTGTATGATTTTTTGAAATAAATAGGGTACACCAACAGCATACATAATAATACTCTCATATTTAATCTGTTACGTAAGCCAATTTCAGATGTACTCGTAAATATTTTAAAATTAGGCATACAATGATATAAAATAATAATAAAATATTTTTTATTCATGCTAAGTTTGCTCGTATGTGGTTAATAATTTTCATACAGGCTATGTTAGGATCAAAAGCAATCATAAAAAAAATTTAAATTAATATTCGCACACTTGTAAATGTGCAGATGAATGAATCGAAGACGATGGACTATAAATCATTCTCACAATCCTGTTCGCTCTCTCCCGCACCCCCAAACAACATTGAAGCAGTCTTTTACAGCGGGATTGGATAAAAGTCGTCTATAGTAGCATCAGTGAACAACTTGATGCGCCGCAAAAGCACGGGAGCCCTACTAGGGCTCCAAAGATGTTGTTATATTGAACTCTTTGGGTATTGTATGTTTTTTGTATAAATCTGGCCCAAAAGCCACTCTTGAAGAAATTTTACTAAAAGCCTTAGAAAAGCGTTCTTTTACTTCAACGGTACATTGAGCAAAACCACAAGCAAATATGTTACCCCAGATCAGGTATGGGCAATATTTGGCATATTTTGGGCCAAATTTTAGTGTGCAAATACATTCGTGAGCCGCGTTCAAAAAGTAGTGCATTTTAAAGTAGTGTTTCAAACTAGTATTCATAATTTTTAGCGATCGATATTAGAGATGAAATTTTTCTAAATATCTTGCGGACTGGTGGTTGCCCACATATGCCCTAGAGAGACAAAGCTCTGCACTCACGTCCAATATCCAAGTCGACTTTTATATTTCGGTAACAACATGAGTCAAGTATTTCAATTGTATTACGGGCCTTAGTAACACCCCATCTCGTATAAGAGATTAGACCTGCTTTGGTTGCTTATGTGGATTTATACGTTTCTAATATGTTTGAATGTTTTTTCTTGTATTGTGGGAAAGAATTGAAAAATATATCGAGGTTTGGCATTGCTGTCAAAGTTTAGTTAGTTGTGTGTAATACAAGTAAATCTTATGGCTGGGTTCCTATCAACAACTATAACATGGTAAAGGAGTGATTTGCATCAATAACTTCATTGAAAGCTTTATAAAGAAATATTGCATCATGGACCTTACGGTGATCATGGAGCAAGTCTTTATGAAGAATATCGTATGCAGGCTATAAGAACATTTATGAGATCCCGTTTTGACGTAAATGCTACACTTCTAGGATTACAAACTACAGATGCATACTCAAGATAGCATTGGACTAAGCATAAAAAAAAAGTAATTTAGTATTAGGACTAAATGATTTCGATTTCCTTTCAATGAACGTTATCATATATGGAAATTTTTTTTAGTAAACATTAGATTTTTAACGCCTACCGCAAACAATAAAAACACCTAATCTGTTCAAGAGATATCGGAGAAATATTTTTCAAAAGGTTTTTTTTATGCAATGTTTTGTAAACTACTCTAACAATTAATTCCGAAAACTATCAAGTTGATTCCCTTAAGAGGCATCTTTGACCGTTACTAAATGCATTAAAATCGGTTGATTTCTTTAAGAGATGTTGCAGAAGAATTTGTTCAAAAAGTGTTACATATTTACAATATTTTTTGAACTAATATACTGATAGATTCCAGTCTAACCAGCTGTTTTGGTTAAAAAGTAACGTTGATAGTTGCAAAATACATCGTAATTGATTGATTTGTTCAAGAGATTATCGGAAAAAAGATTTTTAAAAAGTACTTTTTTTTAATAATATTTTTTAAACTACTTCAGTAGAGAGTAGTTTGACAATTAAAGATTGACGAGAGGCGAATAGCTGTTTAGATTTTGGAATGTAACTAGTTAACCTCATCTAACCAGTTATTCACCTTAAAAAACGACACCAGTTGTTGCAAAATACATCAAAATCGGTTGGTTCCTTCGAGAGATATTAACGAAAAATAAAAAAAGGGTAAATTCGAAATGCCCTTTTGTGCATAAGAAAACTGCGTCGCATGATGTAAAGCGTATCAAAATCGAATAACGTCTTTGTAACGTATCATAGTAGAGAAATTAAAAAAATCAATTGATATATAGATATTTGAACTAGAAGAACTCAGAACTTATTAGAACTATATATTGAGTTCGGAGAGGTTGAAAAGGCATTAATATCGATCTTTTGAGCGTGACGAGTTCAATAATTTACTGGTTTTATTTTTGAACACTGAACTCAAAAGTAGTAGGAAGTTTAAGAGATGACCTGTAGAGTCAACCGTCTTTAAAATTTATGAGGTCAGAATGCTCATAGTAACTGAAGGAACTCAAAGATATCACAGGGGAAAATTTTAGGGATGGCCTGCAAGGTCAACCATTTTACAGACTTTTCAGTAATGCATTCATCTAGAAATATAATATACTATATTAGCGGTAATACTAGAAGTTGAACAGGTTTTCTCTTAACATATTACCAAAATATATTCCCATTGTTACAAATTGACCCTATCAGGGTTTCGATGACCCAAAGCTAGGTTAGTGCAGTCTAAGTCTGTTCTTCATTCCAGCCATTTTCCTTCATCACAACCTAAAATTGCAATTTATATGCAGATCTCGACGAGCTTTCATCGAACGGAGGAAACTTCCCAAGCCGTAGGGTCATGGGTGAGAACAGCAGCTACGGAGATTCCTTTCGAAACCTTGCATTCATATTGACATATACTTTCTGAGACTTGTACAAGCTGCTTGTCGTAGCTTTCAATTTTTACGATATGGCTGTGAAGTCGATCATGAACATCGTTAATTTATTACTACCACCCAGCTTGTATCTGCATAAAGGACATTTTCAGCTCTTCTTGAAGTTGAACCTGCTCATGATGTCGGCCAGTCTGCTCTTGAGTCTGTCGCATAGCTTGTTCTTCTAGTCGAAGAAACTGTTTTTCCTGTTGGCAGGTCTGCCTTTCCTATCGGCGGACCTATTTCAGCGCCTGTTCTCGAGCCTCTTCTTCCAGTCGACGAACCTATACTTCTTGGCCGCGAGTCTACTCCTTGATTTACATGAGTAGGACGACCAAATCAAAAGGCGGAGCAGCGGACCTCTCCACCTCTCCATCATCCATCTGCTGGGCCACACACTCGGACTTCGCGTCATCCTTCCGACTTGTTCACCTTTCGGCATCTCAGTCCTACTTCTAACACCAAATGTTACAAAATTACCCTATCAGAGGTTTGAAGATTGAAATTAAATAAAAAGAAATACGTAAAACACCACAAAAATAAAGAGTCACAACAAATCGCCAAGGAACCAGTTGATCGCTTGTCTTTGATTGCACCGATTTGGGAATGCTCCGATCGCAAAAATTAAACTTCTGCATGCCGCACTATTATATATTTATACTCGCCAACTAGCCTTTCAGAAAGTCTTGGAATCATCCGGAACAAACAAGTAAACATGTCACGTCTGACATAAATAAACAAGATTTATTTCCTCTTGAAAGTTCCACCTCAGAAAATAAATCCATTTAAAAATAATCCATTTAAATTGTAAACAAAAATGAAAAACGTAGATAGAGGCAAAAACCGACGCGCGCGGCTTGCTTTTAAGAAATTCTATTCTAGGCTTTTTTTTTGGGCAAGTATTTTGCCATTCTATTTTTAACTTGAGAGCACAATTAGAAACAGTATTGTTAACTTCCGGTACTTTGTACTGTGTTGGTGAAAAATATTAAGGTACCTCATAAATAATGTCGGTTTTTAGGTTCTCCTTGTTTTTTAATTAATCATATAAAAAAAGAACCTTAATATTCAACGTATAGCCCATTGTTTTCTATAGTCTCAATCAAATATCCTTATATTTAGATGCAAAGAATTGCCGCACTGCAATTTAAACATCTTTGGAATCGGAATCAATTTTTTTCCACGAAAGAATTTCGCTATTGATCGGATTGAATAGTAGTAGTCGGACGACGCAAGATCCGGACTAAATGCTGTATGTGTTAGGAGTTCAATACCACCAAGTTCTTCTATTTTCTACCGCGTAATTTTCGCAGTATGTGGTCTAACATTTTCATAATGTAAGAGCATTCGTTTTCGGTTTACTAAACATGGATATTTCTTCAACGAAACCTCATACATTCGTGTCAGTTATGTATGTATTTCGGCAACGATAGTTTGACCATCTGGAGTTATTTCAAAATACACTAAACCTTTGTAGTTCCATCAAACACATAACAAGACTGTTCGAATCAATCTCTCTTCAGAACGGGTTCAGGCAATTGTGTTTTATCTAACCACTGATTTTCCATGTTTGGATTGTTTTGATAAGTCCATTTTTTCACCGCTAGGAACAATTCGTTTAATAAAAGGATCATCTTTAGGCAGGGCAAGGAGCTGTTTGCAAAACTTCTACTCTACGTTTTCCTTGAATCTTTTCGGAACCTAGGAATCTATCTTGACCATTTTCCGCGAGGTATCCGTTATGTGTGCGTGCATACGCGCGCGCGTGGCGCATGCGCTTCGAAGAGCTTCAAAAAGCTCTTAAAGTATCTTTTGGAGAAACTTATGAGCTCACATTCAATAATTTAATGCTAGATATATTTTTGAAGACAGCTCTAAAGTAGCAAAAATTTTCAAATGTTTTGTTGATTTTTGAGCTCAAAAATATAATGACAATTTTGATCTTTGAGACAACTATGTTTTTGAACTCTTGGAGCTCAAATACACATCAATAAGTATCATAGCGCGAAATTTTAGGGATGGCCTGCAGGGTCAACCGTTTTACAGATTTTTTTTTAATAGGCAAACTTCTCCGAACTTTCTAAACTGTAAGGCTATTTATAAAAAGGTTGCGCCTGGTGCCTTCAAATTAATCAAATAAAAAATATCTTTATTTCATAGGTAATAGAATTATAATTGAAATACGCCATTATTGTATTTTTTGGTATTAATATTACCGGCCATTCCAAACGCTGATTCAACCTTGAGAAAAATAGGTAAAAAACTCAAGGTTTACTCTTTTTTGCTCAAAGCTACAGAACAGATTAGTCAATAAAACTATTTTGAAAATTACATAAAACAACCTTATAGCCGAGCAGTTCAATCCCACGGTTTTTTTTTTCGTTAATATATTTAGATACGGCATAATAGCTCGTACCATATAACTATTTTTTTAATGAAAGTTTTAAATTCGTTAAATGGCAAATTTTTAATTTCAACTGGGACTTTATTATAAAAGCGCACACATCGCCCTTTAAATGTTTTACTAACTTTGCCGAGTCTGGTTTTATGAGCAGTAAGGTCATTCTTATGTCTAGTGTTAATATTATGAATGTCGTTCACTATTTGAAACCATTTTATATTTATTTTGGCATGTGCCAAGTTTTCGTATATGAATTGTTAAGATACAGTTAAAATATCAATTTCTTTAAATTTTTCTGTAAGAGATGCTATTAATCTCAAATTATAAATAGCACGAATAGGCCCCCTTCTGCAGCACAAATATTGTTCCTATATCGGCTGCAGGACATAATAAAATTCCATAGATCATGAGATTATGAACGGAACTAAATTAAAGTAATCTCGCGGTGTTTTCATTTGTAAGCCGCCGAATTCTTTTGACTGCATATGCGCAGAACTAATCCAATTTCGTTAAATGAAAATTTCACTGTAACTTAGTATCTAAAATGAAACCGAGAAATTGGATCGCGTCCACAAATGTCAATAATTTGCAAGAGATTCTCTCTATTGTTTGAGGAACTGTTTTAAATCATAAATCATAATTGATGTCAAATGCCTCAATAGAAGCACATTATTGTTTGTCCATGAAACAAACATGTTAATAATATAATAAATTAGCGATTCCGCTAATTGTTGCATAATAAATTTTGAAGGAAAATATTTCCTTGTCAAGTAAAAATATTTATCAATAATTTCATTGGCGTCATTAAAATGAAATTTGTGTATTAGTGACATGTGTCAATGTATGCAATGATTTTCTTTTGCTGTTAAGCTTTGGCTGTAAGGAAAAGAAAATATGAAAAAATTTACAAAGATAACGCTTAATAAATACTTTCAATAAAAAATATTTTGAACATGATTCTATATATCATTTTTCAGTTATTTCCGAAAAACTGTGTTTTTCAAAAGGATGTAAGTGCCATAAAGATATGCCTTTTTGCTAGTGCTTTTTAGTTTACAGTATTTTAAGAGTGACAGACGATATACCTGCTTATTTCTCTAGTAATATAATAGGTGACTAGGTTGCTTGTACTAGGAAAAAAAGTGTGACAACGTAGTTTTTTCATCTGTAGTGCATTTCTTTGTAGTAACGGCTTCGGAACCCTACATTGAGCATGGTCCCACATGCTCTTGGGGTTTTTATTAATTATATTTTGTCCGTCTTCAATTATAATTAACCTATCATCAGGTGGTATGTAATATATTTTCTCGATACTAAGGTACCATATTACACACACTACATGCGCGCAGGAGCCTACAGTCCGTTTGTCAACAGTGAAATTAAAATAGTATTTAATTATTGCCTCCATACCTCTGCGAGAGTTGTCAACTAAAATTTGAAAAAAATAGGTTTTTTACTTATATATCTAGTATGGGTGCGTTCTCTAAATAGCCATGATGTATTTGAAGTTGACAGCTCTCGAAGGCTACCGGTGACCTTCCTACATTATTTTGTGGCAAAACTATCATTTTCTCTCACGTGCCCGCCGTAATAGGACCGTGCCTGCTTTATTTGATATGTTCCTAAAGAAATGAGAATTAGATCGCTTTCGCTAAACTGGTAAGTTAAAAATAATTTAAATTATCATTTTGTGTAGTAATTACTTCGAAATTAGCTCTTCATCTATTGTAATTGTTTGTTGCAATAAAATCTGCTAAATCATTCTATAATTTCCCCAGCATCTATATGATTAACGGAAATGACAGAAAGTCGTCAAAAATGAAACCGGGAGTTATTAGCTGTGACTGTCAGTGTACAGACTAAAAATAAAATACCAACAAAATGATTTTAGACGAGAGTGGATCGTAAGATTATTTATTACGCCTTTATTTAAATTCAAAAGTAACGAATATTTTAATTCGAAATACTAATGGTATTTTAAATTCGTATTTTTATTGATATAGTCAATCGGTGTAAGGGTTTTATTTCCTAAAGTGATGAACTTGTTTATATTAGTCGATTATATTTTAATCGACAAACCAATTTACTCGAACCCCGAACTTATTTTTTAATTTTTTTAGTTCCCAGATGGTAATTTGTTTTGATTTTTTATATTTTGAAATAGAACAAAGTTGAGAAAACAAACTACTAAAACCTAATAAACTTTACTTTGGTTTAACAGACTACATTATGAGCTGAATACCGAAGCTAAATAATTTACATTATATTTGTAAATTAATTTTCTTACGATTTATAATTTGCAAATGGATGCCGCCTGCTACCAAACATAATGTAAATTATTTAACATATACTTTCAGCTCATAATGTAGCCCGTTAAACCAAAGTAGAGTTTATTAGGTTTTAGTATGTAGTTTGTTTTCTCAATCTTGTTTCGGTCTTTTTAGTGCGTTGCTTATCTGTCTATTTTTTGCAGTCGGTTTTTTTATTTTCTTAATTATTTGTTTTATCTTAAATTTTTTAGTGTTCCGTCCGGCACATTCCTATGAATGAAAGCGTGTACTTTTATGACTTTTGTAAATCGGGCAAAATGTAGAGATGATTTATTAGTACTATTGATATTTTTTTGACGTTTTTGACGACCGTCTCCATTATTTGTAAAAATTATTGAAAGGTAAGTTTTACAAAGATACGCCCGAGCGTACACTGACGAACCGCCTGCGCGGTCGCATTCGATCTAGATCCTTCAACGCGACGATTAACGCCGGCGGACGGGCGTACGGATGTAATCAGCGTGACCGCAGAATTATTGTAATTCTGTCATTGGCAGCGCGCGGGGCGGCCCGCGGCAGCCTGCGCGCGTTCAGTGGGCGGCGCGTTGCCGTCGGGCCTCCACGCGGTCGTCATACAACAATGCCGCTGTGGATACGCGTACATCGTTTGCATACATAGATCGAAGGCACCGGCATGACGTTCTCGGTCTTTGGCTTGTATTTCCTATTAAAATGCTCTTAAAGAACGGCGTGTCGGCCTTGACATGCTCAACATAGTCGCCGCAGGTGTATGACGAATGTACGTATTTTGATGACGATAAAAAAGGTGCTCTCGTAACGTCGTAGTGTGTGTGCGTATGTGTATGGGTATTCATTGTAGTCGGCGATGCTCGAGTATGGTGGTACACGAGGCCTGGCTCGCCGTGTGGGGCTGCTATGTGACTTTCCTCGTTTTCAGCGGTCATTATGTGAACTTAGATCATTGCGGTATGCGTTTGTTAACGTACTCTGTTTTCTTTAACCTTTTGGTGGCGGTAACACGTTTGCTTCTTATAGAAAATTGTCTTTTAATGCTGGATATAAGATGACATGACAGTTTCTCTGTTTATTGTATCCCATCAAAGATATAAATGTGAAACGAGAGCCAAGTTCAACATTATGATATATGCCTTGGTTGTTGACTTCAACGACAAAAGTGAGATCTAAATGGATGTCAAGTTCAATGGTCAGTCCTGAAATTTATTTATAACAACATAAAATATTTTACAACAAAAAATATAATTTATTTTTATAACTTAGGATAATATATAGAAGCCTAAGGTCTGACTTGGCTAGTTTTCATATATATATTATTATTATTAAGTACCTACTAAAACAGTCATGGAAGAGTCAGTTTCTTCCCGCAAGCCAAATTTTCGAAAGAATGAAATAAGAACTTATAGCTTTAGAACTTGCGAAGGCTGTAATATAATTCGTGATAAAAATGACGATTTTTGGACGTTAATAAACTAATAACCGTTTGAGGCGTGTTTATGAAATTTATAGTACATATGTACCTCGTAAGTCTCAATATATGAGCCAAATTTTACATGTTTATGTGAAATAGTTTTTAAGTTATGAGGGGGTTAAAAGTGGCTCCAAATGGTTCGTGTAATAATACATACGGTGCTGATCGCCAGTTCTCTTAGCTTGAACTCGGCTTCACACGCTACTACGTGTCTATAGATCGTTCTCAAGGCAAACATAACTCACGTATATATTAATTCATTCGTATCTCCAATCATAACTAAATACAATAATACAAGTATATCAAGCTTTTTTAGACATTCGTGCAACACTACAAAATGTAACAGCATATAAGTAGAAATTGAAATAACGTATGTAAGTAATAGGTATTTGATAAAGTAGCGATTGATAATTTGTTAGAGGATTCCTTTGATGGCCGATGCGAAAAGTCTCTATATTTTCCACTGGCACGATATGAATAAAAATTGTTATATGTCTATTAAATGGGCTTTCTGACACCCGCGGAGGCGCTACGATCACTGACGGCAAGTTTGTGAGATTGCACACAAAAATGAATCTGCTTTCTTTAGTATATTTTCAATTTTGTGGTATAATAAAGGAATAGGGACGAATTTTCGATAATTTCAGTGTAAAAAGCTATAACAGGCAAGAGAAATATAATAAAAACTGTCGTAGATGTAAAAATGTTATACCTAGTAGAAATCAAAAGAGAACATGTATCAATTCACTCAACTTATCCATATTAAGATAAACGTAATCTGTCCTATTTATTCTAATTATAGGCGACCAATTACATGATTTAAAAATAAATTTTGGTCAAGTGCATCATGCATGTGATATACCAAAAAATTAATTAAACAAGTTGAAAAAATCGATTGCGTAAAAGTGAACTGAAAAGGTGGGAACAAGATCATTTACAAAAATTACCCAACGACATATTACAAATATTTGCAGTCTAAAATATTAGATTAATAATTTCATACTTGCTACGACTCTCGCTACATGTATGCCTCCTACTGCAAATATTTGTCAGATTTGAGTGAATAATGCATTTTTACACACCCGGTTTTTTTTAATTACATTTTTTTATTTACTTCTTGTAATTTTCGTTTTAATACTATGATTGTTAGCGTCGTGTCTTGTTATGAAAAATTTAATTTATTTGTTATTAATTAATTATTAGTAAATTACGAATTAAAGTTAGATGTTAGATAATCCTTATACAGAGTTTATTTATTGATGTTTAGGAAACATCATCTTTATTTCGGAAGACTTATTCAATGATATGCACTACAAAATTATATGCTATTATTTTTCCTCTTTACCGTCATTTTGTACTTAGCAGCTGTCATTCTGATTTTCAAAAAAGCAAAGCTTGGCTATAGCCAAGCTTTGCTTTTTTACAAAACATGCAATGCCTATAGGCATTGCATGTTTTGTACGAAAATACAGACACCTAATTCAAAATTCAGTTAAAAATCAAAATGCATTCAGCCGTTGGCCGTTGACTATTGGCACAAAGAATCCTATATACATACATACGCACATACGCGTTGAAAACATAACCTGTCTTTGCTGTCGCGCACTGGGGTAAGAAGATCCTGTGGAAGGTCATAATAGTCGATAATAGCTTATAGAAACCGATTCATATGTTTAACAGCTACGAGGGAGTATAGGAACGGACATGCACACATGCATACAAGTCAAACACATAACCCTTCTTTTGGATAAGAGCGAGCAGGACTCTCATTTTGAGAAATCCGTACAATGTTTATGTAGCTACTTCATCCATCAAGTTTCGACAATTTATCATCTGTTTCGATATCGATACTGACGAGATATCAGTCGGGGAAACTAAAAAAAAAGCTGTTTAAAATTTTTTAAAGAACATCTTAATTTTTGAAAATCTAAAATCCTCTTAAATTTCACGATTCTAGGTCAATGGGAAGTATCTACCTCATAAGCTTTTATTTATTTGAGAATTTTGAAATATCACGCGTAAATGGCCGGCTTTTGATATTTTTTGATTACGTTGACTTAAAAATCTTTATGTTTTTGCAGTTCCGAGGGACCGCAGGCTTAAGTATTTGGTCTTAATTTCTACTCTTCTTATATTTTGACGCGTTCCTTTTTCGTAGACAGACGAACAGACAGACAAAGATGTGAGCCTATTAGGCTTTATTTTTTTTATTTTGAGGTACAAAACCCTAAAAGGTGCTAAAGTAAATAGTACCGCATCCCTGTATGTCTACAGCAAACGTACTTATTAAACTGTCAAATAATAACGTAATTATGTTGTTTACTTGATCTGTATTGACGCAGATGGTCACTGCCGCAGTTACCGTAGGCATGTTGTATTATTTTTTACATATAACTATATCTCTTTACGCTGAATGTTCTCCTACGAAAATTAACTTTAGGTAAACTCGACGAGATTACCGTTGTTTTTTCTACATGTCCCTGTGGAAATATATATCTGAGTATAGTTAACAAAATTTATGTTTACATCGCCATATAAACATATGTACTCGAATAACATCCTGTATTAGGTAGAAATAGAATGAATTACTTCATCTCATATATCGACCGATTACGATCTGGATCGTGATTCTGATCGCTATTCCGCTATTGAATCTAATCCCGGTCGCGTTCTCGATGTCGATTTGTCTCCTTGATTTCGATCACGGTGTCCGAATTATTACGACTCCGGTCACGATTTAAATAGATTCCGATTCTGATTCCGCTTTCGCTCTCATTCCCCCTTTCGATTCTCGTTTCAATATTGCTTCTTATTACGATATCGATTTGATTGATCTTGATTATTATTTTGTACCCGCACTTGATATACAAAGCAGGGGTAAATTTTATTATCAAAATAAAATGCATGCTATATTACTCAGGGATAGCGTGACTTTCAATGAATGAAAGAATTTTTAAAATGTGTAAAAGCACAAATATGCCGATGAAGCCAAAGCGAAATGTTAATATTCTATTTTATTCACTGAGCTTCTTATTAATGGAGTAATTTTTAGAATCGATTCAGAAGTTCGGTTCAATATTACAAATATGCAGACAACGTCAGACACGAATGCTAGTTTTTTCAGAAATATTCCTTTAGCGAGGACATGTCTCCAGTTTCATAGTAATTGGACGAATGAATGATTTAGGAACGTGAAAAGGCGAACAAAATACACAGTCATTTTTGTACACTATGCAACCCCATTCACCTTCACCTATATATTATTGCGAAAAACACGTCTCACGACTTGTAATAAGCTATGTTTATAGCAAATTTCAAAGTCGTACCCCGCTCCTTAAAAAAAATTATACAAAAGTCAACCCCCTTTTAATCTTATCTATAGTGGATTTCAAAAATTGTTTCTCAGTAAATATTCTATATTGTTTAATAAAGTACTTCATCATTTAAGATGATGTAAAGTATAAATTTTATCCATGAAGTCTCCATACTACACCCTCCCACAATTTTATTTCAGATCGAGGTGTTTGTGTTTTAAACCCGCTTGGCCTTTGCGCATTGAGGAGTTGACAACTGTAAAATTACTTTCATTTTTAATAAAAAAACCGTTTCTGTGACTGTAGTATTAAACATAGATACATGGTGTCACGGACTTTTCTATAAAGTTATTGAATTAATATTTTTACTGTACGTTTTATTTCGTTATTTCAAAACGGCAGCGTACGCCGATAAATCAACCAGATGTCTTAATTTTTTTTTCTACTCCAATTATTGTTTTTATGAGTTAACATGGAGGAATAATGTAGATTGTTATTAATGACAGATTTTTTGAAATCGGATCAGTAATTCTAGATATTATTTCTTATATTTAAATTTACAAATTCACAAACTTTACCTCTATATAATATTAGTATAGACAATGACAATACTTCACACACATGCACACGCAGAGACATACGCACACGTATATATCATGCACACATGCAACTATATCTATAAAAACAAATAATATGACCACTAAAAAAAATTTTTTTTTCTTCTTTATTTTATAAGGCCTATCCATAATATTTCATCAAGATCGATCAAATAATTTTCAAGTCAAAAAGGAATGTACAGATAGACAGACAGACAGACGGTAGCCTATCATTTGCGCAATAATATGTTTTAATTGTTCACCAATTTTTGATTAAGATCGGTCAAACCGTTCTCAAGTTACAAAAGAACATACAAATAGACAGACCTTCTGACAAATTTAAAGAAAAATAGAATTGGAGTCAGTAATATAAAACATACATTAATAACAAAATTTTACAAAAAAATTGAAAGTATACCTAGACCGATTGCAGATTAATATAAGTAGTATGTATAGATAATACTTGTAACATAGATTAGCATTCTGCGTTTTTATTTGATTGTTTTAAATTTTATTGGTATGTTTTAATGACGGTAGTGTTGCGCTAACTAAATAGATGAGCATATTCGTTTGATTATCTTATATCAATCTACGCGGTGATCTCCTGTCACATCCCACCAGATGCTGTTTTGGCCTGGTTATGTCGGAGATCGGGATACATTCGGAAGAAGACTGACAGGATTATTGTATGATCATCATGATATCATACTATTTTTTTGAATAACTTTTTTTATTTTACACTTAACCGTAAATTGTTCTTTACGTTAGTTGTGTATAAAATTCGGATTTGGTCAATTACAAAATTAAATAATTTAAGTCATAAATATAAAGCACTTATTTATATTACGTAATTTATACCTGCAAGATTATTCTGATCTATCCTAACTAAAACAATTTCTTTGCATTGACGGTGATTTAAGTACTACTAGTATATAAACTTTTCACCGTCAACATGTTGACGGCATAATTGTCGATCGGCTTCCAGACAAGGATGTTTGTGTTTATTAATTATCTACTAATGAATGCAGAGGGCGGTCGCTGGAAGGATTGGCTGTTGGCCTCCCTGCTTCTTGGTGCGCTGGGCGGCGGTTGGATAGCGGTACGCGCCAGTCGCGCCAGCAAACAGCACATCGCCAGAATGGAGATGGATATGGAGCAGCTGAGGAAAGCTGAAGTGGCCCTCGACAACATGCAGCGTGAACTGGAACAAGCGAGGCTTGAACAGGTATATGATCATTAGCTATATTCTTTTCAAACGCTGTACTGGTATCACGTACCTTCTGCGTTTGTGCCATGGTAGACTTTTCGTATTAAAATACGAAGTCCAGCAGTTTTCGTTATTTTGTTCTTGCAGTAATCGTTATATGTATCACATGTGGAAATCAGAAATTGAGTATATTTTTAAATATACCCGATTTTTAATGTAACCAAAGGACGTAAGTGCCATGAAGATACGCTCATTTGCTGATACACTTAATTTACCCTAGGTTAATAATATTAGACGACATACTTGTTTTTCTTGTTATAGGCGACTAAAGTGCTTATGACTATTCTGTGCGGGAAACATGAAAAAAGAGTAACAACGAATATCATCTGTAGTGCAGTTCTTTGCTATATGGCTGTGAAACCCTGTAATGAACATGGTCTGACATGCTCTTGGCCAGTTTTGTTTTTTTATATGTGAGACGTTATTTAGGAGTAGAATAAATAAATAATATAGCGCGATTTTTTTTTTCCGACTTAATACATTAAAATTGTTCCTATTAATATTCTAGGTTTATCTATCATAACCAAATGTATATTAAAACCTCGCCAGGTAAAGTATTTTCATTAAAGAAAAATCATATAAATTGCATCAGTAGTTCTCGAAGTATAAGCGCACTAACAGACAGACAGAGAGATGTGTTTAAGTTCGTGGGGAATAAAATAGATACTGATTTCGCATTAGTGTTCAGGAAACGACATTAATTTAGTATGAGTTGAGTAGTTGTATATTTTAAAGTAACTATGAAAGTATAAAAAATTACAATAACCTTTTATTAACTACGTATTTTTTTCTTATTTTCTTTTTACAACAATATTCTTAATTGTAAAGGCTATAATGATCGGTTCTCGGAGAGTTTTTAAAATACTAAGCGAGCAAGATCCTATAAAATTATTTAAAAATGTTGTTATCTTATATGATATTTTTTTTACATATCAAAGAAAGGAAAGTAATGCTTAAGAAGCTGTTGTTATTTCATTAATTTAACGTTTTGTTGTTGATATCTAAAAAAAGAACTGTTTATATAACGTTTGTAAAATTTTTGCTTAACAAAATACTATAAAGAAATAGAGGAACTAATTGTTTTGATATATATTTCTTTAGCATAAAGATATAGTACAGGAATCAAATACAATTATATCATATAATGTCAGGTTAATTTATGCATGTTAGGAGTTAATAAGGCGTACAAAGTCACAAACACCTATTGAAAACGAACTGCATTTTATTTGTTTTTCTGTCGTTCAAAAGACTAAATGAATAGGACTATGTTACTACTGTACAGTGCACATTTATATGTAATGGTTTTAAAAATAACTTTGTATTGTTCTACTGTTATGAAGTATTGACATGCTTATTATACTGTCGATTTATTTTTCGATCTGTTTATTTACCAAAAATGATTGTTTCGAAGGCTTTCAAAAATCGCTTTTGCTGCTAGTTTTCTTTGCAAGTAATAATCATCGACAGGGTGCCGAGCGGTCAATGCGTTGTTTTCGAATCAAGGGATAGCCGGTTTGAGCTCTGACAATAGGAGAATTGACCAACAAGCAAGAATCAAATTAAAACACTTGTTACGTATCATTGGGGAGCATGTTAACCGTCGTTTACGTTGTAAAGTACTACTATCGATTTTTTTTTTTGGGATTAGTTTTTGTGCCTTTATTTTAACTTGCGGGCGCAGTTCGCATCAATATAAATGTAATAAATTATTTAGGCTTCAGCTGATGGCAGGTATTTTTAGAATTCTTTTAAGCACGTCAAGTATAAATTTTACTATATCTACATATGTATTAACACTCAATTTTTTTATAATCATCTTCATTGTTTTATCCAATTCTACTTGATTGTATATAAATACAGTGAAAAATATTTTAAAACTTAAAAATATTTTTAATTATTTTAAAAAATTTTCACATTTATATATAATTCAGAAATTTATAATAAAACAAATTTGAAGAATTCTCTTTACATCCTTTTATTGTATTTACTATAAAAACATTTCAGGAGAATGTGGCTACAGAAAAAAAGAATTTAGAAAAGAAATTGCGCGAAGCTGGCGATCCACCATTGCTCAACTCTACTTCCTCTGACTTAGAAGTGTCGCAGCTTAAAGCAGAACTTGAGGTATTCTGACTTCTTTTATCAAATGATATCGTTCATAAACGTTGTTAATGTTAGAGGAATAAGGTGTTCACATCATTGGTCAATTTATGGCCTATAGAATGTATAAGAGTCTGCAAGATATATATATATATATATATATATATATATATATATATATATATATAAATGTTTTAAATTGAGACTGAGAGCTAGATTATAACTTAGTCAATGGATAACGGTTTTTAATGTGTTCATAATATGGGTAAGAATGGTTACAGATGATGTTCTTCATAAAGAATATTATTATGAAAGGAATATTGTGTATACGTCAATCACTAGTTCACATTCTATATTGTACAGAAAAATGTGCTGGAATCCAAAGTAAATTATATATGTAAGTGTTTTAGCTCGAGGTCAGAACCTACATGATACTTTCATCTCATGATATTTTTTCAATGCATAAATAATAATGTTAAGCATGAATTATGTAAAATCAGTAAAACTAATTATTACTAGTGCTACAAATAATTGTGTTTATTAAAAAGCACTATTATTAAAAAAGTGATAAGTAAGCAGTATTTCTGTTCCACATGTTTTCAGTAGTATTTAAATATTTTTCGAAGATTAGAAATGAATTTTCTCATAAACAGAACCGCACCACTGGAAATTCACGGAAAAAATTATGAAAGGGCAATGGGCAGATAGTTCATTTGAGTCATTTTCGGCTTTATAGAATTTATGTGTATATATTGAACTTTAAATTGTAAATTGACATATTAAGTAGTAATAGAGCTACTTTATAAATCACACACCTGAGACTGAAGAATTTTCAAGTCTGTTATAACTGTATTATAGCTCTTAAAATCTTTGTAATGTGTATTTCTATATTCGAGTTACAGCTATCATGTATCAGAAAAAAAATTAACACACCTAGGATTGTAACGCGCTTGCATAATATATTTGCATTGTATAATTATCATAAAGATAATTATCAGTGTGTATATTTGGGGTCTAAAAATGTTTGTTACAAATGAGTGCTTCCAGGTACATTCAACTAGAGTTCATGTAAACATATTATTTCATTATTATCTATGTATCTACCTACCATAATCAATCCATCACGCATTGCTCAGAAAATATTGAAATGTACTTTCATTTTGATTTTGACCACATGATTTTCATGGTATTTTATGGCTCATTTTATGTCGTCAGATGCTCCGTGCTAAACTGAGACGTGCCGAGGACGAGCTCGAGGACCGCTGTTGGATGCCGCCGCCGGGGCTGCAGCAGTGGCTTCAGTTGACGCACGAGATCGAGAATCGCGCGTATCTGCGCAAAAAGCAGCAGGCCGATGCCCAACTCCAGCACGCCAGGGAAGCTGTAAGTTATTAACAGGCTCTAACTTTTAAGACGTAATTAAATATACATTAGGAGTATATATGTGCTTGATATCACTAGAATTATACATAAGCACAACTCTCTTTAATATTTCATTATCTGTTTTTAAATGATGCGGCCTATTCATTAAATTGTGATGATGCCAAAGAAAAGAGGTATAAAAATTACTGTTAACAAAATTAAGGTCATGGTGTTAGAAAGAAGGAAAACACTTAATGCAATATATGAGTAGGGTGTGAGAGAGTTGGGCAAGTGAAAGTTTGTCTATTTAGGTTTTTTGTTTGGAATTGATAGTACACATGATAAAGATATTTAAAGAGAAGTGAGTACATTAAATGAAAGAGAATAGATGCTAGCTTGTGAATAGTAAAAAAAAATCCGTCAAGGGCGAGTCAGACTCGCACACGAAAGATTCCGTATTACCATACAGTATTGAACACTTTATAGTTTTCAAAAATAGGTAATGAAAAACAAGAAAAAACATGAATAGTGGACAAAAAACGTCGATAAAAACGAGTGCCTTGTATGGGAATACCCCTTTTCATTTTTAACTTTATTTTATTTTTATTAATTATTTTTATAGCGACTATACACGAATACACACTAGTTATGAAAAGGAAATTCGGTGACTATTAGGTGTCCAGCCTAAATTTAAAATCCTACAGGATAATAAACGAGTGCCCAGCCAGACACCTAATAATAAAAAAATACGGCATATAAACTTTAGAGGCAATTTATTTAATTCACATAACAAAGAGAATCATCATTTTTTTATTATAAAACAAAGGAAATTAATACTCGAACTGTACTAATGGCAAATTATGATGTATTAATACCACTTTTTCTGCATCAAACGGTTCTGCTTGTCTTCTTATACAAGGTCTATTTCTGAAAAAAGGCTTTTGCTGTATACAGTGCTGCAGTGCGATGAAAGAAAAATTGTAGCAAATTTTGTTAAATTTGGGTATTGTACAGCATTAGCTGAACATCAAAGAAGGATCACGATCGCGACCAATGCGCACTGAATTCAAATAAGAGTCAAACTCGCTTTTTTTTCCTTGATCGTGATATTGTTTATGATTAGTGTCGTTTTCAATCGCTACCTCATTAAAGCAATCCCAAAAGGTGTCTTGAGCTTCGCGAGATACAGCCGACTCTTTTCTTCTACTTTTTTTGTCTGGCGATGAACATGAACTGCTGCTGGAGGACTCTTTGCGAGACATTTTTACAAATTCCAATAGAATATTCTTTTAATAACATCCAAAAAGTTTCTTTTAAATCTAGGGTCCACGTAAGTTGTAACCAAGTAGTTGGAATCTTGATTTAAAAAGTTGAAACAACTTTTTAATTCTGTTTTCAACGAGGCTCTCATGTGCGATAAATAAGGTGTTCTTTGCTTAGTTTCATTTTTATCTAAATATTTTTTTAGGGTTACAACATATGGTATTACTTCCGACACGCAAGACAAAGCAGAACTTGTTAATTTGGTTATTCCTTCAAAGGGTTTCAATAGTTTGATACATTGCTTCATCAAACACTATTGTTGATACGTCAAATGGGTGAGTTTATCGTGATCAGTAACATACAACGACAAGGCTCGCTTTTGTCCTAACACACTCTACCATATAAAAAGTAGGATTGTATTAATATCTTGCACCAATCGATGCTCGGGTAAATTTAGTTCTTTTTGAATCGCCAGTAATTTTCATGAGATAAACTCGAGTGGTTAAAGTGCATAACAAGTCATCTACCAGCAGTAATAATTGTTGTTACTTCAGAGTTGATTTTGAGTGACTCGGTTAGGGCTCTCTGGAGCATATGTATGAAACATCTAGCTGAGTCGGACTCAGCTAATTGAGCACCCTTCACCATATTAGCCCCACTATTATGAATTAGTAAATGTGTTTTAGCATGTTCAATATCTCAGCGATCCCCGACAGCATTAAGCTCTTTTGCTATATTTTCTTCTGTATGTACCTGAGAAAGGCTTCATTGCAAGAACTCCATGTTATATATTTGGCGGCCGGATATCCGGCTACCCGGCTTCAAGGTTAACCGGATATTTGATATCCGGTAAAACAACTCCGTTTCATTTTTAATACACACTGTGTTAATATTTCAAGCGTGTTTCTATTGCCATTATTAAAATCGAACAAAAAACACCAAAAAAACATGTTTCTTGTATTGTAAAAATCAAATTAAATTAAAGCCACGGGCTTTAATTTAATTTGATTTTTATTAGTTATTAGAAAAATAAATACTCTGTTCGAATTTCAACTATCTATTACGGTTTATTAGATATAGCCTGGTGACAGACAGATAAATGGACAGACAGAGGGACCCATTGACATCTTTTTGGTACGGAATCGTATTTATCTTGTGATAAGAATGTTGAAGCTAACTAATGGAGTCCTGGTCCTCACACTTATATGGCAATAAAAGTTGATATGGCAGAAGACACTTGAAAGTAAAATTGATTCCCGCGTAGTATGTGTGAAGTGTAGATGATGAATATAATATGTGTAGATTAGAAAAAGATGTGTTGATGTGGTTTGGCCACTGGAAAAGATGAATGAAAATATACAGTCAAAACAAATCTATAGGTGAATGTGTTATAGAAGGATCAGCACGAGGTGCCGATCAAAAGCTTATGCAGTCCAAATTGGAGGCATATTAAAGGAAGGCCAAACTTTAAGCATCCGAAAGTGACAAGTTTGTACGAAATGATTAATGGATGTCAGTGAAGTAAGAGAAGTATGTAAAGATCGTGTCATTTGGAGATTTGTGGTATGTGCATATATAGGCCTTTTTAGAATAGCATCATAAACATGAGCTTTATGTAAATATAAAGATATATGATCGTAATATTATTTTATTCAGTGCGAGAAACTTTGCAAAAAGCGTTCGAACGTGATAGCTGCGTTCGTATCCACGCACGGCAAGTCCATCGACGACGTCGACCGGTCGATCGTAGAGGCGCGGACGGCGCTTAACGAGGTCACTCAGGAACTGCAGGTGAGTTAGCACTTAAGGCCTTTTAGTCTATTAGACGATGTCATTATGTAAATCTGTTGAAAGATTCCCTATTTTTAAGACCGAGATGATAAAATAATAGAATATTACATCATAAACTACACAAGGAACGCATTGTTCATAAATATGCGTCAGCTTTATGATAGAACTTGTTTTGTGTGTATGAACTTTGTGTATGGAGAATCAGACGATTAATTTTTGTGATGTGTTATAAGTTGTCTATATGGAAATTGTGTCAGTGAGAAGCCTAAATTACACTTTGATGTTAATTATTATCAAATATCATTCAGAAGTACAGTAAATGTTATTTTTGTTTACATTTGTTATATTTGTTTACTAAATAAGAAAAAAATATACAGGGTAATACTGCACACATCTTTATGTGTTTTTAATGGCTGTCTATAAAAGTACTTCTAATTATGAAAATCTTTGATTTACAAGATTTTAGGCAATTCATTATCTAATTATTTTAGGTTCTGAAAAGTTTTAAAGAAAATCATCTGTGTAATGGAATGTATTATCATTCTCATTTTTACGTCATATATCATTGGTATAGAAAATGATGTATTTTTTTTTTATTATAGTCTCATAGCATTTTTTCAAATAAGATTAAAAATAATCCGCTCAATAAGTTTTTGAGAGACATTTTTATAGTTCGCGCCATCTATTTTTAAATGTCGACGCTTCTTCGTACAGGAACGGATGCATCGATGGAAACAGATTGAACGTCTGTGTGGCTTCAACATAATCAACAACAGCGGGCTGCAGGTACTGGAGGGCATGCTGTACCGCAACGTCAACGGCCGTTCCGCCGGCCGAGGTATTATGATCTCGTATATACTGCATAGACGCTCCATTTGTAAATAACCCATTTCTTCATACGGCTGTTGTGAAGTAAAGTTGGTTAAATAAAAGAAAGCGATAGAGAAATTGTCTGGATGGAAGATGAGTAGCTTTTCCCTTGTCAATCTCACGAATTCTTTGAATCAATCCTATATATATTTTTAAAGCAGGTAAAGCTCATGGACGCAATAACTTTATAAGTGTTCTAACTAATGCATTGCATGGGTTGAGTTAAAAAAAAAAATTTAAAATGTACCTGTTGTAATATGTAAAAAAATTTAATATATTTTAGAGAAATTCAATCTAAAATAATATTAATATAAATATATGTTTAAATGGTAGTTATGTGTTGTATTAAACTAAACATGCATGCTTTTATAGATCGTTGAATAAAATCTTACTATTAAAAAACCGAAATTATTAAATATCTAAAAAAGTATAGATAGAATTTGTCTCAAAAATAAAGCTCTATCCCTATGATTTTTAGGGTTCCGAGCCAAAATGGCAAAAACGGAACCTTTATAGTTTCGTCATGTCCGTCCGTCCGTATGTCACAGGCATTTTGTTCAAAAACTACAAGACGTATATTGATGAAATTTGTAGTGTAGTTGTCTTGTATAAGCCGCTACTTAGTTTAATAGTAGTACTTAGAACAGTCGTGGGACTGTCGGTAGAAGCTATGCTTTTTCGTCATTGATATGCATTGTCCATTGATCACAAATAATAATAAAAAAATTAAAAAAAACATTAACTTGTACAGTGGATTCTCAATAACTCGAATGTCAAGGGAAATGCAAAAAAATTCGAGTTAACGAGTTTTCGACTTAACAAGAACTTCGAGATACATATGACTGTGTCGACAAGGAACAAACATAACGTTCACAGCTGTGTTACTTAGAAAGTTTCATGAATGTATTCATTCATTGCACATGTACAAAACAAAAACAATAGATTAGAAGCCCCGAACCCGAACATTCATTTTGGAATTTATTGCTATTATTTCGGGAATTCCAAGTAAGACGTCATTATATTTTACCAATTACGACTTACGGAGTCACCTTTTTGAAATTCGAGTTATAGAGTATAAATATGTATTATCAATACTTCGTAGGGAAATAACATTTTGTTCAAGTTACAAAGTCTAAATAATTCGAGATACCGCGTATTTAGGGGTTCGTCGGAAGGGAAAGATTTGTTTCGACTTACCGAGGTTCGAGTTATTGAGATTCCATTGTAATTATTTTACAACTCTGCTTAAGTATAAAATAAAATTAATTCCTGAATACGAAATTTTTTATCAAAGGCATAGATTACTTCAAGTGAGTAAATATAATACTTATACATATTATACAAAATGCATGATTGAAACACAATTTTATTAGTCACAGTTTATTATTTATTAACAATAATTTTACACTGAAATCAGTTCATTTCCTAATACCTAGCATAACGTTAACTTTTGATTATTTTCCAATTCTATAGAATTACAAAATAGGATTTATTCCTTCATATGAAATTTTTTATCAAAGATAGATGAGTTTCAACTAAATAAATAAAATATTTATAAATATTACATAAAAACAAATTTTTAATCACATTATTGCTTTTTGCTTCCATACAGTAATACCTCGATTGGGAAAAATTATGTAGCAATACTAAAAGAATATTCATATCTTATATACAACAAAAAAAATACAAACTTGTGGTGCAGCCGTTTTTCTATATTCACTACAGAACACGATATATAAACACTACAATAACAATAAAGTAATATTATTTACGCCGTGGCTAACACGTGGAATCGTGCAGCTGGACTGCTCGACACTGAGTACTACACACACAGTACGCGCACACTATAGGTACATACCTGCTTATTCATTCGCGCGCTCGCTTCGGCTTGACTTGGCCCGCCCCGCTTCCTTCACTCGCCCTACCTACGGTGGCGGATCATACGGTGTCGTTTTTTCCAAGTTAGATGCAGCCGCCAGGACCGGCGTAAAAAGCATAGCTTCAATAATAATTAAATATTTCTAGAGGAGAATTCTATACATCATGTAACGTAAACTGAAAAAAAAAATTTTTCAGCAAGCAACGTGTGGCAGTACTTCGATAATTCTTTTAAAAATAGGTTAAGGTTTCTAAATTTTTTTTCTGATTACGTGAATAATTTCGGAAATAATCGCTCTGAAAGTAGCAGAAATTGTCCCCCCCCCCCCCTATTTTATAAACCGTTCAAAAATATGAAAAAAAAATAATGAAGTTAACACTTAATAAATACTTTTAACGAAAATTATTTTGAATGCGATTGGATATGTTGTTTTTGAGTTATAACCGAAAAACTGCGCTTCTCAACAAAAGGACGAAATTGCCATGAAGATACGCTCTTTTGCTGATGCACTTAAGTTAACACTAATAGTAATAGTCAACATATCTGCTTGTTTTTCTACTTATAGGCAACTAAAGTGCTTATAACTATTCTGTTCGGAAAACATGGAAAAAGTGTAACAACCTACCTTTTTCGTCTGTAATGCATTTCTTTGTAATAATGGCTTCGGAACCCTTTAATGAGCATGGTCCGACATGCTTTTGGCCAGTTTTTTTTTTATAATACAATATATATTTATGTCAAGTATTGTTTGCATATTATTATCCTTTTTTCTTCACTAATATCAATCAATGGTTTCATGCAAGCTCGTCAGTTTCAGGCGCTTAGAATTGCTGCCAATGCGGTCTGAATAAAATTTTTCGGGCGACCCTTGTCGACCGTTTCATTTTTCTATCACTTGGATTCGCTCTATAAATTAAAACAATAATGACATTTTGTGTTTTCAGTGCGCATGAACAGCTCCCAGGACGACTTGAGTCTGGGCGACGACGCGTCTCTGTGCGGCTCAGGTAAGGAAGAGCCGCCGTCTTACCATGAACACGACGAATGATCAAAACCCATTTTACAACCGTTTGTAGCAGATTGATAGTATAAGATCACCCATTTTATAAATTTAAATAGACCGTTATTAGATAATAACAATTTTCTTGCCTTAGTGGACCTGAAGACCATTGAACCGGGTCTGATACCCAGTAGGTGAAATATGATTAAAAAACTTCCCCATTCTCAGGATACAAGTTGTAGACTCTACTACATGCTCGTTAGTAATGTTGTGTTTGTGCTCTTAATACTTTTACTAATTTATAATATTGTTAATTATAATACCTATAAATTTTTTTGGTAACACACAGCCTTACTATTTAATTTTCATAAAATAATAGAAAGTATAAAGTATATTTTAAACAAAATCAATTAGTATAAAATAAAAGATTATCAGTTGACTGTTGCATTACATTTCATTGCTAGACACCAATCTGTCAGCCACATAATTAGATAGGTCAGCAACCATAATACCTACCCCTACGACATGTATATCCATTTTAGTTCAATATTTGGAGTTAAATTTGAAGTTAAACCTGAGAATAGTTAATCCATCATCAAATATGTTTCAATGGTCCCTCCGCCATATTTGAAGATAAACGCTTTAAGAGATGGGGTTTCTAATTTTTATTTCCAGTAGAGCACGATAGTGTATCCGGGCCCACAATTCAATCTGCACAAACTCGAACAGCCTTAAAATTCGTACATAATTATTATAGAACTATACTTAATAGTTTTCTGTACTTAATTTGGTTTTTTTCGCTTTACCATTGCATTATATAATAATGATATTTGTGAATATATTTCATACTTAAAGACATTGTATTTTTTCAATTTGAATTTCTAAGATGAAAATGAAATGAGATCAAAATAAGTAGCGCTAATGCTATGATAGCCATGCTTCTTAGAAAAATATTATAATACATTAAATGTTAGAATGATTTCTTGGCTGCTACTTCATTTCACTTTATTAGTTTAAAAGTGGAATTTGTTAACTAAAATATAAGAAATAAATGTCGCAGTAATAAGAATAAAAGAAGTGGTAGGCAATGCGTCACAAATAGTAAAACAGATTTCATAACAATATGGTAATTGTTTTAATTGATTTATGAATGTTTATATTTCGATTTATCTTAATACAATAACAATAAGACATATCTATAAATAATAACAATAAGTTCAATATTATAACAAAAAAATGTAATTTTTATACAATTCATAGTAATATTTTTTACTAGTTCCAAACATTGATGAGTAATTTGTTTAAAAAGTAATTTCTAATTTAGAATTTCTTAAGATTAGTGTAAAATTACTAACAAATAAGTGCTCAAACTCAAATCTTGCTTATAGTAGATTTTGTATTATCTATTATCTTTTTATTTAGTAGCTTCTTTAAAAACTCAATGTCTAGAATTGTGCAATAGTTTATTTCGCTTAAAACTTCGATTCTAATAATGAATCTTCGAATATTTCCGAGTCCTGAATTTACATTATTTATTTATTTTGGCGCATGGTATAGGAGGAAGAGAAGATGGGCCACGTTCGGTTTAGAGTTCGACCCTTTCTTGGTCGTCGACGTCATCGCTTTTTGGTTGATGTCGAGATTCCTACACCCGCTACTTGAGATGCAGGTGTAAAATACGTGATTGGCGGAAATCACGATTCAGAATTTTACGTAGAACGTGAAACGTTTAAAGAGGCTCTCATCGATCCTTTTCGATTAGCCGCTATCCACTATCACTACCGCTATTATTTCTTAGATATTTCAGTAGGCGGAAAGAGGAACTGATGAGCCGACTGGCCGATCTTTTCTTCTCTTTTGAGCGTTTGCCTTCCGGGTACGGTAATTTCCGTAATAGTATTTTATGCTTTCATTTAGTTCCTTTGAAATGACACCTCAATTTTATCCTATTTATTACTTTAGCATAGTTTATTTTTGTTTCGATTGTTTGTATCTTAAATTGCATTAAAAATTGAAGACGTAACATCACATCACAATCTGTAGGAAGCTTTCAGGCTTTATATAGAAATATAAGTTTGAATTTGATATTTTTTATAAACCTAAAGCTTTGGACACATTTAAGTTTTTTTTGCATAATTGTTTTGCATAATCAATTTCTCTATAAATAAATGAATTTGTCTTTGTTTTTTTTTGTTGTTAGAGTATTAAATCGCGTAAAGGCGAAGGTTTTAGATATTTTAATAATTTAATAATTATTCGTGATTAAAATGTGTTTCAAAGCTGGTGGAACTCTACACATTTATTTCACTTTATTTAGAAGTTTCAATGAAAAATGTGATTTTTATAGTTTTCATACTAACAACTTTTAAAAAATCTTTGGCTTGTTTCCATATAACCACCCATGTGCCTGAAGTTCATTTTACTCAATAATTTGGGTTTATATTTATGCGTATGATTATTATTGGCATTATTTGACAAATTAAAACAGCATGATCTATTTAAGGCAGTTTTCGAAGGTTTAAACTTGTCTTAATTTTGTGCTTGTGTAAAACTGATTTAAGTTACATTTGCTAAATATTTGCTTTATTTCTCGTACTTCTTGCTACTTCTGATTTGGTGATGGTGTATGTAATATTTATATTTGGTGATGGAGAACATGTTTAAATTTACAATTCACGTTGTAACAAATCCATTATTTTTTTGTGATTTCAAAGTTTTTCACGATTATTTTCGACATGAAAGAAAAAATCCTAGAGTGCATGAAACGCATTATTTATTAACGTAATCTCTCTTACTAAGAAAACCTATTGAGATCTCCATGCGTAGAGTTTCCATATGTTACTAAAAACGGACATCCTGATTGACATTTTTCACACAATAGACATTGTCTGTAACTGTTCCATTAGTTACAGACAGACATTATTAATTTGTATTTTACAGACAATAGACATTTTTATTTATATATTACAAACAACAGATTCCATAGATTACAAACCATACACATTACTGATTTATTTGTTACACATAATAGAGATGTTAGTTTTTATGTTGCAGACAATAGATATTGTTGAATCATTTTTTGCACACAATAAATATGCTGATCCATACATTACAGAAAATGGACATTGCTGATTCATATGTTACAGAAAATAGACATTATTGACTCATGTCACAGACAATACACATATTGAACCATATGGTATAAATAACTGACATATTGTCTGTAATCCATAGATTACAGACAATAGACAGTACTGATTCATATGTTATGGACAATAGACATGCTGATTCATATTTTATAAATAACAGACATTGCTGATCCATTTGTTAATTACGATAGATATTGCTCATTCATATGTTACATACAATAAACATTGCTGATTCATATGTTACAGACAATAAACATGGTTGATCCATATGTTATAGACAATAGACATTGTTGATTCATGTTACAGACAATAAACATGCTGATACATATGTTAAAGACATCAAAGGTTGCTGTATTACTGACAGTAGACATTCCGATATAGTTATGTAACGAGTTGATTGATTTCAATGCACGCTTCAAGTAGTGCTTAGTGCATTCATATAATCTTATCTGATCTAATAATTTACCCATTTTTATTATTAATTTACAGTTTATTTCAATATGTCATGCATGTGCGCTGGTTTGCTATTCCATTTTTTTGTTCTTGATTTTATCATATTACGAATTATATTTTATTGATACATTTTTTAATACTTGCAATTATTTATGTTGTTACCATTACCGAGACTATATTAACAGTTTATGTTTAAAATAGAGAAGATGTCTTTTTAAAATTTGAACAACTTTATTTAAATAGTGAAAATAGTTACAGAACTAATCTGCTAGATGCGTCACCGCTGAATTTGGATTTCATTTTTGCTTATATAAATGGATATACATTAACCGTTTTACATAATGACACAATATTAATAAACCGTATGATAAATAATATGCTATTTAAAATGGTTACCTGAAAGCCTGCAGGAAGTTGAACCTCTATCATGTATTAATACCTACATTGTGGGTGTTAACTGTTATTTTCTGTTTTGGTCTCGGAATAACAATTTAAACAACAAATTAATATATTTATAAGGTGAAGCACTAGTATTTTACTTGTAGTATTAAACACTTTCCAATAATATCATGTTCACATGATTTTTGTGGCACCATTTTAATCTAGTGCACGTTTGAAAGCTTTTTTACGATTGTGATTTTGTTTTATTTTACCCCTCACACGTCACCCACCTCAGTGTTGCAAGTTCTGTAAATATAAACAGGAGATCTGTTGCAACGTTATAGGTTTGTATAATGTGGTAGGTAAGTGGCAATTTTCTTCTTGGTTTATTCATGGAGCTTGTGTTTCTTTTCATATTTTTTTTGTCTTGTACACATCGGACACTGCTATGCATGTTATTCTGTATTTAAAAATCTTCGAAAGCTGCTCATAGTATATTTAAGTGGATTCTAGAATATATAAAAATTTAAATCAAACATATATATAATGCATTTTTCAAATTAAAACAAAAATGTCCAATTGAGTTCGGTAAATGAAACTATAGTAATATGACATTGAGGCTCGTCAAGTATCAATTGGAGTCATGTTCGATGATAATAAAAGAAATATCATGTGGTAGTTTGTGATTAATGAAAATGATAACTGAATATGCAACGCATCAATTATTTCATTATTATTTTATTGCTTCTGATGGTTTTAATTTGAATATCTATGATGAAAGTATATAATTTTTTTTTGGTTATCCTCTAAAAAAACATCACATGATACTAGGTCTTAATTCTTTCAAATGTGCTTCACGAGCGTTATGGATACCACATAAGGCCACTTTCTTAATTTAAATCATTGTGTATTCAGTGTTTGAACAACAGATTTACCATAACCTAGAAGTCTTTAAACTTATTGTTTGACTCATGTGCCATTTAATAAAACATAGCAAATACTTGTATTACGAACCTATACATAATGTAACTATATTATAATCATCATAAAAAAAGCCAAATTCTTTTATATATAGTATATTTCATGGGCTGAGATAAAAATTTGGATAATCCAATAGTGTACGGTGCTAAGTTTTTTATATTAATAAAACATGCAAATGATAGAATAGTAATATATGGTAAAATCACAATGAAAACGGTCTCATCGGATAAGTATGGTGAAATGGCCCCCATGACTATTATGAAAACTAGTATGAGTTTTAATATCAGCACACTGAAAACATGATACATACTATTTTTGACATGGATTCTCAAATGATTGTTAAGATAACACGCAAAGGTTATAATTTTTTGAATTAATTTTTTTCGAAAACAAATCTACGACCACGTAACTCCTTTTTTAAATTGGAAAAAAGGAAATAGTCGCTGGGAGCTAGATCTGGGCTGTAGGGTGGGTGGTCAATTTCCGAGAAGCCCGTGTCCTTCAGGGCCTGCCTCGAAACCCGCGCTGTGTGGACAGATGCATTGTCTTGTAAAAACAGCACTCCGCGCGATAACTTCCCACGTCGCTTTTGTACGACTGCCTCTCGTGCCTGAGCCAATAAATTCGCGTAATCTTGGCCATTCATAGTAGTCTCCTTTGACAAGTAATCAATTAGTAAAACACCTTCACTATCCCAAAAAATTATCGCCATAAGCTTCGATGCCGACTTTTAAACCTTGAATTTCTTCGACGGCCTTTCTCCTTTTTTCGTCCATTGCATGGACTCCTGTTTAGATTCCGGATCGTATTGACGAACCCAGGTTTCATCCACGGTTATAATTCAGTCGCAAATTTCGTCTATATTATCCCCGACTAACTCCAAAAAATCCTTACTTGTCTGAAGTCGCCGCTGCTTGTCAAATAGCGTTAGCATTTTTGGTACCCAACGCGCACTGATTTTTCTCATATTCATATGCTCGTGTATAATTTCTCCAACTCGTTCTTTACTAATCTGCAACTCTTCAGCTATCTGGCATAATTTTATTCTTCGGTCGGCCAGTAATAATTTTTCGATTTTTCGAACATTTTCCTCCGTCACTACCGTCACAGGACGTCCTGGGCGAGGATCATCTTCACAGCTCTTTCGTCCTTGTTGAAATAAGCGAGCCCATTTTTTGACCATCGTATACGAGGCGCAGATTCCTGAAGAACTGATACCATGTCTTCAAAAATTCTTTGGGCGTTTTCCTTTCTTTACGAAGTACTTTATTACGGCGCGATGTTCAATATTACTGAGATTTGACGATTCGGCTGACATGATGACGTTTGTGCTTCGACAGATAATTTGTTAATGACTTTAATAACGAAAGGAAGCTATATTTATACTAACAAGAAGTATTGCAATTAGTGGATTACCACTAATTATTTCACAACTATTAAGTTGTGAAATAATGAGTCATCGCTAAGTACCTTGGGCCGCGGACTTATCAGCCGCCCCTCGTATATACCGAGTGGGGCGGTTTTTTGTGAAGTACCACAATACGCGTCTTACCGCGCAAACGATTGTTATACGACAATTTTATATAAGCAGCGATAACTATCGTTATTTTTTAACGATATCATAATACTTAGATCATTGTACGTTTTTATCTCTGCCCATGAAATATCTACTTTTTTTTGGAATAATTTACATGTAGTATCGCTTCGAAGACATTGTTGAAACCTTACAGTGTATGAGTACGTCAACGTTTATAAAAAATCCATTCTAACGCGTCGATTGGTTTACATGAATGGAGTCGCTATTAAGCAGTGACGGGTTGGGCACTCGGCCTTCTGGTATCATATTTGAGTGAGAGTTCACAAAGTTGACGTCAAAGACAAGAGATCAATTGGATCTTTGATTGGCATGAGGGTACCATATGGATCAATCCTTCGTCTCTTTCTATTTTAGTTTATATTAACGACTTATTTAGTCATGTCGGAGATGTTTATGAGATAGTTCTCTGCAGATGATATATGGTTGTTATTTAAGTCAAAATAATGACAACTTATAACAATTTGAATTTGTTATCTCGATAATTGAAAAAAGTTTATTGCAAATAACCTACTTCATAATAAAAACTTATCAGTAAGTTTGCTCCTATGTCTTAAAAGTCTTAGCTCCTGCTACATATGCAGTTAAAAAGACACTAAATTTATTTGATGCGGAAATAGCCACATAAGTTTATTTTGGCTGTTTTCGTAGTTTGACGTCATTTGGCATCTTGGTCTGTGAACATGCCATAGACATTAGTGATTTATAGAATTTTCGTGGTGCAGAAACGGGCAGTTCAGGCTATTTACAAACTGGGACATAGAGCATTTTTAAGAACTACATTCAAAAATATTTTAATCGTAATTCAGGCATCTCAAAATTATATCCGAAAGTTCAATTAAAAAAATATATTTAAAATAATATATGATGCAATTCGATTACTAAAAATACAACTAAATAATATATAATAATATAAACTCACGCCTATTTCCCAGAAGGGTAGGCAGAAACTATAAATTTCCATATGGTACGATTTTTACATATCTCTCTCGCTTCACTGACATCCATCAATCTTTTCATGCAAGCTCATCGGTTTCGGGTGCTTAAAAGTTGGCGTTTTTTTAATAAATAAAATTAAACGGTTTTCATAAGTTAGTCGATTACATAAAGTTACTAACATGTTTATGGGGCTTTGTTCGCACATGTTCAATAAGACCATCTAGATATACAAAGATGATAAGATTTGTAGCATAATTGGCTACTGTTTAGTTATGACTATTAGGAGTTAATTTTTCGTGTTACTGATTGTAAAATATATTGGAATAGTTTACTGAATGTTTAATTTTTAACTTAGTAAATGTTTGTATTTTTATTTATTTTGGGTATCTTTATAAAACTGATATTATTTCATCTTACTTATTTAGTTTCTTTGCTTTTTTCCATTATCTATACAGTTTTGATATGACGAGGTTCATTTATTAATTTTTATAAATTAAAAAAAAATCGTATTAAATATAATAATTTATTAAATGTATAAATGGAGTGCCATTTTTGATAGTGAATGTATAACCTCAATACCTCCCAAGTTTTTCATTTTTCACCATATTTGTATTATCAGTTGCAGCATCAAACATTCTCTGAGTAAAATGACAAATACAAACTGTCCTATAGAGATTGACATCAAAGTAGATCCCATATATATTCTATTTTTACACATAACTACATCACGAACTAGAACAATGTATATTGACACAGAAAAAGATATATAGGTACCTTAATTAATTGTGTTTCATGGTCCAGCGTCAGATATGATAGGGTGGCGTGAGGATTCCTCGGGCAGCGAAGACCACGACGCACCGCACTACCCCCTCGATCTGAGAATAGCTGAAGCCAGGTTTGTAGTACGCTTGTATCTAAAGGATTTCATTCATGTTTATCAGTTTTAGAAAGCTCTCAGACTGAGTGCTCGAAGACATTAACTTTCAGTTTCCCAAAATCAATTTCATGATAATTATATTTAAAACATTAATACAATTCTTATTTCATAGTCAGAAATTTATTTCTTTTGTGGTAGACGTGTTGATTTTCTAATTTTGGCACATCAAAACTATAGATATTCCACATTCAGTCCTCTCTATAAATGGCCAGACGTCAAACTTATCCCGCGCTATGTCATAGGACAATTTTTATTTCGTATTTTTTCATGTTATTTGTTATCATCTCGAGTAGCAATCGAGCTGTTTATTGACAAAGCTCCATCCTTTGTTTATTTATCCTTGATTTACCTAGTTCTTATTGTCATATCATTCATTAGTACAACAGCACTTACGGTAGATAAGGTTAATGAAATAAATCAAATACAGATTATTTTTTTGTAATAAGGGTAATTCAAATGTGGATGAAAAATCTCATAGATGGAAAGCTTAAAAATGAAATAGAAATGATTATTATAGCCAGTTGTTACGTAAATTCGACAAAATACACTCAATGACATGCTGGCAGATTTAATGATGTCAAAAGCTCGGAAACAATCGTTGAATGTTTTCGTGTGACCCTAAAAATTGAAGAAATTGTGAAATGCTGCAAAAGTATGGTGGTTTCATTCTGCAAATTGATATACCAACAATGGTTTGTCTGTAGATGATAAAAAAAGTTCGGAACAAACGCGATATATTCATCTTTTATCTCGACAAGACTCGATTCATCTTGCCAAATGAAAGAATTGATATTCGTTAACTTCAAGTAAGTATAAAAATATCCGCAACACATGTAGGTGCATTACCTGCATGTGTTGTTAATATTTAATAGTTAAGTATAATTTGGGAAGAAAACTATTTTGAAATGCTAAGTAAGAAACTGTTGCATTTCACGAGTTTTTTTATACATAACTTCGCGATTGGAGTGCCGAGGCGTTTAGAAATTAATTTTCCCCTTATTTTTTTTATATTCTGAAATCTAGTAGTGTATCACCTACATAGTTTGTTGAATTGTTCTTATCAGATTGCAGTTAGAAGAGCGCCTGGCCCAGGAGGCGCGGGAGGCGGTCCGGCGCAGCGACCGTGCGACCACTGGTGACACCCGCAAGAGCCCAGCCGAAGAAAGACGCACCAAGGAGCCGGTGCAGTTTATACTCGGCGGTGATAAGTGAGTAGGAATAAAGGCGGCCGCACACTTCACAGTAGCGTCGCTGCATGTTCTCGCGAGGTGTATAACAGTAATGTCCTGTTTAAATCACTAAAATATCTGGTATATGGCAATGTATACTAACACCTACTCGCATACACGATCTTGCACGTAAGATCATGTGTACTAACCGGGCGCGAGACGAAGTGGGACACCTCCAATTCTCCTCCAATTCCTGCGCCACCGCAGCGAAAGGTAGCTATGAGCTGTGAGACGATTCTAATAATATTACATATAGATAAATGTACGTAATAATCAGCTGGTATAGATTCTGTATTTAATATTTAAACACAATTTTATTGTAGGTATAGCTTCTTCTATTACACAAACTATACTATATATTTAAGGTATAGACGAGAAACTCGCGATTTGACAGATTATTTCTCCGGTCCCACGTAGAGATGGAGCTTGACGGATATAGCGGGAAAATTTAAATCCTTCGGTACTATAATTTTTTCTACAGTTCTCAGAAGTTCCTATTCTCAACTAACCACCAGTTAAAATAATGGAAATAACATAGGATTTCCAATTTTAGCTGGTGATTAAACAAAGAACTTCTGAAACTACATTCATTATTATTTTGGCCTTAGACCAAGTTAAGATTAATAACTAAAACATAAATGAAACAATTTTTCGATATTGTTTTATTTAAAACTTTATTGTACACACTCTTTAGGGAAATTTAATTGGACAACATAAATATAATTTTCGACCTAAATAAAGACAAAAGATATTAATACATTAAAATAAAATAATAATACATTTAGCATTAGACACATCTTTGATATAAAAATTAATAACTAGAAGTACATTATTCTTAAAACAAACTTTATATTTCCAAAATTTCAATAAAAAAAGAACAGTTAAAATAAATGTTATTTAATCTTTAGGGACAATGTCTAATAATGGTATCATATAAATATAACCTATGTCAGTATTATGAATATATTTAAATGTGAACTTTGTTTTTTAGCAGTTCAATATTTTATATTATATTACTTCTCCAGAAAAATAATGGAAGAAATATGAAGTATTTTTATTAATTTCTGTAATTGAATCTCTTCAAATATTGCTGCTATGTATTATTATTTTGATTCAAAAGTATTGATACTACAAAGGTCACTAATCTCAAATATTAAGACAGAACAGTTAGTACCTATCAATAGTCTACCATAAAATAAGGGTCATTTATAGATCATTAATCATGTAGATTTCTCTGATGTATTTTTAATGTCGATCCCATAGTCCTAAATGTTAAAGTACTACAAAGACAACTTAATGGCTTAGGTCACAGCAGAATTTTCTAGTTTTGAAATAAAAACTTATAATAATTTTATTATGCTTCTACTTAGAAGCACTTTTGATGAATATATATGTGAAAATGATCAATAAAACATGTATTAAAGTGTGTTAACAATGTACATGAGCTTGTGAACCAATTCTATCACAGACACTGCTTCTACATATTTGTGGAACTAAATTTTTTAGTTATTAAGTTGACATTCTTTTTATTCTAATAAGTACTAATGCTAAATTTGTTTTTTAATCAATTTTGACTTTGTTACCATGTTACCTAATTTTGTAGTATCTTACTTTAATATTAGGTGTAACACTAACACAGCAATGCCATTATACTTTCCACCTTCATTAATTTCCATATGTATGTAATTAAAAATTTAATTCATGTACATGTCTCAAAGATTAGTTGTATTTGTTAAATTATTGACTGACCATATAAACCTTCAGCTGTGTGTAACTAAAATCACAATTCTAAGCCTCACCCATCTAGGTACTGATGTTTGTTTCCCCAAGCTCTGTATAATACAAGCAATACATGAGTATGCAAACGACAAAGAATTTAATTTTGTATAATGTGGAGTAGCTACCAGCAAATACATTATAAAACCTTTGCGTGTTTTCATGACAATCTGTTCACCTTGCATTAATTCAGTTAGTTTCAGGTTTGTGTCCACAGGGTGAAGCTACAGCAAAATTGTATACAATATACAGTAATGTGATTCCATGATAAACTACAAGTGCCAAATTTACACCATTTGGAAACCTGATTTATATTCATACATAAAATCAATAAATAATTTTTACACAAGGTTTAAATAATATGATATAATTATAATCATCTTTATCACTTTTAGTTTCTGAATCTAACAACTTATGTTTTCCTAGATTTTATTAAAATATAACAACAAAAATTAAAAACAAGAATGATTTGAACTTTATGTTTAAAAACAAATTTTAATAATTTTCAGCCATTTCACAATATACTTTTAAGAACTGAAGTAATTG